>BMAO01016337.1:0-389338 GCA_019973975.1 Trichonephila clavata | reverse complement strand
AAGCTTTTGCATATCTCAGCTGAACAAAACCACCATATTTATTAAATTTTAAGTCTGTAGGTGCAATAGCTAATGAAAAGGATTTTTTTATTAATAGCTCCCCGTAACTCTCTTGTGGGTCGATTTTTGAAAACACCTAATCTCTGCTCAGCAAAAGTAACACATTGTTACAAATTTTGTGTAATGAACGCTTAAATTTAGTGTAAATAATTTATTCTGATGTGTAAACACGTTAATATTACTTTCTGTTGTATTTATTTTATGTTAAAATTTTATATTAGCACGCAACGCCGTTCCTTGCATCATAATGGCGATTCAATGAAACATAAACGAAATGTTGGTGATAGAGCAAGCTGGCATCATTTTTCAACCTCGTTGGCAACTGGTCAGTTGATTGAATGGTGCAGAAGTTGCCTTGCTGTAGCGCCACCTGGTGGGAAGCTGCAACAAAGAGGATAGTACAAAAACTTCTCTACAAAAATACATACACATGCCAATTTTCATAGTGATTGGTTGAACGGTATTGGAGGTGTGTGAAGCGATTTCACAATATAGAAACATCCATTTATATTTATGTATATATATTCAATCAGAGTCAAGTATATTTCAAACAGAAAATAGAATAACCATTTGTCTGCACTTTAGAGATGGATTTTTATAACCTATATTCGTTAATCGTTGCAAATTAATTTTTACGAAACAACGATTTACAAAGCCGGTTTTTAAAATCTCGACAATGGCTAAATTATTACTGAAGTCGAAACTTTATTATCTAACATTATTTACTTGAAATATTATTTTTAATTAATTTTGAAGAATTATTAAGTTATTTTTTCTAACATGCTGAGAAACAGTCCTAATTCGGTTATTTTTCTCGCAATTTTTAAGTCATTTTTCTTTCGTAATGACATATATTTCTCGTTATTAGCCTTTCTAATGCATTTTTATTTCATAGACAACTCACGTATTATATAATATACTTTTACTTAAGTTTATTTTCCTTGGGTATAAAACATCTTTCACCACACATTGAATCTTGTTTTATTTTTTAAAATAGTGCTGTGAAGAAGGATGCGCATATTGTAAATATCTCCATAAAAACAAACATTTTAGACTTATGATATGCATTGAGAGTTATATAACGCAAAACCACAAATAATCATTTGGGGAAAAAATAGATCTTTATTTCCGTATTTCTTAAATTTTAGACAAAAGATAAACCGCAAACACACAAACCTTTTGAAGATATTTATTATAAACTAGCCATTACCGCCTACTTCACTGAATATTTCATGAAGTTGTATGACTATATGCTAGTTTTAAATTATTGATATCTATGTCTTAAAATTAAGTTTTCAGTTGCTTAGAAAAACATTCTAAAAGTCAGTCATGTAATGGAGAATAGAATGCTCCCCCCCCCCCTTCAAAGTCAGGTTGCGGACCCAAGCCGGATCTTACAAAGGATTGCAAAACCATAGCAACAGGCTTTAGATCCCTGAGATGCGAGAGTGTCCGTTATAATTCTCATTCTCTAAAATGACTTGAATTTATCAAACAGTAGTATAATTATATCTTTTACTCCCCTTATAACTCCAGCAGTCTATTTCCGTAAAACCATATTCATAGCAGATCTCAAAACCAACAGAGAAAAACATACTTGTCAAATTTTAAGTCTTCAGATCTAAAATTTAATACGGACTTTTTTTTATCTCTAACGTCCCTGTTACCCCTTTGGAAGTCGATTCCGCAATACCCGGTCTTAGTAACAAAAGAGATATATTTGCGGAATTTCAAGTCTGTATGTCTAATAGTTCAGGGAAGTTGTGGATCTCTATAACATCTTCGAAGTCACTTAGAAGTCGATTTCCAAGAAACCCGTTTCTCAATGTGTCTCTACTTAACGAAAGGATAATCCTCATCAAATTTCGTGTCTGTAGGTTTAATAGTTTTGGAAATTTTACGAAGAATGAATGGTAAGAGAGTGAATTAGTGAGTAAGTGAGGGAATGAGTGGAGTAAGTGAGGGAATGAGTGAGTAAGTGAGGGAATGATGTGAGTAAGTGAGGGAATGATGAGTGAAGAAGTGAGTTAATGAGTTGAGTAAGTGAGGGAATGAGTGAGTAAGTGAGGGATGAGTGGAGTAAGGGAGGGAATGAGTGAGTAAGGGAGGGAATTGAGTAAGTGAGTGAGTGAGGTGAGTAAGTGAGTGAATGAGTGAGTACGTGAGGGAATGAGGGAGTGAGAGAGGCTCTTTTCCCCTTTATATGTATAGACGGATTGATATAAAAAATAATGTATCGTATAAGCCCGACACAGAGTTATTACACGTCACTTTATGAACAAAACAAATTATCTTGGTTCGAATTTCTGATATCAACTTTTCAATAAAACAAAATACAACGGCAAAATTAATTGTGAAGAAGGCTTCTTGAATGAACCAATGAAATAAAACATTTATTTGGAGCATTACCAATGGGCGCATTCCTGTTTTTTTTTATATACATAATTAAATTAATCCAATCTTTCCACTCATTGTAATAAGCGTCAATTTAAACAAAATTTTCTATTCACTCCAAGGGTCACATTTATTAAGTTTAAATATATATCATCTTAGGAGAAAAATTCTTAAAAGGATATAAACAACAAACAAGAACCTGTTTTTGCCTTCATGAAAGCAGTAATTTACAAGTTCCGAATCAACACTATGCAAAGGGAAATCTACAATACCCTTCATTTTTTATCTCTTCTGAATTATTAAGTACTCAAGAACATACATAAATCGTAGTCATTTATAAACCTAACCATCAGTTCATTAATATTTCTCTAAATATAGCATTTGAAACAGGACTACCGTTCATGAGTAGCAATCAGCAAATGGTATACATCATTCCGATCATTCTATCTTGAAAAAATGAACCCAATTAAATTAAAAAGCAATATATTTAGGAAAGACTGTAATTATTATGTCAAAGGATTCGTGTGTATAAGCGTAGTCACATGCAACAGCCGAAGTAAAATCTGATAATCAAGAGAAAAAAATCAAAACTTCTCCAAATGAAAATACCAAAGTTTAATCCATACAAACTCAAGAAGCTTGTTTTAAAGAAGTTTATGGAAAAATAAATTCAATCACAAATATTATGAATAGTAAAATTTAATTTCAACAGTGGAAGTGAGACAATTCATTAAACTAGAGTATTAAATATTTAATTCAAGTGTAAATGAAGGCATGCAAATTTTATCCTAACTGGTATTTTTTCTTGTGATATTTTCTTTTTCTTTTTACATGTAATGTTACAATATAAGTGAAAGTAAAAAGATAGTAGGGTAAACTTGGCAATATAGATACCAAACACTCAATTGAAAATATTACTACGCTAAAGCATTTTCCCATTTTCTGAAATTAAAATATTTCAAACTTCAGAGTATAGTCTTTCTAATGGTATATGAACAAACCTCTAATTCTTGTTGCTATGCGTAAAAAGAAGTTCCGCAATGAATTCTGCAATTGCCCATGTTTGACTAATACTTTAGGTAATATGGACACACAATTGCTAAAAATATGGGCAGGTTGAATTTAAAAAAGATGAAAGAAACTGTCATCTCTACATTTACCTTTTCCAAACAGAAATACATTTTAAACCAATTACACGTTTGGAAATGATAAGATGTAAAATTCAACCTTTGTTATAGAACAAAATTTTATCACAAAAAATGCCCAAGTTTTTATCTATAAATTTTAAAAATAATTCTGAAATGATGAAAAACAGATATAGACTATTAAATTAACACAAATTATATTATAAACTTAAAGAAAAAACATTTAATGATGACTTGTATTTGTGTCATACGCTACACTTATTACAATAGGAGTCACTCTCTAACTCAACACATCCCTCATCCAATAGGATGAATAAGAGCTTACACTGCTGTTGCTCTGCGTTTTGCTCCCCCCCCCCTCTCTCTACAACCTCCATTGGCGATTTTCTTCGTAGAAGCCAGACCTTCTCACTTGCCAGCTCTTACGTATTCCACTATTTCCACAATTCGTTTTCTATGCTGGAATTGGACTCAGTTCCTAAAAAAGGGGTACTGCAAACTGTAAGGATTCAGTAGGGACAATAGAGGGGCCCATATTATGCATAGTTTTACAGCCCGTATTTGCTCTAGTAACATTATTCAATAATTGGCATTACTGCTGTAGGAGGGAGAAAGAACTAAGCTACCCACACTAAGGGATACCACACTCACATAAAATTACAGCCATTTATAAGTTTTTTGTAAAATGAATTAATTTTGCATGTTAAATAGTAAATAAAATAATTATAATAGACCAACAACCCCAATTTGAAATATTATATAATTGTACTTACATTCAGAAATGGCCCGTTTGTACGTCTATTTGTAAACCGCACAACAACACAAACAGGTTATACATTCGCCATGACACTTGAGCATTGACAACGTCGCAGTGTGAATGTACAAACTCAAAACCATAACGTGAATTATGGGTATTTGCTTAAATGTGCTCATATTACCTTAGTGTCCAAGTTTGCCAGTTTACGTTTATTTTAAATAGCTTTACAATTGGTGATGGCTTCTAAGATATTATCCTCCTACGACCATTCTTTTAAATGTAAAAAAAATTATTTTTAAAGTTAAGAATGTCGTACAGCCTAAATTATATTTAATTATAAATTTCCAGCTTTTTAATTCGTATTCAAATGTGGATCATGAAATTATGTATATAAAATTGCTGATGAAATTCTACAAGTCAATATTTGTCTACAGTTATTGTAAATAATGATCTACATGGAACTCTCCTGCGCAATAATTATCCTACTACAGTTATAATAAAAAAATATTTCAACTGAAAAAAATTATTTTTTAAAGATAAAAACTAAATTTAATTCTTATTGCAAATCCATGAATACAATTAATAAATCTGAGTGCCTTGCAAATGTTATTCTTAACTAAAGTCTTACTCATAAGCAAGAAGAAAAAAAGAAATGTTTTATAACAGAGAGATATTACGTACATATGTTTGCAGAATTATAATATGTTCGTATTTGTCTGCTGAAAATAAGTTGGTGGTTATCATTAGCATTGATACAGACGGAGTTCATCGCTTTAGATCACTTACATCTAATACGATACACTTATAGAGTAACCGATATCAGCACTGTTTCAAATGGCCCTTTTTAACTCGTTTTTATAAGTTTCCCTTGTATGTAACGGAATCTTTGAACTCGATTTTTACCCACTTTAAAAGACAGGATTAATTTGAAATTTTGCACACTTGTCAAGGATCGATGATAATACAATAATTTCATAATTTTGTTCCATTGTCCTTTTCAGGATCGTCAGGAATAACGATAATCAGATTTGGTGACAATTCCATATTTCACTTCCAGATTTGGCGACTTATTGCATATACAATTTTCAAATTTGGCGACTAATTCCATATACCATTTCTAGATTTAGTGACTAAAAGAATTAGGTGTAACCCTAAAAGCGAGTGTTTTTAATTTAAAGCTAATTATATGCAAGTGTAAAATACACTTGTTGTTAATACAAATAAGACAAACAAAAAAATTATTTTTTATGTGAGAAAGTGGAGGGTTGGTGTGCGTTAGAAATTTCTAACCATAATATAAACATTTTTCTGAAAATGAAAATAAAATAAAAGTCTCGAGCATGTGAAAAAATAATTTATCTTCTAACTGCTAAATATTTTTTATTTTTTATTTTTATAAAGCAATGCGTTTAGAAGTGATGATACGAATTAACATTATAGCAATACGTTTAAAAGGAGATATACGATTGACATTTAATATTATCAAGTTTTTATTAAGTCGCTTTCTTGAATCGCTGTCCGGGTGGAATTTTGTCATTGAATTTAAACCGTGTGACTTTCCGATGAGTTACAGACTTGAAATTTGGACCATATATCAGAAGTAGATGACAATGCATAAAAATGTGAAGAAAGGGAAAAAAACGAAAAGGAGGAGTTTTATACATTTTAGTCCGTTATAAAAACATGGTACATTAAAACTTTTTAATTCGAACTTTTTCACTTAACACACTTTTAGTTGTTTGACCTGTTCTATAGAGGTGGAATCTAATACAACTATACGGGACTCATCCGAGGCCCCGTAAGCGGAGAGAATAAATACACTTCAGACCCTTTAATTAGTATCCATTGAAGAGCAAGACTAATTCCAGCAGCCACGAAATTCCGGCTCAAAATATCAAACTCAAGGCTAAATTCAACAATGAATAAATGATTGCTTAAAAAACTAAAAAACACGCTTTTATTGTAGATCGAACTAAAAAAATAAAAATAAATTATAGTTTTAAAAAACTAAAAAACACACTTTTATACTGAATTGGACTAAAAAGTAAAAAAAGGAACTAATCATATAAGAATAAAATGATGAACGTGAAAATTAATGTCATTGTGGAAAAAGCGTGGGGTGCTTTGAAAAACATTTTGAAACTAACTCAGCATTTCGGAATAGAAGTTAGAAACTATAACAATTGGTATACTTATAGAACACCCCACTTTTTTACCATAATGACATTAATTTTCTCGTTCATCATTTTATTCTTATAATAAGAATTCTTTTTTTACTTTTTAGTTCAATTCAGTATAAAAGCATGTTCTTTAGTTTTTTTTTAAACTATAATTTATTATGCTAAGAGTTAATTGTCCGTGTTTTAAGGGAAGCTCAAACCTAATCCATATGTTGTCATATGTTACATCTTATTACTAGGTAGACAAATCATGAGAAATAGGGGGATAGTAACTCCATGTTGTGGTGTCAGCTTGTTGAAAAATTCCTCTTCCATGTATTCAAGCAACAGTCCACTTCATTGCCTTTCGAGAAAGAATTTCAATTTTTTTTAAACTGCCTTTTTCTGTCATTCACATGTCATACCCAGGTGAATAGTTAGAACTTCAATTCATCAATCGCTGCGTTATATGATACATTTAACTTCTACAACATTTTCACAGAAAATGTTTTGATCGTGGCTCAATGGGTGAATACATTTCTTTCCAACTCAGTGAATGACATTTGAGCAAAAAAGCAATGCATTCGGAATTCTGTCATGAAATATTTAATATTATCCTATATGGCATTAATACATAAAGATTTTATAGAATTTTTTCATTCAATCCTTTCAAAATATCGACTGAAAAATATCGAATAGTTTGAAGAAATAATGAACAATATACTTTAAACTTATATAAAAAATTTCTAGTTTGTGCAGTATAAAACCTAGTAAAGAAGCAAAAATTTCATTTTGAAAAGAAAAAGAAGTATTTATACGAATTATACAGTCGATCAAATTCGCTAAATCAAAAGAATTCCCCAAATGCCGTTAATGGTATTACTATTGCGTTTGAAAATGGAGGGATCAGTTTTCCACTATTGGCTGGATATCGTGGCATTTGGCGACGTATTTTGATTCGATGAAATGGGTCGATGGTATCATACGTACGTACCAAATCATTTAAATAAAGTTTTTAATCGTTTTTAATTACATTATTCTAATTCGCTATTTCTTTTGACAGAAATATTTATGAAAATGTTAGAAGGAATTACTTATTGTGAGATATTTCAAAAAGGATATGTCCTGAAATATTAGGATATGAATAAGAGTCAGAAAATTGGGGGAAA
Source organism: Trichonephila clavata (assembly GCA_019973975.1). NCBI lineage: Eukaryota > Metazoa > Arthropoda > Arachnida > Araneae > Nephilidae > Trichonephila > Trichonephila clavata. The sequence continues at coordinate 381,654 of BMAO01016337.1, read as the reverse complement.
AGAAAACTGAATTACCTGAGGATAAAGTTTTCGTAAAAATCGTAGTACTTGTTTACATCTTGTTTCAACCATGACTGAAAAAGTGCATACGAAAATCAAGGTAATAACCAAGAGCACTCCTAGATAAACCTATAATTGGAAGAATTAAAGAAAATGTTTTAAAAAATACTACATTTCAGATAAAACCACTAATGTTACTTTAAAAGAACTAGAAAAAAGTCTGGAAGATTACGAGCACGACATTAACTCGGTTTAAAGCGTAAATTGATTGTCAGTAGTGCAATATCAAAAACATATAAAAAGTTTTTTAAGCTCTATGTCTTAAAAGTTTAAGTAATTCAAGGACAATGTAAAAATGTATTGAAAGACACCACGTTGTTGTTTTCCTTTCAGCAATATTCTCCTTGTGGAAAAATTGAGTTCGCCTCTCTGCATGAACTTGAGAAATAAGATTGTGACAACAGTTGAAGTTGTAACCAATGTAACCAAATTGGCGACTTTATCACTTTTGTGGCGAAAAATTCGGCAAAAAGTATGATGTTGCCGATGAACTCTCCAGGAGTCATTAGGATTAATCTTTTTAGAAATTTCCATGAGGCTAAAGAAAGATCGGTGAAGATCGGAAGAGAATCTGTTAAGTTCAGAAGAAAGAGGTTGCATTTCAGAAGAGAGATCAGCCGTGCGTGTTGACTGCGACAAGAGAGACAATGTCTCTATCTGAATTCCTGGTAGTGGAACTGCTCTAGAAAGCCGTTTTTGGAGCATTGTAAAGCTTGATTTAACGAGTACGTTTTACATTACTGTAAATAATCTTTTATAATATTTTTATGTACTTTGATTTGTCTTCATGTAGTTATTTGTTTGTCCTCGTCGATTAATAGATCTGTTACAATTCAATTAATTGGAATCATCGGTTGCTTTCCTCCCATACAAATTTGCAACAGAATATTGATCAAAAAGGGAATGCATACCATTCCTCTATTTTCTAATCAAACATTTATTTTACAAAATATCTTTTTTCCGATATTTTAATCCTATTATTTCGAATTGTATTTCTACATAATAAGTAATATTTAAAAAAAATTAAGTCAATTCCTACTTTGAATGGATGAATGGATGAATAGAAAGTATTTTTTTTATTAACGATTGAAAATTTGAACAAGATATATATGCATATATATATATATATATATATATATATATATATATATAAGGAGAGAGTGAACTAATAGTAGGAATTGAAAAAGAGCATGATTTGTCTGCATTGCTGTAACAATACACACCCGTTTGGCTGAAAAACTGGTTTTCGACGCCAACTTTTGTCATTGTTCTAACAGTTACATTGTTACAACAATAGAGACGAATCTAAGTTAACATCGAAAACCGGTAATTAATTTAACTAATTAACCGGTATCTAATGAATTAATATTTGAAAAAACTGTATTAACATCAAGGGTCATCGACTACAAGTTTAAAAAATTTTATCTGAACTTGATTGGATAAATAGAAAGTATTTTATTAACGATTGAAAATTTGAACAAGATATATACAGATGGAGGACAAAATAATACGAACATTTGTGAAAAAGTATGTCGTATTTCACACCTGCAGTACAGCCGCGCTACCTGCAACAGAAGTCTGCAACCTAGTGAACGTGAAGAGGAAGGTATCAGTCTCTCAACAGCAGTCACCTACGTTGCATGCGTCTATCGAACCGTCTGTGATAAGTTGAAATGTCAGACCTGTCAGAGTTTCACAGAGGAATGATTGTTGGAACGCGTTTAAGTGGAGCATTGGTTACGGAAGCAGCAAACCTTTTTGGGTTTACAAGAAGTGTGGTATAAGCCATTATATATATGACAGCGTACATGAAAGAGGGTAAGGTGACGCGTCTTCAAAGCACAACAGTGGCCGAAATTCAAAGCTTGCTGATAGGGATAGACGGGTCTTGAAGCGCGTAGTAGCCCGAAATCACAAGAAATCGTTATCCGAGATAACATTCGAAATGAATAGTCATCTCTAGGACCCCATTTCAACACAAAATGTCAAAAAGGAACTTCATGCTGCGAACATTTATGGCAGAGTGACCATTCGTAAGCCCTTGGTGACAGCAACTAATGCTTTCAAGCGACGCCAATGATGCAGAGATCACAAAGGCTGGTCCCCACAATAGTGACAACAGGTAATATGGTTAGATGAATCGTCCTTCACCCTATTTTAGACCGGACGTGTTTATAACTGTAGAACGCTCAGAGAAGCGTTTAATCATGAATGCTTCTTGTTGACTATGAAGCATGGGGGTGGCTCCGTTATGGTATGGGGGGCGATATCTTGGTTCCGTCTTGGACCACTTGTTATTCTACATTGGAGAATCAAATCCAATCGCTATCTAAACATTCTAGGAGATCATGTCCATCCTTTGGTCCAGACTGTATTCTCTGAAGGGCGACCACTTTTTCAAGACGACAACGCCCCTATCCACACTTCTAGGGGTGTTCAAGCATGGTTCGAAGAACATGACGATGAAGTTGAACATCTTGCCTGGCCCCCTCAGTCTCCAGACTTGAATATTATTGAACATTTATGGGAATACTTGGAGTTCAAACTTCGTTCCCGATTTCCACCTTCATCCAGCCTTTCGGAATTAGGGACCGTTCTGCAGGAGGAATGGCTTAATATTCGTTTAAATATTGTCCATGACCTTTATGCATCTATCCCACGTCGCATTAAATCTGTACTTCAATTAAAAGGTGGTCCTATTAATAAGAATTTTCCATTATTTCACAGGTGTTCGTATTATTTTGTCCTCCATCTGTATATATATATAGGGAGAGAGTGAGCTAATGGTAGGAACTGAAAAGCTGTTATTCCGTATTAAAAATTACCTTATCGAGTTTGTGTGATCCCACAAGCTGTACATCGGGAAAAATTGCTGAACCAAAACACAGAATTATTACAACCAGCAACGATACAATAGTGATATTTAGATAGCGATAAATATACTGGAAATGAAATGGTTCTTTAAATGGTGAAATGACGTTGGGTCCATCCCTCGATAAGAAATCATACACCTGAGAATTCGTCAGACCCTATAAAAGATTTTTTTTAAATTATATGACTAACATTTTTTAAAATGATTTTGATCTATAGATTTTTGATCTATAGATATTTTAATAACAAACAAAACTACATATACTGAAATTAACGAAACTTTCAGAAACTATTTACGAATAACTTTAGTAAATGAAATAAAACTTCTTTTAACAAAAGAAAAATATATATATATAAAACCACAGTGAGTTCATAATGAACGCTATAATTTATAAGCACTCTAATAAAGTATAAAATTAATTTATTTATTGTAAGTTCCATACAAAGTGAAATTTCTGCATGAATAATTTATTCTCATGAATAATTTATATGCTTGATTATAAAACTTCTGTATAATAGAAATTATGCATTAATGCTTTCCCATAATTATGCAATTTAAAATGAATTGCAAATTAAATTTTATAAAATTTTAATGAATGTGCAAAATATTGAAAAATGATATATTGCACGGTTTATTACTAAACTTTCCTGTTAAACTTAATGTGTAATACTAGCATCCAATTTGTTATTCGAACATTGTAGGTGTAAGAAAACATATCAGTGAGTTAATTATAAACGGGAAAAACATAGATAATTCCTGTAGATACCCTCCCATGTAAATATAGAAGGTAATGAAGAAGCAAATCTATTGGCAAAAAAGGTACACAGTTATTTCTTGAAGGGGATCTTGGTTCTTTTGATTCCCTTAGGAGATGCATGTTGCGATACAACTTAAATTAAATCGAAAGCTAAAAGGTAAAAATCATCAAGTATGATTGGAATGAGATTAGTCGTAGAACACGTAACGAGTGTGTGGCAAATTTCATATTAAGAACAAGGCATGACTTTTTACCCGAGCACCTCAGCACTTTTGGAATATTGACAAATAGATTGTGCCCTGTGGTATCTATATCGAAACACCTCAGGAAAATTTGTCCCAGAAATATCGCAATCCAGATTTTTGCTCAGTTTTCAGAAGTGAACTAATAGCCATTGACGTGGGACTTGAGGCTATTCTATCTAAGAAGAATTACGGTGATCTTTGGATTCTCTCCGATAGCCGAAGTTCACTTCAACACCTTTACAAATGGTTTATTGTTTTTGACAAAACCAGTGTATCAATCTTACACAAACTAAACTATATATCGCTACACCATGATATTCATTTTCAGTGGATCCCATCTCACGCCGAACTTTATGGCAATGAAATGGCGGACAAACTAGCAAAGGAGGGCTGTAATCTTCCAACTTCCTCTACATCCACCCTTACCTATCTAGAATTATACTCGTTTAAAAAATCTCAAAATTTGGTAGAGTAAAGAGCGCCTCCCACTCATCATTGGTATGCGGGTAATAGACCCGGATTGGCCCTAGCCCTCAAGTGTGATAGATGCTCCCAGAATACACTTTCTCGTCTTGCTAGTGGTCATTTTCTAGTGGTAGTGCCTTTCATTCTCAGCGAACAAGAAGATCGTCTCCATTTGTGCAAGGTGTCAAAATCATTTGATTTCCTTCATTGTCATATTAAAATATTTAATTGATATTTGAAATTTAGTCAATTTAAATTAAAAGGAAATAATATTTTTGAAGAAAAAGAATGAAAAAGAAACATGTTTGATCGTTTAAAACATTTTATTTCATTGTATTTAGATTATCCAATAGAATAAAAAAATGTTTAGAAAATTTTAAAAAATGCAATTTTTTTTCTCGCTGTATAAAGTTATTATAAAATTATGTTTCTTGATGGGAAATAAACTTTTTTATTATTTGAAATGTCGCTCTCTCTCTCTTTTTTGTTGGAAATTGTTTTTCATATTATTCTTAAGTAATGAATGTTATTTTATTTGCTATTGTATTTTAAAACAACTTTTGGTTATCTTAAAGTCCCGGTAATACGTCTCCCCAGTGGCGTAACGTACAACCCAGCATCGCGGAGTCGTAGGGGGGAGCAGGACTTTAGGGGTTCCAAGTGAGGGTGAATATTAACGTCACAAAGGTTAGAGGGCACCAGGGGCGTAGTTACCGCCGCATTATTAATCCGGGGCCTCAAGCTAGAGGGCCCCCAAAATGTGTAACATTCTGACACTTTGAAGTATCTTTTATTTCTTTTTCAAAAAAGGGTCCCCGAGGAATTTTGATACAGGGCCCACTGAGAACTAGTGACGCCAATGGGGGCCACCAAAAGTTATGGTTTTGAAATCCTTTGTAAGATCCGGTTAGGGGTTTAAAACCTCACTTTCCAGGGAGCCCTGATATTCTTCACATTACGCCACTGCGTCTCCCACCCCTTTATAGCATAAGCTAAGTTCAGTTTTAAGCTTAAATCAAATTCTCCCTTCACTTCTTGAGGTATATACATCTTTCTACATTTTTCTTTCAGCTATAAATTCAGTTTTTATGTACATAGTTATTCCTCTTATGGGATTCCAATATTCTTATAATACATTAAGGTGAATTTTTGGTATTTTTCGAAATAAATTCTTAAAATAAATAAGTCTTTCTACTTTAATTATGTACTCTCTGCTAAATTTAAAAGTTTCAGACTATCAAAAAGGGAACGCTTTGTACATTTTTTTCAGCAAAACCTTAAATGTTACAATACCGATCACAATGTATTATTTATATTTAATTTTCATTATCATCTGAAATCATCCATGTCTAGGTTTCGCTTCATTTATAAAGAAGAAAAGAAAAATCATGAAAAATTGTTTTCACCAGCTAAAGAAATTTAAACATATACACCAAACTACTTAGCAAAATACTACAAAAAAAAATCCTTTCTTCTTCAAATCTATAGTTCCACTTATGAATTTTTGACCCAGCTTTTTATCCACGTTAGCCATCAAGTAAAACACACGGAGAAGAAAATTTAATGCAAACAACCGCGAAGAGAACCCCTGACTTGGCAAAATTTACCGAAAGATTCACGCCGAATTAATCCCGGCAATGAAGCTCCCTCTGGCACGAGAAACCCCTCCAAAGTTTTCTCCTTACTCAAGTACAAAGAAAAGGCAAAATGGCTCCAAAAAAGAAAAAGATAGGAAAAGAAAATGGCTAGCTCCAACCCGTTTATTTTTAAAGTCACTCCTGGCATATAATTAATTCTGTGGTGCAGAAAATATTTCTCTGGCGATACAATATTCTTCCAGACGTAAAAGAAGATGGAACTTCAAACAATGTCTTCAGGATGGGATTGAACCATTTTTCACTCCTACCACTCGTTTCAGTAGAAGAAATCGATACTACTGCATCCACGAAAACTCTGATGGATTAAATGTAAGGAATATACGCTGGATTTTGCTGTCAAGACCCTATCCCTCTCTGCTTTTATTGTTAAACTTTAAATAGAAAGATAGTGTGAAATTCTAAGGTGATGAAAATACGTTCGAGAAACTATTGAATTTTGTTTACTGTGGTGCATATTAAAATATTCAAGTTTTTTTGTTGAATTCGACGTCATATTAAAACTCAAATATTGAATATTTGAAAAAAAAAATATTCTTCAAGATCAAATGCTTAAACAGCTTTGAATATCGATAAGCGTTATATTTTGAGCATGATATTTTCATAAGGAAATATTTTATTTGAAAACCTGTGTTATCAAAGTTTTCTTGAATGATTTTTTATCCATCACCGTGAAATTAGCGGTATGTAAAGGGATATTTTTTAGAAAATTTATTTTATTGAAAATATGTGTTTTTTATATGAGAAAATAGCCCACCATGTTTCGATCTCTCCAACTACTTACATGCACAAAAGCATAGAACAAATTGGAAAATTTTATTTTTTATACTATTACCAATTAAAAATACACACTTTTTCAAAACAAAATTTTTCACGGCTGAGATAATGGCAAAACAATGTCTGCGCGGCAAATTCAGGCAAGACCCTAAAATTTTCTCCTACTTTTTTCTCAGGGTTAGGGTTTGTTGGGCGCCAATGTAAGGATCTCACCGGCGCGCTTAAAGGTGTGAGAGGATAGGAAGGAAGGCTAGCCATATTTTAAAAAACGATCAAATTTATCCACAATATTAACCACAACTCAAATGCAATCGATCAAGGCTAAGAGATGCACCCAATTAATCACTATGCAGACAATTAACGAGGTACGCGAGATATGAGAAAACTTTAATACTAAACACACTTACTCAAGACAATAACTCCGCCTTCTTAGCTATTTAATCTAGATTCAATCTCCAGTGACAATTCGTCACCTTAAGTAATTCAATTATCAAATATTGAATATCCGCGATACACATTCAAGTTGATATACCTCTGCTCCACTAGCAGTCTATACTATCTCTCTTCTCTAACCTGAAAGCCTAGACCATATATAGTAGTCTAAATTTACATAATCAAGTCTTCTTCTTTAAAGAGGAGTTTTATAATAAAATAATGTTTAAAGACCAGAAATTCCCCAAAAGGACTATTAGTAAAAGGAGCGTGGATAGAACCGTCACAATGCTTTATTGAAATTAAATTCATGTTAGACTTTATTTAAAATATTGCGTCTGGCTTTTAAAACACATCTAGATCCTTCCTCACATTATTTTATCTACCAGATAGACAAAGTAAGGCTAGCAGCAGATATCCACCGACAAACAGATGACAAACTTTGGTAGTTCTATTTTTTGAGACATCTAACTCTCTAACTTATAATTTTAACTTTTAATTCTTATTTTAGACAGATGATATGCGGAAAATCACGCATCCAGAAGATCTGATTTTAGGGTGTGAGGGTCCAATTGCGTCTGGTGTTTAATCACCTTTGATGTCATTTATGGATTCTTTAACAGCCCAAGAAATTCTGAAGAGCCAATTGCGATACTGGCATTTTTACAACAAGACACTGCCCGGCCACATATTGCAGCCGATCGACTCTAGAACTTTCTACAAGATGTCAATATCTTGCCATGGCTGGCATTTTCTCCAAACCTGTCTCCAATCGAGGATGTATTGGATACTATGGGACGAGTAGTCAAGCACTATTCATATCACGTAATCTGCAGAAATAACATAAGCATACTGTTGACTATCGGAGGACTTGATAAAGAATCTGAAAGATTCAATACCAAGGACCTTGTCATGGTGCATTAGGAATAACGGTGGTCATATGCCATACTGAATAACGCTGCTATTTTGTATTTCCCCGAATAAGATTTACATATTTCAGTCTGAAATTTCGACCATTTACTCCTCCATAAACATTTTACCAACAGAGTAAATTTTATCACGTTCTCATAATTTTTTTAACGATGCAACATTTTTTTAAATTACAGCATGCATATTTGTACATGCATTGTGAGTGTGTGGGGGGCGTGTAAAATTAGATATGAATGTAATAAATACGAAATTATGTTATGATAATATCCTGAATATTGCTTAAATTTTTTCGTAAATTCATAAGCAGATATGAAATTACAAATAAAGAATTTTTTCTTCTGAAATTGGAAGACTTGTCGTTGAAATTTGTAGCATACTTGTAGAAATAAAATTCAATTCCAAGCAATATCCAATTCATTAAATAAACTATTGTATTTCGATTCAGAAATATTTTTAAAATTTCTGTAAATATATTTTTAGTAATATCAGTTTCGGTGTTTTTCAAAAATAGGTCTGGATATATATATAGGTCTGATTTATCTGAATATTCCCTCCTATTTGCCACTCACATCCTTAATTTTATATCATACAAAAAGAAAGTGTCATCGAAGTTCCTTATTTATTAAGAGAGGCTTAAGAGCCCCAGCTCTACCATTTACGGCCGTTGAGAAACCGAGAATCGTGAAATTGATCTTCTTTTTCGAAGCTTTACGCTTGGTAGGGCCTATAATGTGATGATTGATGAAACACGCCAACTGCCTGCTGCAATACCAGTTTTTCACGTCAAGCTGCGTTTTTTGTGTGTGCATTTTAATGTGTGGTTCGATGAATGTTAGGCTGATTCAAAACAAAACATCGAATACTAGAGTCATTTGCTTTGAGAAAAAAAGCCAATAAAAATGGAAATTCCATTGTTTTTATTCGGTTTCCTTGCTTTAAATATATTTTAAATAAACTTCATTTTTTTATTTAAAAATTATTATTCCGCATTTTATAGTGTTTATCAGATAGTACGCATTTTTGCCCTAGAAAACTAAGGAATTATTTGACAGAATTATTTGAATGAACTTTATACAAAGCAAACTATTAGGAACAGAGCATAATTACCGGAAATAAATTGAAGAGTTGTACTCCGAGGAACAACAAATAATTGATCATAAAGTCATTTATAAAATAAATGATACTTCACTTTCAAGATAATTTTTTCTTTTTGTATGTTTATACAGGTTACATGAGACTTTAAAACTATATTTATATATTTTGCTATTTTCAATTACAGTTTAAAATATTTTATGATTACTATTCATAAAAATTTCAAAATTTAATTCGGAAGTTCAGAGAGAGCAACTTTTTTTAATGCTCCGGTTTTGGAAATTTATTTTTATTGAGACGTACCCGCCACACAGTTGTAAATCGGCTTCTTTTGAGGGTATGGTCACCACACATGCAATGACACCTGTACCCTTAAAAATATTACGCTGTCTTGTCTTGGACATCGCTCCAGCAACGTCTAATACCAGGAGGAACCCATCTCCACCCACGACCCGGATGTAACTCGAAGCTAAAGACGTCGACCTCTGTCATCCTCAAAGTCTAGAGAGGACAGGGAGAGAGAATGAGAGATGGTCTGAAAATTTCGCAGAGCACGGAAGCAAAACGACAGAACTTGGAGTCTAACAATATAATTATTAAGTTAATAACTTCAATGTAAATTTGTAAATAATAGCTGTGACGCAATTAAACTTAACATTTAAATTAACCAATATCGCGCTACCTTCATTTATCTCAAATGTTTCCTATCTTTAGTATACTACGTCTATATAAACTAAATGTGTGCAACATATTTTCTTTTAAATTAAATATAAATAAAATGGATTCCTTTTGTGTTTATCCATCTAACTGCTATAATAATATGACATTTATTTGCTTCAAAAATGAATACATGTTAAATAAACACGAAATTTATGAAATATTTATATATAACTAGCTGTTACCCGCCCGCTTCGCTGGGTATTTCATGATGTTTTATAAATTTTTACTGCTTATATATATGTGTATAAATTATTGATATCTAAGTCCTAGCATTAAGATTTCGATTGAATTGAAAAATATACTTATACCTGTAACTGTCACCTGTTGATAAAAAAAAGGGGCAGAACTCATCTAATTTGTATTTTCTAAAAATCTCTAAAATTGAAGCATAGAATGATGTTTGCTCTTTCGTAACTCAAAAACCAAGTGGATTCCCGCAAAACCAATTTTCGGTGGATCTCTACTCCGTAAATTCAACATGCAAGCCAAATTTCAAGTCTAAATCTAACAGAAAAAAGCAAAAGTTTTACTATAAATATCCCCGTAATCCCGTTGAGAGCCGTTTTCCAAAATAACCGCTCTTAGCGGATTTCAATTCAACAAAAGAAAAATGCAAACCAAATTTCATTATTATAGTCCTTGTAGCTCGAAAAAAGTAATTTTTTTTGTCAATACGTCCCAGTAACCCCCTGCAACCCCCCAGAACTCTTGATTTGCCTAAAATTTATTCTTAGTGGATCCCTATTCAACAAAAGAAACATGCTTAACAAATTTCAAGTATATGGGTCTAACAATTAAAAACAGGAATTTTTTTCTGTAACTCCTCTTGACCCCTCGCAAACATCTTTAGGGTCAATTTTCATTTTACTCTTTGTTAGAGGAACTCTATTTCATGAAAAGAACATGCCTACCAATTTTCAAGCAGGATGATCAAGTAGTTTAAAAATGGAAATATTTATCGATTACGCCTCTTAATCTCCCGAAATTAAACTTAGTAGTTGATATTCACGAAACCCATTTTGTAGCGGTTCTCTACTTTACGAAAGGAATCTGCTTATCAAATTTCAAGACTGTACGTCTAACAGTTTAAAAATGGGGGTAATTGTCTATAACGCCACTTGAGCCCCCGCAACGCCACTTCTGGCTCTGTTTTCCCAAAACCCATTTTGTAGGGGAATTGCACTCTATGAAAGGAATCTGCTTAGCAAAATTTGAAGACTGTGCGTCCAATTAATTAAAAATGCAAAAAAATTATCAATAACGCCCCTTGAACCCCCGCAACACCACCTAGGGGTCGATTTTCACAAAACATATTTTGCAGTGTATTTCTATCCTATGAGAGGAATCTGCTAACCAAATTTCAAGACTATGAGTCTAATAGTTTAAAAAAAGAAATAATTATTTATATCTGCCCTTAACCCCCCGCAACACCCCTTGGGGTCAATTTTCTCCAAACCCGTTTTGTAGCGGATATTTACTCCATGAAAGAAACATTCCTACCAATTTTCAAGCAGGTAGGTCAAATAGTTTAAAAACGAAAATATTTATCTCTTACGCCACTTATTCCCCTCCAACGCCACTTAGAGGTCTGTTTTCACAAAACCTTCTTATAGCTGATCTCTACTCTATGAAAGAAATCTCTTTATCAAATATAAAGACTGTGCGTCTAATAGTTTAAAAATGGAAATACTTACCTATAACGCCCCTTAAGTCCCCTCAACGCCACTTGGGGGCAATTTTCACGAAACCCATTTTTAGCGTATCTCTACCCTATGAGAGGAATCTGCTTACTAAGTTTCAAGACTGTACGTCTAATAACTTAAAAATAGGAATTTATAACGCCCCTTAAACCCCCCACCCCCGCAACACCCCCTGGGGGTCAATTTTCCTAAAACCCATTTTCTAGTGGATATTTACTCCAGGAAAGAAACTTACCTACCAATTTTCAAGCAGGTAGGTGAAGTAGTTTAAAAACGGATATATTTATCTATTACGCCTCTTAATCCCCCGCAACGCCACTTAGAAGTCTGTTTTCACAAAACCCGTTTTGTAACTGATCATTATTCTACGAAAGGAATCTATATATATATCAAATTTAAAGACAGTGCGTCAAATAGTTTAAAAATGGAAATAATTATCTATAACGCCCCCTAAGCCCCTGCAACGCCACTTGGGGTTCGATTTTCAGCAAACTCATTTTGTAGCGGATCTCTACTCTCTGAAAGGAATCCGCTTACCCAATTTCAAGATTGTACATCAAGTAGTTTAAACATGGAAACAATTATTATTAAAGCCCTTAACCCCCCGTAACGCTCCTTGCGTTTCGAATTTCGGAAAATCCTTTCTTAGCTGATGTCTACTCTATCAAAGGAACATGTCTACCAAATTTCAAGTCTGTAGGTTGAATAGTTCCAGAGATTTCGTGATTAGTCAGTCAGTCAGTCAGTCAGTCAGTCAGTCAGTCAGTGAGTGAGTCGCTTTTCTCCTTTATATATATAATTATCAAAAAGAAAAAAAATGATGGCTTAGTATTAAATACATTCTGCAAATCAGATGAGGAAATTCTGAATATTAGAATCTAAGAGCATGAAACCTTTTATAAGAAGAAAAAAAACAATGGACCGAAATGGAAAACTATTAAATTCTTTAAAGTTATCACTGACTTAGAGAAGTAATATAGAGCCAAGTTTGCTTTACAGAAACCTAAACTTCCGCTTTCAGCTGAAAATTTATTTTAAAAAAAAGTACAAGAAAAATAATGAAGATTGGAAATCAAAACTGAATATCAGTTTAGCCTAAAATTTACAAGTGCATTCGAATAGTATATGTAAGGTAATATAGTAATTCGAATAGAATTGTAAATATGAAAAATCTGAAAGTATATTATAAAGGAAATAGAAGCAAATAGAAATCAGTTTTGAAAAAATCAGATTCTAAAAACATAACTAAACTTTCGAAAACGTAAAATTGGAATCAATTGACAAATAAGGAAATATTTATACTGTAGACTGAAATGACAATATTAACAGGTTAAATTGTTTAGCAATAGTGCAGTCAGTATAAAAAATTCTAAGTTAATACATTTTATAAAAGAGAGAAATTGGGAAAGTTTAGAAGCGAAAAATCTATGAAATAAAATTATGATAATATAAAATGCACAATATTTTATAAATATATCCTGTTGTTGTTGTTTAGGCCACCTGTCTGACGTAGTCAGATCGAGGCCCACGAAATTCATCATTTCGACGGGCTAGAGATACGTCTGTCATTAGCCTAAGCTTTGAGCCCATGAAGGTGACAGCACGATTTTGCTCACGATAGATGACGACACCATTCAGATCCACAGATTTAACGAGCACGCTTTCCGTTTGTACTCGAAGAGTATTTGGTGGCATCAGGCATCGAACCCAGGCTTTCCGGTCTGGCGTCCGATGCTCTAACCACTAGGCTACCCCCGGCCCCTAGATATATGTATGTAGTACATAGAAAGTTAGCAGGAAATCGAAAAGCTTCTTTTTTATTATCATAAATATTACATTTTAAAATATGACTATCAATATATATATATATATTTAATTGCAAATTCGGAAGATCTGCGTAGTTTGTGTCACAATTGGTTTTTATTCATTTTAAATAATTAGGATGAAAATTAAAATTACGGATGTTATCCAAATTATCACTAAACATTAATTATTCTGGCGTAGCTAGCTCTGAGGAGGCTCTGTATGAAAATTCCTTCGGGGCCCTTTTGTAGATGCCCTGTTAGTCGAACTGTAGTTACATATAAAGGGCTACCTGAAGCTTGGGGCCCCGTATCATTAATACAGCGGTAGCTACGCCCCTTGCTTAATTCCATTGGTCTCCAAAGCAGGGTAGGAGTTCCTTAAGGGTACACAAAATATAAGTAAACTCAAAATCAATCACGAGTGTTTCATCACATCATATCAATGTAGTTATGCCTGGTTTCACTGGAGAATTAAACACAATAAATAAACTTTAAAACCTATACGCACCAAGACATTGGATAGCTAAGCCATTAGAGTGAAAATATTTCTAAAAATTTCAGAAGAAACTATCTCACATAACTTGTTATATTCTAATTCAAAATGTAACTTTTTAATTTAATTTAAGCGTATTGCTTAAAAAAGTTCTTACACACAGAGCTATGCATGTATATTATATAGGTTACAACTTATAATTAGTATCGCTTTAAAAGTAAGCGATCAAAAAAATTCGGAGATTACTGTTGTGAAAAATTGAGCTGAAAAAGGATATTTTACGATAATTAAATAATGTACACAATTAACAAAACTTACTTGTTTAATATCAGTTTTCAATTTCTCAATTAGCTCATCAAGCGGAATGCTATGCAAATCCTGAAAAACATAGTACAGCTTCAAAACCCTCTCAGTAAGTACAAAAACTCTAATGTTCACCCTTAGAATAAATATCAGAAATCAGCATATATATATATATTATAGAAATTATGTTTTAACTTTCTCTCTCTCTGCTTTATAATAAAATCTATTTTTATACGAAATGTAATTTTAATTAAAGAATTAAAATATAAATTAATTATATTGTAACATACACACACATCTTGTTTCTATGACTAGCAGATCTTGCTATCGCTAACATAAAAAGTGTCCCATAATTTGTAAGGTTTGTAAGGATAGTTAGAGTACATCACAAAGTTTCAGATTTCCATAGCAACCCATGGTCGGAAATTTCGCTGCAAAGTAGTGTGACAGGTACAAGAAACGAAGAAACACAAGACTGAGAGATCAACTGAAATATTTATTGTGTGTGTGTGTGTGTGTGTGTGTGTGTGTGTGTGTGTGTGTGTGTGTGTGTGTGTGTGTGTGTGTGTGTGTGTGTGTGTGTGTGTGTGTGTGGTCAAAGATATTACATGTGTGCTGTTGGTAGATGATGTATGAAAATGTCATATATGCCAATATTGCTAGCAATGCATTCGTTACACCATCGGACCATAGATTGGCTGGCTTGCTCAAATACTCCTGGACTTTGTTAGATATCCGCAGGAGCACAAATGATTCTAGCAACCATATCTACACAGAACAGTGACGGTACTCCTTGAAGATGGTATGGGTGCAAGTCTTCATATTGCAAAACACAATGAACACAAATTTGAGATCCTCTTAAGCCAGAAACAACGGCTAGTACGCTGGTACTCAGATTCCTTCGAACGGTATCCAACGCATTTTGTCCCATGCTGGGAGTTCAAGTCACTCGTGGTCCACTCTCCCTATGCCTCGTAATGATCCACATTCACACAAATTGTAAAGCAAATCAGTAAAAATCCGACGATCCGTTACATCTCTCTGTGAGTACCTTTCGTGATACAGTTTTTTTGTTACTCGTACATTTCCTTCTGCCAATGGCCAAATCAGGTGTATATCCAGTGAGATGTTCGTTAAACGTTCCATACGCCTCTGAGGGCGACGACAGCTCAAATGATTGCGGTAATGCATAGGTCTGTTTCCCCAATGCTCTAGGTCCGGGGTGAACATTTAAGTCTATCGCGATCAACCGGTGGACCACCAAAATATTTTGGAGTGACCACCTTCACTAAGACCTAATAATCATTCCACCATACGAAGGTCTAGAAATACCGCATTTATTCGAATCTAAGCCGCCATCGACTCTAAGCCGCACCCCAAATTCTATTCAAGATTTTGTAAAACTGAAAAATAATCTAAAATTGTCTATCGATATCCAATTTTACGAAATTAAAATAAATTTAAAAGATGAATTAATAAGAAGCAAATAATTAGTCATTTTATCAGTATTATAAACTTTTAAATACATGCAGGAAGCTGTAATTGCTCTAAATACCCCCATCCAACAATTTTTTTCCCTTCGATTAAAAGCCACGCCCGATTTTCAGTAGCATTAACATGGGGTGGCTTAGAGATTCGAGTAAAAACGGTATTTTAGAAAATACAGAGAAAAAAATCAAATCATTTTGAGAAAATTTTGTTGATAAGAAAATGCACTTCACTATTTGGAGAATTTTTTTACGAAGAAAATAGTAAAATGTTGGTTTTAGGAAAAAGTTCGCTAAATAGAGAAATTCGTAAAACAGAAGTTCGTAAAATGGAGGTCCGTCTGTATTGTATACCTTCTTTTAGCTCATTACACCTACGCCACTGGGTGAACCGTAACACCTTGAGAAAATCAGAAGTAGCCCGTATCCTGGGAAAGTCTGCCCACCCCTACTCTAGGTGAGCAACTACACCTAACGCCGAACGAAGACGTTTCCGACCATGTGTTGATATTCAAATCTGAATCCTTGTGATGTATTCCCTCCCTCCTCATAAAGTTTGACCCAATAATCCTGGGACACCCTGTACATTTAAGCACACACACATTGGTTTATTTATCACATTTCAGACGGCCGACAGGAGTGAATCTTAATCAAGAAATGAAAGGGTGAACTAGAACTCTTAGAAAACAAAACAAAAAGTGGGAATTTGAAAAAAAAAATCCTTTTGGTCTATAAAAATTGAAAGTGGAGCCCTCATTTTCTTTTAAGTCCTAGTTCTCACCGATGTTCTCACCTATCTATGTGTGAATAAATGACAGAAGACGCGCGCGCGCGGGCAAAGCTGCCATCTAGACTACGTAAAATATGAAAATTGTTAAATTTCTTAAAAAAGTCGTATTAAAATCATCTAAAATTAATAGGTTGACCGCCATAAAAACAAACCAAAAAAATTAATTTTAATATACGTAATAAAGATGGCAAGCACAGCACCAAACATTAAAAATCTATAAACCCTATTTTACAAGCTTTTATTTAACTTACACTGTATGTATGTATGTATGTATGTATGTATGTATGTATGTATGTAATTTGTTCTGGTGGAATCTTGCAACACAATTTTGAAGCTGATATCTTCATCACATTGAGCTGAAATTTTGTATACGCGTTTAGTTTGGATGACAATGCATGTTTTGACCATTTATATTCCGATATTGCAATTAATTAAAAAGATATTAATTAAAAACGTTATACTAGTTTTGGGCGCCAACTTTGATATATCTGCATTGTTGTAATTATGTTATTATTACAACAATGACAAAAGTTGGCGTCGAAAATCGGTTTTCAGCCAAACTGGAATTTCATAACGTTGCGCTATTGACTGTATTAATTAACTTTGTCTAAAAAATAATTACATTTCTACAACGTAAAAATAATCTAATTTCTACAATGTATGCAATTTTTTTTTACAAATTTCTATCTATTTACTTGGATTTAAATCCAAAACAAAAAAAGTAAAGCTGTTTTTCAAGTAGATTGGTACATTAAATACCTTTCTCAACGCTGCCAAATTAAACTGAAATGGAGTATTGTGGAAATTCTTTTAAAATTTTAATCTATGAATCTCGGACAAAAAAATAATTACAGAATCGAAAAGTTCATTTTTTATATATCATACCTATCAAAAAGGAATCCACTAGAAAAACAATGAGAGAAAAATATTATCCAGAAATGCAATGTATTTCAATTAAAAAAATAATTTTATATTAAAATGAATGAATTTTTTAAATGAATTTTCTAATTTTAAGCCTGCAATTAATATTTAAATATACCTCATTTGATCACCAGTAATCTAAACACACACTACGACATGTGTTCTTAAATTTAATTACAGATAGAATCTGTTAATTTTATTTGAGTTTTTTTTGTTTGAAAAATTACGGCAATTTTGTTTCTTTAGATGACTTAGGCACATTGTAAAACTAGTTCAAGGTTATTGATATCTATAAAATGTGCCAAAAGAGAATAATTTGCAAAATGACTTGAAATGTTTTATAAATAAAGAAAGAAAAAAATCGAATCTTCGAAGAAAAATTTCGTTAAATTTGGAGTTATTTTACGAAGAAAAGAGTAATATGTGCTTGGTTCCAGGAAAAAAGTTCTTAAAATAGAGAAATTCCCAAAATAGATGTTCGTTATACATGAAGGTTCTAACTGTATAAAAATAATACGAGGGTTAATTATTTTTTCAAAATCAAGTTTCTAAAGATGACCTGAGCAATTAAAAAAATAGATTCTTACGTAGAAGATATTCAATGTCCAACAAAAAATTATCATTAGTTGATAAAACTTGCTTTTTTGATTACAACATGCGTTTTGAATTTTAAGCATTTTATTTTGATTAATACAAATCTTTAAATGCCTTTTGAATTTTTTTAATAAATAACTAGATTTTTCTTCGAAGATGTTAGAGAAATATATCCCTTACCTTCAAAATATTACAAATAAATAATATATTCTTTGAGATTTTTCAAAAAATAGTCAAAATTTTAAGTAAACATTGAATAACTTCGTCATTTATGAAGATAATCTCACGAAACCTTTTTTCGTATGTAGAACAATATTACACAAGATCTGCACGAAGATTGAAAATATTGCTTAAAAATTACGGATTTAAAAAGATTGTGTTTTTCGTCTAATACCCTTTTTGCGAGAACTGATTCAGCTAAACCAGGGATGGCGAACCAACGTTGAATGAGTTGAACAGGTTGAGAAGCCTGTCCAGCGATAACTAAAAAGTAAAAAATAAATTAAAAGTAAAAAAACTTTTTTAAAAACAAGCTTTTATTTAAAAGCGCTAAAAAGAATAAAATAAACTTTTCCTTTAAAACTTTTTTTACTATCAACTTATAACGTCTTTACACAATTTATATGATATAAAAGCTTGTCGCAATATTTAAGTACTCATATTTACTTAGTTTGAATTTTTTAAAATTAAAAACAGTCAAGTTATTTATTTTACTTGTTTATCTACTCAGGTAAATCTCGCGACAAGCTTTTATATCATATAAATTGTGTAATGACGTTATAAGTTGGTAGTAAAAAAAGTTTTAAAGGAAAAGTTTATTTTATTCTTTTTAGCGCTTTTAAATAAAAGCTTGTTTTTAAAAAAGTTTTTTTTACTTTTAATTTTAATGTTATCGCCCAACTTGATAAATATGAGCGTACTGATATCAAATTGGTGTCTATATAAAATCATGTAATTGATATCCGGACAATTTATTATGTGAACAAATAGGTATTTTAAATATTGAGAACCAATGTGCCTATTTACATTTAAAGGAACCCATAAATTTTTATTATATGCGAACTCACAGATTTCTTTACA
The DNA here is from genome assembly GCA_019973975.1 of Trichonephila clavata. NCBI lineage: Eukaryota > Metazoa > Arthropoda > Arachnida > Araneae > Nephilidae > Trichonephila > Trichonephila clavata. The sequence continues at coordinate 362,476 of BMAO01016337.1, read as the reverse complement.
TTCATTTTTTACTTCAACATTCTGAAATGTAAAAAAACTATACATTTCCTACCATCATGGTATTTTTAAGCCCTTCATCGTTGCTTGCAGGAGACAGCTGTTACTCAATATTCAAATACTCATAAATTACTCACACGATAAAAATCATGTTAAAATTTCTCTCATATTTTTTTATTATTAATTCAAAATTACTCACCGTCGAGATTTTTTCTTTTAGCTCCTCTAAACTTGGCTGGTATTGCTCCCTGGCCAGAAACGTTCTTCTTCCCATGAATAAGTAATTGCCATACTTTAATGGCGGAGGTAGAGAGATCTTTGAAGAGATGAATGGAGTGAGATGTAAAATAAAACAAAAAACTATAATGGCAGAGAAACGGATTCTTAAAGTTGTAAAGGGATGATTTATGAGATCTTTTGCCACTGTGCAAAGCTCTTAACTTCCCGTGTTAAAAGATAAAATGCTTGTTAGAGAGAGTAATTTGAGATTTTAGCGTCAACTTGATGGCTTGTAGACAAAGAATGTCTGATGAATGTATAATGAAATCGGAATGTGTGTCTGGTTTCGTGTATTACATCATAAATTTGCAGGAATGGCTTGAAGAACAATAACCGCTTATGATATAAGGTACTTTATATTTTTAAATAGAAAAAAAATCAAAAGTTTTTCAATAATAATTCATCAAATTTCAGCCTTACAAGAAAACTTCAGTGAAATTACAATTCGAAAAGCATATGAATTCAAAAGCACTTAAACTAGTTGTTCTAAAATTATTAGAGGATAAACTGTGTTATAGGTAATATGAGTTTTTTAAGATTTTTGAAGGACAATTAAGAAATAGGCAAACTTTTGTATTTATGTATTGAACTGTTGATCAATTTCGTCAAATCAAAAGATGTCGCCAAAGCTGCAATATGCAGCAAATACTAGAAAATCGTTTTCACTTATGTTGAAACACAAAAATAAGAATATGAAGACGGCAGAACTTGGCAACGTCTTTTGAATTGGCCACGTATTCTGATTTGGTGAGATTGATCGGTGATATAATACATAAGTAACAAATTTATTTACAGCAAATTAGTTCTAAATTGACGTTTTATAAAACCCTTTCGCTAAAAGGAGAATAGGTGGCCACTTGAATTTGGCGATATTTATCAAGATGCCATAATGAATTCGGCTCTTCTTTATTTCAGCTTCGCTTCATTACTCTCGGAACACCTGTCGCTACATATAGGTAATTTGGCGACTGATTCTGGTAGCCGAAAAATTGGCTTCTTCAAGGGGTCATCAGTTCTACACTTCAACCAAATCTTTATTATAAGAATAGTTAAGGAAAATCAGAACTGCTTTGTACTAATATTCAAGAGAAACTTTAAATAATGGTTTTAATTACGAGTGTCTGACAAAAAAAACTTCAGTTATTATATGCAACCATGAAAATAAATGAAAAACAAAAAAGTCCACCATCATTGATTCCCATATGTTGCTTTTCAGGTACTTACGTATTTTCGCATCAATCCCAACTCTATTAATAACTCGCCAAGTTGGCAACCCCGATTTCCTATGTGCCATACGCGCTGAATTGGCAACCAGGTGCTACATTTCATCTGATGTCGCCAAAAAGGCTGCAATAATACACATGAACCACTTATCAGTCTCACACTTCAAAGTAATACGAAAATTACGATGAATCTTGTAATTTTGAATGACGTTTACGAGAGTGACGAAGACACCTGTGCTTTCAGCCCCCTTCCCCTTTCCTTCATGGAAATAAATCGCAAGAAAGTCTTACATCTGTTAAAATGGACAAAGAAAAATAAGTCGTATTTTAAAATGATGTATTATTAGCAACTATTACAAAGGGTTGCAATGATTACAAGTAAGAAAACGATTTGCATATAAATTATATATTAAAACTAGGTTCTAACAAAGTGGTAAATGCTAAACAAGGATGTAAATTTCTGTGAATATAATATGAAATATTTGAAATTCCTTTAAATTGTATCAAGGCATGGCACTTACGTTTCATATAATATTGTCAATAGGTTGCGATAGTATGTAAGTACCCACAACCGTATTGGCGACATTATATGAAACGAAGCACATGGTTGCTAATTCAGCTCGTAAGACGCATGCGAAATCGGGGGTGCCAACTTGACGAGTTATCTTGAACTTTGGCATTGTTGTTGCAATAGTACGTAAGTACCCAAGGAATTTTTCTAATAAAAACGTAGAATATCTAAACCTTCAAATATTGCGTTAACTTAATTTATTACTCCTTAGCTTGCTTGTTTACTTTTATTACATATTTTATTACAATATCTTAAAATTTTGGTATACATGTTTCAAATAAAAATAAATATTAAAATTTAATCTCTGTAAAAAACGCCATAATAGAAGAGTTTATGTAAAGTTTTTCGAAATCCATTCTCGAAGAATTACATAATGTGAAATATTATTTGCCTTAATAAAAACAAAATATAAAGATAATAAACATTCTTTTGAAGGGGAAATCATTACTCCTTTTAAATTCTTAGTGAAGAAAAAATTTTGGACTATTAATTCATTGTTTTATTAGTTGCGGAAAAAAAGGTTCATGTGTGTCAATATTTTTTACTCAACAACTAATTAAGGTTATCAAATATGTTTATATTGTCTTTTTGATCTGGCACTTGCGTGAAAGCTAAATTTTATGACTGATTTGATTAAAGAAAAGCTTTTTTTATGTTTAGAACCAGATGCTTTAATTTATATATTATCTAGACATACTTTAAAATATGAATATTTTAACTTTTTTTTACTTACATTTCTACCAGTCATTTCTGCACTACATTGAGACATTCCTAATCAAAATTTCTCCTAAAATTGATAATTAGTTGACACAAAAAAAAATTTGTGTATTATTTTTTGTGTTGATTTTCTTTTCTTAACGCTTGAACCTGCTTCCACCACGCGTATCTTTATATTTAATTTTATTTTTAAAAATTACATCACAAGAGATCCAGAACAAAGCATGCCAGATAATGGAAATATTATATAAAAAATGTGTATGTATATCACACTTTTTCAAAATCTTTCTTAGGCTTCCTATGGTAGTGAAAAGTAAGATGCCACTTCAGATTAACTTATATCTCGTTGAAAATTACAAAACATATTGTCTGTATTAATCATACATTTAACTGCATCCCCCACAATATACTAAGAAGTTAATTAACAACTAGATATTGGAATAAAAATTGAATTGAAAGTTTAATTTCTAATTTCAAGATTTCTTGAATAATATATAAATATTCTTGGCAAAAAATTAATCTTGGTCCCGATCAATGACAAGGTCGGCATTTGAGTAACACCTCTGTCTCCTAGTTTTTACTCTATCAATAAAACAAAAACTAAAGAACGAGATATATTTAACGCGCTTCGAGATATATATTATCACACAATGCTCCCAATAGTTCATCTTTAATTATTAAGCTAACATACATCCCGTCACAGACCAATCCACTTAGAAATCAAGCCTTCGATGAGACAAGTATATTGTCTTGTTATCACGTTATAATCATTGAAAGTGAAATACGGTCTAGAGTGTCGACTACGCTATATATTACGGGTTCGAAATAACTAGACATTATAGTAGTATTAAATGAAATTTTAAGTTCGCTAAATCACACACACAGGCCGTTTTTGAAACATTAAATCTAAATAAAGGTTGACGACACTTTCTGTATATAGACATTGGCAATTTTCAATTTATATTCCAACTAAAATGTATTTCATTAAATACAACACAATATTTATGAAAACTTATTATCCTGTAAAAATATTTAATTATAAGGATATATATAGGATATAGAATAAGACATAAATTTGCGAAAAATATAAAAAAGAAAAATCATTACGTAAATTAAATAAAATGTATTATTTATTAATACGTAAGATATAAGCGCGGGAAATATGTTAGTTTAGAAACCGCATTATTTTAACATATAACACATATAATAATCAATTATGTAACTAAGTGGTTCATGGTCATGTTCTCATGGATGGTGTTTTCACGAGTTCGAATCCTGAGGCCACAAAAAACACGCCACTTAGCAGTGGCGTAACAAAGAATATTAGTGCCCTTCTATAAAGTCAGTTTTGGGCAAGAAGCTGGAAAATATTGCAAAACCATCTCCATCAAGCTTTGGGCCTCCTAGAATCTCGGCCCTCCTCCCGCGATGAGGGGGCGTAAGTTACGCCACTGCCGCTTATAGAAGCCGATGTACGTTAAATCTCTTCACGTGAAGTGGAATTTGGTGAATAAGGTACCAGCTGAGGTGTTATACTATTCATTTGACCGAGGTTCAAAATAATGAAGTCCGCCTCCAATAGCCCTTGTGTTGCTTTATCGTGAGACATTAAAGAAAATTCACACTCATTCTTGCTAATAGCATTAAAAGCCGTTTCATAGGATTCAGTTAGGAAATACATCTCCCTTTTTTCATTCTTTTAAATATAATTAGTACTGCATTCTTAATATTAAATTTATTAACTCGCATATGTATATGTATGCCATAATCGTGTGGCTATTGGTAATTATTACTGTAACGTAAATCAATATTTATGGTTGATGTCATGTGGAATTATTATTCATGTTGTATTGATGATATTGACGAGGCAAACTTCTGGAATGGTATAATCTGGTTTATTGTATATTAAATGCATAGAAACAGAAATGGACGACACAACCAAGACACAAAAACCAAAACGGGCTGCAGCTACATTTCGAAGACAAAGAGAAAGAGTGCGGATTTTCCAGAATCTCGGTTTTTATACGAAGCGGCAAACGGAAGTACAACTCACACGACCTCCGTGGATGGAGCTTTTTTTTTATTCGTGGAAAGATATCGTTCGATAGATTCCCGTTAGGCAGCTAGCTAGTAATTATTTACGCGCGAGTCCTGAAGGTCAGGACCATGACAAATTAAGAAGTTGCTTAGAGAAATTAAAGCGAATGTACGCATATACATGTGTGTGTGCTAATTAATAGAATGAATATATGTGTATTTCATGTAAATAAGTTCAAAATATACACTTGTTTAATTTTCTGCCTACGTTCGGAGACAAGTTTTCTAAAATACCATGCTATTAGTAATTTTTGTTATTTTGTTGGTTCTTATGACTTAAATTTATGAAAAAAGACCAATTAGGAAATTATATGACAATTTAAATTTATTAAAATGAGGTATTTTTGGTAAAATTTGAAGAAAATTATACCGAATTTCAAAACACTCAACATGGAATTCAAAGCCATATACAGTCGTGCCTCTCTTTAACAACGTCGCTAAATCATGAAAAAATTCCATTATATGGAAAATTCATTATATAGAGGTTCATCTTTCAATATACTTTATAAACCACATAAAAAAAATTTAATTTATAAACACTATATATTAAAAAAAGTAAATATTCACACCTTTTGTAAATTAATTTTTATTTATTTTATATATCTTACCCATAAAAAAATAAGAAAATAATTTTATATAATTAAATTAATGAATTTTAAGGACATTTTTTAATTTAAATCATACAAGCAATTTTAAACATACATTATTTTATAACTAGAAATACTAAACATACATTGCATGCGTCCTTAAATTTAATTACTCGTAAAACCTGTTAAATTTGTTTGGAAAAAAAATGCTTTGTTTCATAATACACCTCACATCTTTGTAATGCATCAAAAATCCCTTCAGGCGTATTTTCCGTGTTTTTTCTTAAATTTTTCTAGCCATCCATTGCTACCGAGAAATTGGTCGTATCCCAATGCCTTCGCAAATTGATTACGAAACGATTCTCTATTACGAAAAGTCCAGAGATCGGAACATTTTTTATCTCGCATTGTGTGTATCCACTTCAAAACTGCCTCATCAACATCTTCATAGACACATGTTCTTAAATGTTCTGAACAAGAATTGGATGAATCATAATTTTGTAACTTATCTCGATTTTTTATAATAAGCTGTTTGGAGGAATACTAAATTTTAAAGCATTAACGCCTTTATCCACATCCTGAAGAATGAAATTTTTTTGTTTGATACTCAAGCACTTACGTTTTGACATTTCTGAGCTACAAGAAACAAAGTTATCAGTGCGATCGATCAACACCACAAATGAACGGAGACTAGTGCAAGGACACAGGGACAATTCCACTGAGTGAGTGAGTGAATATTAACGTCGCATTGTTCAGCTACACGAGGGCTTTTTGCGATGGACCGCGTAATTTTTAACCATAGTCAAGTGACGTGGACGGCACCTGAGCTGACACCCTCTCCTAACTACCACACCACACCAACGGGAGGCCATTTGAGCTCTCGACAGATTTAACGTGTATCGCTTCCCTACACGGTGGGTCTTCAGTAGTACTGGGGCTCGAACTCATGACACGCTAGCCATGATCCGATACCTTGACCACTTGGCTACCGCGGCCACCCACTGAAGGTGAAAGGGGATATCGAAGATGTTTCTAGTGAACTGGACAATGGGAGTTACAGGATGTATTTTTTTGGATGAAACGCCCAGAATTCTATCGCTCTCGGTGAGTTTGGCCCCTAATAAAACCAGTTCAAGATTTATGACCACCATAAAATGTGTTAAAAGAGAGAATAACTTGAAATGCCCAGTAATGCTTTAAAAATAAGGAGAGAAAAAATGAATCCCAAGAAAAAAAGCTTGTTATATAGAAAATGCACTTCGCTATTGGGTGATTATTTTATGAAGAAAATCGTAAGATATCCAGAAAAAAGTTCATTATATAGAAGAGTTCGCAATATTGATGTTCGTAATATATGGAGGTTCGACTGTATTTAAATTATTTTTACGTAACGTATATTTAACAGAGTTATAAAGGAAAGGAATTAAAATCTAAAATATACTTGCAATTACCAAAAAGTTATTACTCATTGTACATTTTCTTATAGAAAATTTTACAAAATGCATGGGTGTTCGTAAAAATAAACTGTTGGGAAAAAAAAGAAACTCTTGATAAATGAGAAATATATTTTTCTGAAAGAGAAATACAATCATAAATTTTTGAGGTATTGGGCCTTAAGTAACATAACTTTGACAAAAAAATACAATCTTCATAAGATTTTTTATTCTTATTTTACTAAATTAAGACTTAATATTGGATATTTAAAATCCACCACTTTTATAGCATAGACATTCCTCGTTCTCTATCTTTTTGAATTTTTTTTCTGGCTGCTCGTTTTTTTTCCCTTCACAAAATGGCTACGATAAAAAAAATTCTAAATTTCAGTCAAACATTGATTTAGAAAGTAGGCTTTAAAGATTTGCCACGCGAAAAAAGGAAGTTATTCAGACGTTGTGTTGGAGATATAAGCTAACTGTTTGTTATAAACAAAATAGCTGATAATATCGTTTAGTGACAAATTAATTTTCTTCGAGATATTTTAAGACCTCTTGTTTCTTATAAAATTGTAGAGATCATTCTCAGCATTTTTGTCAACTTGTTGAAATATATATAATTGTTGCGTTAAGGTGCTGCATAATAATTCGCGATGTAATCTCATTCTTTTTTTAGAAATTTTATATAAGCCTACTAGCTTTGAGATTTATTATTCAACAGAAATAGAGCTATTCGTAAAATTTATGAATAATAAAAGCAAATGATTTGCTCAAAATAAATGATGTTATGCATAATAAATATAGATTTTCAATCTTCATCATCTTCAGTCGTTTACCTTATTATAATTTCATTTCCTTTTCGTAACTATGTAATTGCTAATTTATTTATGTTTCATAATTGCAAATGTGTATTCTTGTTACGTAGAAAGTTAATATCTCTGTCTATAATTTTATACATTTATAATAAGTAATTTAAGATGCATTTAATATAACGCTAAATTCCGAGGGGTATGAGTTAGCACTCTAATTTAGCTAGACACATGTTAGTGTTATTAATAAAGACAAATAGTATTCTCTGTTATTAATGAAATAAAATGATATTATTATCTAATATTCTACAACCTTGATATTAATATTAAACAGGGTATATTGACTTGGTAATATAAAGTGCTATTAGTCCAGTAGGCTGAGGCTATTATACAATACCATTCAATCGCGAAATTGCAATTAGTTCATAATGCATCTTGAATATTTATCGGGTGGTAATTTATATCATAACTAGGATAAACTAAACAGGGAAGCGATAATATAACAAGGGTGTGAGAAGGGGAGGGGAGTTCGCATTATGTTACAATATAAGTTTCCTTTAACATACAGCGTTTCTCAAACTGTGGGGCGAGTAACCCTGGGGGAGGGCTCATATCTCTATATGGGGGGCGCGAGCATATTGAAAAATCGAAAGTAAAAGATTTAAAATTCTGAATTTTTTCTAAAATTTTTAATATTTTGACATAATAAAAATTAAATACACATTTACACTGATTAAATATACTTATAAATGTATCAGGCAGCCCAATGTTTTTGATAATTAATTCAGCAATACATTAAAAACGAGTTTAATAATTAGTAGTGACTTCCCTGAGACTGTCATATACAAAATATAATCCTTATCTAGATAATTTTTTTGGTTTATAATTAAATTCGTATGGTAGCTTTAGCATCAAAATACATTTTTATTGCATTCAATACATTGCCATTAGATCCAAACGTTCCATTTCGTATATAGAGAGGACTTCAGGAAAGAAATGGAGCTCCTTTCCGAAGATGTCAACAAGAAATTTTGGTTCCTTTTCTGGAACGATCTGCGTGGCCTGTTTAAGATTTTCTCCTGATCATGAATTTTTGCAGAATTACAAGCTTAGAATGGGAATGACAGATTACTGTCCACTTTGTGACAATGACGTACCCATAAATGGGGATCATCTCAATGTATGGTTTGTTGTTTCAACTGAGTTTCTTTGAAAGTTGTTGGCTGTGCCTTTGGGGAACATTTTTTTATCTTTAAACATTGTACCCGGCTGATTGTCTACTTATGACCGAAAATGTGATCGGAGACACATATCTATATATATAAAGGAGAAAAACGACTCACTCACTGACTGACTGACTAATCACGATATCTCCGGAACTATTAAACTTACAGACTTGAAATTTGGTAGACATGTTCCTTTTATAGAGTAGAGATCCGCTAAGAACGGATTTTTTGCGAAATTCGAACCACAAAGGACGTTACGGGGCGTTAAGCGGTGTTATAAATAATTGTTTCCATTTTTAAACTAATCGACATACAATCTTGAAATTGGGTAAGCAGATTCCTTTCATAGAGTAGAGATCCACTACAATATGAGTTTGGTGAAAATGGATCCCTAAGGAGCGTTGCGGGGGCTTAGGGGGCGTTATAGATAATTATTTCCATTTTTAAACTATTAGACGCACAGTCTTTATATTTGATAAATAGATTCCTTTCATAGAGTAGAGATCAGCTACAAGATGGATCTTGGGTAAATAGCCCCCAAGTGGCGTTGTGGGGGATTAAGGGGGTAGATAAATATTTTCGTTTTCAAACTACTTGACTTACCTGCTTGAAAATTGGTAGGCATGTTTATTTCATGGAGTAAATATCCACTACAAAATGGGTTTAGGGGGAAATTGACCCCCAAAGGGTGTTGCGGGGAGATACAAATAAATATTCCAATTTTCAAACTATTAGACGCACTGTCTTGAAATTTGGTAAGAAGATTCATCTCATAGCATAGAGGTACGTTACAAAATGCGTTTCGTGAAAATCGACCCCCAAGTGGCGTTGTGGGGCTTAAGGAACGTTAAAGATAATTATTTCCATTTTTAAACTACTAGACGAACAGTCTAGAAATATGATAATCAGAATCCTTTTTGGAATTAAAGATCCCCTATGTAATGTGTTTTGTGAAAATCGAACCCGTAGGTGGCGTTGCGGGGGCTCAAGGGGCGTTATAGTTAACATTTTTCCATTTTTAATTTATTAGACGCACAGTCTTCAAATTTGGTAAGCAGATTCCTTTCATAGTGTACCGTTCCTCTATAAAATGGGTTTTGTGAAAACAGACCCCCAAGTGGCGTTGGGGCCTCAAGGAGCGTTATAGATAAATATTTCGGTTTTTAAACTATTAGAACAACCTGCTTGAAAATTGGTAGGCATGTTTCTTTCATGGAGTAAATATCCGCTACAAAATGGGTTTGGGGCAAATTGACCCACAAGGGGTGAAGCGGGGAAAGGGTTAAGAGACGTACTAAATTCCGATTTTTAAACTATTAGACGTACAGTCTTGAAATTTGGTAAGAAGATTCCTCTCAATAGGGTTAAGATACGCTACAAAATAGCTTTCGTGAAAATTGGCCCCAAGTGGCGTTGCGGGGCTTAAGGGGCGTTATAGATAACTACTTCCATTTTTAAACTACTGGAAGAACAGTCTTCAAATTTGGTAAGCAGATTCCTTTCATTGAGTACAGAACCGCTACAAAATGGGTTTCGCGAAAATTAACCCCAAGTTTCCTTTCGAGTGATTAAGGGGTGAAATAGATAAATATTTCCGTTTTTAAACTATTAGATCTACCTGCTTGAAAATTGGTTGGCATGTTCCTTTCATGAAATAGAGTTCCTCTAACAAAGAGTAAAACAAAAATCGAACCCCAAGGAAGGTTGCGAGGGGTCAAGGTGAGCTATATAGGAAAAAAAATCCTGTTTTAGAATTGTTAGACCTGCGTACTTGAAATTTGTTAAGCATGTTTCTTTTGTTGAATCGGGATCCAATAAGAATGTATTTTACGGAAATCAACTCCTGGAGGGGCAGAGGAATACTGCGGCGTTACTGACAAAAAAATTCCTTTTTTTGAACTACAAGGTCTATAATAATGAAATTTGGTTTACATTTTTCTTTTGTTGAATCGAAATCCGCTAAGAACGGTTATTTTGGAAAACCACTCTCAACGGGGTATTGATAGTAAAAATTTCATTTTTTTCTGTTAGATTTAGACTTGAAATTTGGCTTGCGTGTTTATTTTACGGAGTAGAGATCCACCAAAAATTGGTTTTGCGAAAATCCACTTCATTAAAGGGTTACAAAAGTGCAAACATCATTCTATACTTCAATTTCAGAGATTTTTAGAAAATACAAATTAGATAAGTTCGGCCCTTTTTTTGATCAAGAGGTGACAGTTACAGGTATAAGTATATTTTTCAATACAATTGAATTCTTAATGCTAGGACTTAGATATCTATATATATATATATATATATATATACTATTTGTAAAACATCATGAAATGCCCAGCGAAGCGGGTGGGTAATGGCTAGTATATATATATATATATATATATATATATATATATATATATATGAAATAGTCATGGCCGTTTGAAAGGTATTTCTTTATATGGGATTGATGAGGCAGTTCTGTGATTAATTAAAACTGTTTTATTATACACCTTGAACACATAAAGAAAGACAAGGACGACACAATACAAACACACAAACCAAGCTGCAGCCGGCTACATGTTGAAGGCAGAAAAATACAGAAGCGAAATAGAGATCGGTCTCCAGGAATCTCAGTTTTTATAGGCGGCTCAAATCACATGATCTGAGTGGGTGAATAGGTGTAGTTTAAAATACTCTCGTTAGGCGGCTTGTTAACATATTACTAAAACGTTGGTCCTAAAGGGATGGACCATAGGTAATTAAAAGTTATTAAGAATAATTATAATGGGGATTATTACATATATATATACCAGGTGTCCATAATTAACCTCGAAATTTTCAAGTAGTCTGTAACAAAAACGGTGCAGCAGAATTGCATGAAAAATCAGTCAGAACTATTTTTCTAACAAACTCTTACAAGGAATTGAAGCATTAAAAGGGTTTTATATATTTATATATATATATATACAAAATTTTTATAAATGAGATGTTATCCCGTGACCCGTTTGGGAAAACTTTTGTGATAAAAAATATCCCTAGACATGCATGACTGTGAACAAAAATCCTGAAAAAAGGATATAAATCCGAAATAAAAGGCTGTCATTTTGAGAATTCATGCTGTCTGAACCACAAAATTATATAGCTCTTTAAGATAAATGTGTCATATATAATCCCGGCGACCATTAGCGTCTTTTTTTCCCATTGAGATGGACGGATTATTCTCATGACAATTGTTGAGAATATTGACAGAAGATAGAATGAATGTCAATCGTTACTCTCATATGAAGTAGAAAAATTAATTTAGTCTATTTATCTTGCTTATTGAAATAAATAGGTATCATTTTCTGAAGTTTTATTAGGTTCATTGATTTTTTGTATTTCTATAAACTTTTATATTGTTAGTATTTTTAGTGCGATACGGTATCTAACTCTCTTTTTCTCCTTCATTTTTTTGATAGGGTTCAATGACTCAAATCCCAATTTATTCACAGTTCTTTCTCTTTAAAATATTTAACGTTTTAGAAAATTGATTTTGACTAATTTTATTTACATTTAAATCAACTCAATGAAATTTCTTATATTTGTATAATTTCGCTTCAATTTTTAATTGATTTATCTTATTTTATACATTTTATAAACTAAGAAACAAGTACCAAAATAAACTTTGAAGAGTCAATATTATTTACTTAGTTAAATTATTTTAATTAAGAATTACTTACTAAATTACAAGTACATCTATATTACGAACCTCAATATTGCGAATTTTTCTATATAGCGAACTTTTTCCTGGAGCGAAGAACATTTCCCGATTTTTTTCGTAAAATAACTTCCATACAGCGAAGGATATTTTCTGTATCACGAACTTTTTTTACTCGTGATTCAATTTTTTTTCTTATTATTTTTGAAGTATTTCTGGACATTTCAAGTTATTTACTCTTTTAACACATTTTATGGTGTTTTTTACACTTGCTAGAAAAAGTCTACGTTCACGTACTATATCTTACATAAGCAACGAAAAAACATTTCTTAAACTGGAATTTGAATTTTTGTTAAAAAATTATATTTTATTTAGTTTATATCAAGTATTGAGAATAAAAAAAACTAAAGTGAACTCGGTTTACTTTCATAGTTTTTAAAATAAGGACAGGTTTGTAGCGATACTAACAAAAATCAAGTAGAAGAAGTCTGCGTTCACTGTTTTAATAGTAACAATAAAAATTATTTAAAAAGGATAATGAACTATTTAATAGCTGGTTGGGATAACACCGTCTTTGGTGAACCTCCTGAAGTCATTTCGGCATTGAATTATTAAGTCTAGTCATTATCTATTTGACATCTCTTCAGCATATCCTTGCTAGATATATTGTGTTGACGAATACTAGGCTCCAACAAATCCCATAGGTGTTCTGTAGGAATCATATCAGGTGACTTCGGTGATTTGAGACATTATATAAGAGCCAAAGCATCACAATCTCAGTGGTATGCTTAGGATCATTGTCGTGTTGGAAACGAAACGACGATCCTAGACTGAGTTTGGTGCCACTTTACTTTAAATTGTTTTTAAGACATCAAGGTAAGCATGTTTGTTCATAATTGATTCGATATGCTCCAACTTGCCAACACCATTTTTCGCCATGCACCCCCACACTATAACTCCACCACCACCGTACTTTACCGTTGGTACTAAATGCTCTTTTTGAAGCGCTGTACAAGGTTTTCTGCATAACAATTTACGATCTCTTATGACAAAGATACAAAATTTGCTCTCTGGTAGAATATCACAGTTCTCCAGAACTCTGGAGGCTTATATATATGGTCTTTTGCAAAGGTTATCCGTTGGTCTTTGAAATTTAAGACTTTTTGTGAGCCACTCGACTACGGTATCCAACCCTTTTCAAGATTTTTCTTGCAGTATCCGCTCAAATGTTTTCCTTAAACTTCTTGTGAATGTCTGTTGCTATTTGAGTTGCATTCAAATGCGGATATTTTTTCACTACGGATATCATACTTCATTGTTCACTGATTATGATTATAGACGGACGACCTGAACGAGGTTTATATGTGTAAACTTCTGTAGATTTAAAGTTATAAATAACACGCTGGATATATGAATACTGCCATCTAACGGATCTGGTTATATCCCGACGACTTTTTCTATCTTTCCACATTTCACAATGATTTTAAGCTCATTGATACTAATTTTCTTCCTTTTATTTTCCATGTCCTTGCTTCGTATCTCACAAAAAACATAAAAATTATTGCATTACAACTTTCTTAAGCTATTTTACTTGATAACTGAATGCAAAAATTATGTTAAACTATAACGCCTGTTGATAAAAATTCCAGGAATCAAGAATATTCAAATAGTGAACGCAAACTATTTCTGCCTACTATTCGTGTACTTTGCTACAAAACTTCCATTATTTTACGTAATTTTAATTCAAAATTAACGAATTTTTCCATGCTCAGTATTTAAATAGTAGTAAACAAATTCATGAAACCTTGTTAAAAAAATTATATTTCTATTAAATTTTAACTTTGCTGTATGGTTTGAGATGGGTGAACGCAGACTTTTTGTATCTTGAGTGTATCTTGAGCTAGTTTTCTTATGTGCCTAACTCGCCGAGAGCAATAAAATCCTGGGAATTTCATATAAGAAATGCATCCTGTAACCGCAATTGTCCAGTTCACTAGAAACAACTTCGATATCCCCTTTCACACTCAGTGGAGTTGTCTCGTGTCCTTGAACCAGTCTCCTCTCATTTGTAGTGTTGATCAGTTGTACCTGCTAACTTCGTTTCTTGCAGTTCGAAAATGTCAAAATATAAGTGCTTAAGCATCAAACAAAAAAAATTTAACTCTCCAGGAAGTGGATAAGGACGTCAAGAAAAAGGATATTGCTTCAAAATTTGGCATTCCTCCAAACAGTTTATCAACTATAATAAAAAATCGAGATAAGTTACAAAATTACGATTCATCGAATTAAAATTTAAGGATGCATGGTGTAATGAATGTTTAGAATTTCTAATTATAAAATAATATATGTTTAAAATTACTTGTATGCTTAAACTAGAAAATGTCCTTAAAATTCATTCATTTTTTTTCCAAACATAGTAATAAAATATTTATTTTTTAATGTTTAAAATACAGTATATTTCTCAACATTTCTTTTCTTATTTTCCTTGCTGTTTTTCTTTCTTTTCTTTTGATGGGTAAGATATATAAACTAAATAGATAATAATTTACAAAAAAAGGTGTGAATAATTACTTTTTTTAATATATAGTGTTTATGAATTTAAAATTTGTTTTATGTGGTTTATAATGTATATCGAAAGATGATCGTCTATATAACAAACTTTATTTCGGGATTTAACGACTTCATTAAATAAAGGTCCGACTGTATATTGCTTTTGATCAACATTTAAATCCTCGAAAGAGAAAAAAAAACACTTTTGCCGCAATTATATAGAACTGAGTCAAAAGTTTTAGAGTGTAAAACAGGCTCACTCAACAGATTGTAAAAAAAACTAAAAATTAATCTTGTCTATCTTCTCCTTAATTATTCAATGAAAATTATTAATTGATAACGATTCGAATGATTCTCTTCTGTTTCAGTAAAATAGAACGCTCAGCAGATCTGAGAACAGTACATAATGTAGTACTTTAGAAAAAAAATAATACTTTAAAAAATTCTAATTAGATAAGTAATTATCTTCCAATTTGATATACAAGTAAATAATTAAGGAATTAATTTGCTGATACATATTGATATAGATGAACCAAAATTAAGAAAATTACTTTTTACTTTAATGTTGTATAGCTATAATATACTAAAAAAACATAAAAAATATACGATTTTTTTTTCGAAAACGCTGCACTTAAATATCCACAGGATTTGTAGAATAATATTTATGTTACCGACATTCTATATAATGCCTAGGCAAAGCATGAAATATTAGAATTATTACATACTTTCCCTAGTCATTCTATAGAATGACTAATGCTATTTGGCAAAGTATGAAAAAAGGTCCTGATAAAACTATTATATCAATGACTGAAAAAATTATGAGAATTCCATTTAAAAAATGTTCAAAGTACGTAATTGAAAATAAAAGTTGTAGAAAACAAAATTTTCATTAAAAAATAAGAAATTAAAGAATTGCCTATACTTGTTTGAATTACATTTCATTACATTTTTCACGCAATGACAATTCTTATTTTGGCACTTTGTTTTACATAGTGTGTACACATACATTTGTTTACATATATGTTACACATACATTTGATGAATCTTTGGCAACTTCCACTGGACTGAGCAATTGCAACTGTCCGGAGAGGAATTTCGTGGACAGGAATATCTTCATTTCTAATCAAATTCTTTGGGCACAAAGGGAATTGTAATCCCGCTTATACTTGTTTTAAAATTCCTCCAGAAGTTCCAAGTCGGTAAAAACCATCCTTTCCCACTCATTACAAGTGCCAATATTTTGGCATTCGGGAAAAATCACAGGTTTCACGGCAATACCTTTTTTAAATAATTTTCTGTTTTTTCTGGCGAGGTTCACAAAGGTGGATGTACAGTTCAATATCATGACGTGTAACATTTTTGTATTTGGTTTTGAAAGAGTTCTTTCAGAATTCTATTACGTCCTCCATGTCCAATTGCCAAATGAGCTTCAGGAAGTACGTTAAATAATTCAAAATACGTGTCGTAATATTGTACAGACTAGCGCCTGCTTTAACAAGTTAAATGAATTTACATTTGTTTTTCACAATCATTACATCATAGCTATTCAGCAACCAATAAGTCCCTGGGCTCCTTCTTAGAGTCATTTTGGATTTTGTACATCAATTATTAACTTCTGGCAATTAGTTTCAATTAAGAAATTATTTTTTTCAGCATTAACTTAAATTTTGAGCAGTTCGTCGTCGAATAGTAGTTTCATGCCTATAGGTCATGACTCCATCTCCAAAATTACAGCTTGCTCCTTCGTTTTTATGCAGCACAGGAAATAATTAAAATTTTGTAGAACAAATTTAAGTAAAATTGCGTATTTTGACACTTTCGAACAAACCACAAAGAGTTGCGATGCGATACCACCTTGCCATGCGATATTCGAAAAGAATCGGAGATGTATTTCATACTTTGCCAGTTTCTCATTAGGCATTCTACTGAATGCCTAGGAATTATGTGGAATATGAATCATTTCATGCATTGCCGGCTAGTTTTAGGCATTATATACAATGCCTAGGCATTCTATAGAATGCCGAATTTCATACTATACCGGTAACATATACTCCAATCTATAAGTAGTCACATACTTTTGTATTGGTAAGCAAATTATTATTTTCCAATTTATTAAACTAAAGGACTTACATTGGGTCGAGTCATAGATAACTTCTGTTGCTGTTAGGCAGAATTTATTGCTTATGTGTCTACCACTATGAATCACCAAAATAATCGAGTTTTGGCTTTCACCAAAAAGATAAGGGTTCAGTTAGTCTTCTGACAGCTATCTTGTCTAGAACACGTTTCAATAAAATGTTGTTCCGAACCTTTAAAATGGAGGGTGAAAATGTGTACTATAAATTAATATAATTTATTATTTAATGATAGCAAAATAAGAAAATGGAAGTTATTTATAATTCAACATAATATAATGCTTGAACGTTCTTTTAGTATATTGTACAGTTCCAGAGTTCTTGTAAAAGAGTCTAACTCAAACTCAACACTTTGAATTGAAACTATGTTTTTACTTAAAAGTTTACAAGGTTGCGAGATCTTGGGAAGGGGAGAGGGAGTAAGATAATTGTAAGCATCAGCTTAAGAGTAACCATTAAGCGACCACTATAGCCATTAGTCAACTTGAACAGAAAATGGTAAGAATATGCAAGGCCCAAATACTTTCAAGAACGTCTATTAGTACTAAGAGAGAGAATGCAGTTAATTTTCTTTATTTGGATTAACTACTTAAGAATGAACATTGGTTCGCTAGTATAATAACAATTAAAAGAGCAGAAACTATCATATTCAGTAATTAGGTAACTCAAATATCAAATCTCTAAGTTAAGTAATTCTGAAATATAGCATTTTTGAGATTAAATATTGCTCTCTGCAGCAATGTTATCTCTTTTTTTTTTTTAGGTAAATTCAAGAACTCATTTTTAGATTTTCAAATTAAGAAGGGAAAAAAGCAAACTAAGGTAAAATCCAAATTTTAATTAAAATAGCGACACCATGTGCAAAAACAAAACTGGAGTCATGTACGTGGTTTTATTAATCATGTATTTGGGTTAACAGAGTTCGGCGATTTCTACTAGCCTGATTATGGAGTGTTTGCCATAATGCATCTGATAGAAATCTACTAAAATTAAAAGCTTCTTAAAGCATATACGTAGATTCAAGCTTAAATTTTAGTTTCTAATTTCATACTTCATTAATAAAAATTTTATTCGAAATATTCTTAATGTTTTATACTTAAAATTGTAATCTGACTCAAAAATTTTCTTTTAAAATAATTTTAATTAAAAAACATTTCAGTATATTTTTTTTAGTTATAAATACAGATAATTTTATCTAAGCAAATATTAAAAAAAATTAAATACTAATTGTAATTATAAGTAAGTTAGAACACACAAAATTTACACATTTTGTCCATTTTTCCCTATTAATATATTGAAAAAATATTTTCATTAATGAAAATTCGAAACAAAATTTTTATTAATGAATAAATACTTTAATTCAAACTGATTTGAAGGGAAGATAGATTTCACAGCATAGATTTTAGAACAATTTATTTGAAACTGCCTCTTACAGTCAGATCACATAAAATTTAACTAACTCGAGTTAATCAACCGCCGTAACATAGCAACGCTGAGGAAATTGAATTATCCAAGAAGTTCAGGAATTTGAAACTAGCTGCAAGCTAAGAATAGTATTTCGCTTTGCTGACGTGAATAGTTAATATTCGTTTTCTCTGGAATTTTGCTTAATGTATTTAAATGTTTATAATTCCTTATTTTTTTATTAAATTACCTCTCGCGATCTATTTATTTGTATTTTAATATTTTAAATGCACTTCTTGGATTCATTTAATTATTGTTACAGTAAACAACAATTACTGTAACAGTGTTTCTTTCTTTGTAAACAGCTTTAAATTACAGCAGTGGTTTATAAATTCGATATTTGTTACTCCAGAGTATTAAAATTTCTTGGAAATTGAAAAGTTGATTTATCATAGTATAAAATTTTAATTATGTATACATATCAGCCATTCCAATTCAGCATTTAGTGAATCTGTGCAAAGAAAATTTTGTAAACGGCCGTTTTAATTAGCTTTGATTTAATTAAATCAAACTTGGCAAGAGATATGCTATTCTGTAGGCTCTGGGACATTATTTTTGTTCCGCTAAAATCATCTATGCATGCACTCATTCCCTCATTCCGAGATCTCCGGATCTATAAGACTTATAGACTTGAAATTTGGTAAGTATGTTTCTTTTGTTAAACAGATATTCGCTAAGAATGAATTTTAAGAAAATCAATTTCTAAGGAAAGTTACAAGGATGTTCCAAATCAAAAAAAAAATTTTTTTTTTTTGTTTAATTGTTAGATTTATAGGTTTGAAATATTGTAAGCATGTCTTTTTGTTGAGTAATCCTCTATGAACAGAATTCATTTAAGTGGACCCCAAGAGTAGTTGCAAGGGATTACGGTGGTGTTATATTTTTTTAAAAAATTCTTTTTAAAACTATTAGAACTAGAGAGTTGAAATGTGACAAACATGTGTTTCTTTAGTCGAGTAGAGATCCTCTAAAAACAGGATTTGCGAAAATCGATTCACAAGGGACGTTAAAAAGAAAAATTCCCATTTTTGAGCTAATACATCCAAGGACTTGAAATTCGGCAAACGAGTTTTTTAATAATTGAGTAGATAATCGCTTATACCAGTGTTTTGAAGAATTCGACTACCAAAGAGGATTGGAAGTGTGCGAGTGCGTTTTGGATAAAAAAATGTCTCGGTTTTGAATTCATAAACTTGCAAACTTGAAATTTAGCAAACACGTATCTTCTGAGAGTAGAAATCTGTTAAGAAAAGGATTTGTGCTGAGAGTACCGGTGGTTTCTGGGGCGCTTTAGACAAACAAAATTACTATTTTTAAACAATTAAACATACAGATTTTGAATTTGGCAATCCTGTTTCTTTTGTTCTGTAGAGATCCACTAAAAATGTTGTTTCAGGGAATTGCCTCCGAGAGGCGTAAATAGCAAATATACTTCCGTTTCGTAAATTCAAGTCATGTCCTTTTTAAACCAAAAGGCGAAGGATTAATGCTGGGAATTGAATAACAAGAACCAAAAAGGAATGCAGTCTTAAATGAAATACCCAGTGGTGTGGGTGAGTGACTAGTAGTACTAGGATAAAGAGTCTATTAGTTGTTCCTTATCTCAAAGTCATGATTAGTTGGAGAAATTGTTGGAACTGATCACTATCGTCACATACTGCTATGTGATGTTTTGAAGCACAATAGAATGTGTGTGTTTGTGTGTGAGTTTGTGTGCGTGTTTGTGTGTGAGTTTGTGTGCGTGTTTGTGTGTATGTTTGCTTTTGTGTGTTTATATGTGTTTGTGTGTGTGACAATAACACGTTGTCATTTACGGGCAACGATCTTCAAAATAATCGGACGTGCACACGATGACAATCATAAAAATAGTGACCTTAATCACCACCTATTACCGAGTATTATTAACGCTGATTATATATAAACAAAATTAGTCGCTTTATTTCAAAGCTTACTCATGACTTTTTCTCTTCCAATTTAAGCTCAAGACCCTTTACTCTATCGAGAAAAGAACAGTTATCGCATTATTAAATTATCGGGGAAGAGCTTCGTAATTTTTTTTCTCCTGATATTAACGCGACATCTGTGAATTGGTATTGTGAATAACAGTAGCCAAAATTTGTTACACGGACTCCTTTTAATCTAGTTATCCAATATGGTCCAAAAGATCTCCAAATGAATGATAATATCTCGAAAATGTACAAAAATTAATTAGATATTAAGAGTTCAATCAGCGTTGATTGTGTTTTGCAATTCTTTTCTCCAACTGAAATAACATGATTACAATAATTACAAAAGATTCCAACTTAAGCAACATAACTTCAACAACAAATGATTGAATATAAGCAAATAAATTAAGTAATCAAATAGAGTCATATTAATAATTGAATTCAGACAATCAGTTATTCATATTCAATATGGAAGATAATTTTCATCGTAAACAGTGTCTATAACCATGGTATAATTTAAATAGTCAATTAAAAATAATTCAAAACTAAAAAAGGAAAGATAAATTTAAATAGAACTATCGTTTTAGCTCTTCAAAAAGGAACAAGATAATCAAACAAATTTTACTAGTTTTCATTGATTTGGAAAATCAGTAAAGAGAGCTAATAAAATTTTATGCGACTTGGCATCCATACAAATTCATAATTTCTCAGAAATTTTGGAATCAATACCTGAACGAAGAACAATGCTCTACATATATATAGAAGAAATCTGAATCACTCATTATGATATCTCTGGGACTAAACATACTGAGAGAATGACATCACTTCATGTAATACTTGATGCTTCCACCTTTAGCTTTGTATAGAGCAGGGATGGCGAACCAGTGGCACGCGTGTCATCAATGGCACGCGACACAATATTTTGAGCACGCCAGCGATGAAAATGGTTTGCATTTGATTTCAAAATAACAAAATTCACTATGAAATATTAGAAACAAACACGAGTGATCGAGCACACTCGTTTGTTATCGTCTCTTAGTTATTGCCTTAGTTACGTCTTGGACTACAAACGCTTACGATGCAAAATTTGTCTACACATACCATAGTCGATTTCGTCGACACAACTGTATTTTAAAGTTTATTTGTGAAATATTTACAATGTTCAACTGCTATTTAACACGTTTTTTTAGCAAAAGAACAAAAAGTGCAAGATGGTAAAAGTAACAGAAAATTTCAAACGATGAATCTAGAAATATGGCATGATTAGGAAAGGCGACAACTCGGTGTGTGTTTTATGTTCTGGAACAGTGGTATGCAGAACATCGTCTGCAAAACGGCATTTTGAGACAAATCCCAAATCCTCTTGTCAAAAATGTCAACTACAGCAAAAAGAACTATTTGCCTAGAAACCATTTGGCAGATGACTCCAATTCAGCATACATTATACTAAAAGTAATATCTTATAATCCTAATATAAGTTATTTGTCATCCAATCTGCGACAACAGAAGTCATACTAATGGTACTTTAATTTGAATTACATGTATAACTTAAACATTTACAATTATACAGTGCAAAAGGTATTTTTTCGCTGTAAATAAAGAGTTTTGAGTTGTTAGTATTTAGTTTTATTATTTTCCCAATAATCACAAGTCAAAATTATTTGACGGCACGTCAATATCTCATTAGACACTTCTTTAGAAAAAATGGCATATTGATCCATAAAGGTTTGCAAACCCTGGTACAGAACATTTATTCGTCGTGGTACTGATGAAATAATCGTCTGACATATCTGTACAGTATTTTCAAATCATGCTTTGTGAAGTGATATTTTTTGTTCTTTGACATTAGTTGGAAGTTTATTCAACTCTCTTAAATGCCTTTCCAGTTCATCACACACATTTCCAATCACACAAATATCTAGACATTTTGATGGTCATTGCAGACGATGAAATACAACATGGTTATGGCTAAAACAGGTCAGTACAGTTTGGAAGCGAAAGAGAGTAGCATTGTCGTCCTGACATATTCCGTCACCATCTGTAAACCAATCTTCCATTTATGGTTTAACAACTGTAACAACCTACTTGGGGTTGTCAGTGTTTCGGGGTTCGAACAAAGATCAGACAAAGCACTTTTAGCACAATTTTATTAATACTTTTACTTAATCAACCAACACAACTAAAGGTAGGAGATGCACTCAATATTACCCGGAAGAGCAATCACATAGGCTTAATGCTACTAACAAATAATTAAAATTACATATGACTCCTGGAACGCTCTTGACTCCTACGCATCAGTTCTCTGAAAAAAATCTTGCTTAACTTTTCAACATCTGGTTGTAAATCTTGATCACAATTTAATGAACTTTGTATTGCTATTCATCGACCATCCTCGCGTACACAAATGCCAACGTTTTCATTCAAGAACTCATTTAACTAATTCTCGCCTTTTTCACCTAGGAAAGTTTTCAACGGAGCTTAAAGTTAAAAAGAATAATTTTACCCAAGAAAATTAGTTGAAGATTCGCGGATAGATCCGATACACAATACTTTCTAGATAAGATAAGTATTCCTTTCTAGTTTTGTTATCTTGTAATAAGAAGACCGATCCCATTTTAACCAAATGCTCCCAAATCATTAATCCCTTACCTCCAGCCTGCATGACTGATTTTGTACAATCTTGATGAACAGCTTCAAGTTGTTCAGGGCGAATTCTTTGTCTGCCATCATTTGTAAAAAGAGTAAAACGGCTGTCATCGGTCCATACAACTTTTTTCTACATTTCTACGTCCCAGATTTTGTATTCTTTAGCCCAAGCATAACGATTTTTTCAATTTAAAGCTGACAAATAGGGTTTTCATGTTGGTCGTCAACTTTCATACCCAAGAAATTAAAGTTCTTTTCGTATTGTTCCGTGAGAGATCTTTGTTTCCGAGTTTAAATTGAACTCCTTTGTAATTTTCAGAATTGTCAATCGTCTGCTTTCCCTATTTTTCTTCGCAATTCGCTTTAATTTCCCCTCATCACGTTTTGTAATTTTCTTGGGTCTATGTTCCCTAGATGAGGAAGTTTTTGTGTTATCTTTAGTTAAAGGTGCTTTATATATCCTTATTACGCTTCTGTTTCCATATTCTTTGTTTTGAAATTTCAGATACTTTCACGCTAAATTTTCTCATAGAAACAAATTGCCCTCTTTTAAACTCACTTATAGCTCTTGTTGATGGCATCATGAAACAAAAACATTTAGTCTTATATAAAATTAAAATAATCTTAATTTTAAATAATAGAGTCGCGATTACTTTGACAAATACTTTTTCTAATACATTAATGGATATTTTCTGTAGTTGGAATTTATGGAAGAATAAAAATAAAAATAAGTGGTAGGCATAATGACAAGCCATTTGGCTGCTATGTTTAGACCTACAGATTAAAAATTTTGTAAGCATATTTCTTTTGTTGAGTTGAAATCCGTAAAGAATGGGTTTTGTGGAAATAGATACCCAAGAGGTCTTAAGGGGGCGTCGGGGTAGAAAGATTTCTCTTTTTGATCTATTAGACCCATGGACTTGGGATTTGCTAAGTACGTTTCTTTCCTTGTGAAAGGAACTGCTAAGAACGTATTTTGTGGAATTCAATCTTCAATGGGCTTACGGGGATGTAAAGTGTTTTTAAAGCTCCTTTTTGAACTATTAGACACCTAGACTTGAAATTTGGTAAGAATGTTTCTTTTGTTGAGTAGATATCGACTAAGAACGGATTTTAATAGAATCGACTCCCAAGAAAGGTTATTGGGGCTAAGAACAGGTTCAGTACATTTTAAAATTAAATAAGGAAAATAAAAATCACATTGTATTGTAACTGTGTAATTGCAAGAAAGAATTCATGAGTAAAACGAATAGTATAAAGTCAACAAAGTGCTTTTAAGATTGAGAATCATAGCTAATTTAAAAGAGAATGTTACAAATTATATTCCTGTAATACATTATAATGAGTTCTTTTAGAATTAGCAGACTAACAAAATTAAAATAGGAAACGCATGTTTATTATTAAAATCTATCCTCAATAAATCAAATATAGAATATAATCTACAATTTTATTAAAGTTACTTCTCTTAATTTAATTTTAAAATTCGGATATGTTTTCAAAAAGAAAAGAAAATTCAAAATATAATTACTAACGAGTCAAAATCTAACGTTCAAACATATAATGGTATTAATGTTAAGCATATTTCCTTCATTACATCTAAATAGGCTTACAAATGATTAAATTATCTTTTAACAAGCGCTTCTGAAAATACTATTTCGTATGATATGTTAAACAAACGGAAAGAGCCCTTATTTATACTAACAGTAATTTCGCCCAGGGTTCTTTAGATGTCCTAATGTAGTTACAAAGAGCTGTTTTGAGCAACTGTATACTTCCAGGGACCAATTAGAAATTCAATTTAATGCTCTTTCAGCTGAATGTTTAATTTGAAATGTAAGAATGGATAAATAATTCCGGAAAAAGAACATTTTGGTAAGGAAATTCTGGAGTTTTACTACGGGGGTTGGTTATTTTACCTTTAAATCATTATTTTGGATATTGACATATTAAATTTTTAAGTAGGCCAATTTTAAATATTAGATTAGTTCAGTAACGTAAATGTCAACTGCTACTTCTCCGCTCACAACGTTATTTTATTAATCGAATTTTTCTCAAGGCTGACGGTTAGTTCAGTTATTTAGCATTCTCATCATACTGTATTTAATTATTTTCAGTTTCAGTTGCAATGGAGCTCAATAATTCGATTTTACTTCAGTCTGATACTTTTGAGTTTCAGCAAAATTGCAGAATAGGATAGTGCGACTCATTGCTTTCAGCTTATTGAGCAGCAATCTATATACCAATTATAGATTAAGTTATTTAACCTAAAAGTATATTTAAGCGAATATTTTAAGAGTAGATGACTTAGATTGTAAGATATACCACGGAATTTATTTATAGCATATATGTATACATAGGAAACAGTATTATATTAGTTTCAAATAATTAATTAAAATGTTTAAATTTTCAATGCATTTCGATTGTAAGGGATGGTGACGCCAACCAAACTAAATCAAATCTAGCTGGGTTTTAATATCCAATGAATGAATTCGTGTGCAATGACGTCAGACGCCATATGGCCCCTGAGTGATCTCTTTAACGCAGTGTTTCTCAAACTGTGGGCGTGATAACTCAACGAGGGGGCGCGAGCATATTGAAAAGTCTCAAAAGATTATTCAAAAAATTATTAGTTTACTGAAAGTAAACAAACAAAATACATTCTGACTCAATAAAAAGTAAAATACACATTCACACTGATATAATACACTTATAAATGTATCAGTACTGTACAACGTATTTTATAATTAGTATAACAATACTAAATTAACAACAAGTTTGATAATTGCCAGTGACCCCATGGGCTTATATTAACACATATCTTTATAATTTGTACGGTTTACAATTAATTCCTCAACTGCCGATTAAAAGTTACGTGATTCGCTCCCCAATACCATCATTTTCCACGTAATGCTAATGGATGTTTTTCCGGATGGAGGGGGGGGGGGGGCAAATCCTCTGAAATAAGTAAATCCTTCGCAAACATTGTCAAGGTCTTTTACTGCATTCCAAAGCCTTCGAAATAATTGTATCGATAGCATTGCACAGAAAAGAACGTACTTCGGAAAGACGTGTATATACGTCCAGAAAATTAATGCTTTGGCTGAGCGCGACGTTTATATACGGCGGTGTCACTTAAAAAGTTAAAGTCGTATTGTAGAATTAGCGTCAAAGAATAGTATTATTGAATTCGATACATTCTTATTGTATGGAGGGAGGTGCGATGAAAATTATGATTGAATATTGGGTCAAAATATAGAAAGTTTGAGAAGCACTGCCTTAACGCCAACCATGAACAAATGAGGGTCGATGCTGCTTACCTGCTTCGTTTTCAAAACAAAGCAGACCCCTCTCAAAGCCAAACTATGTTTGGCATTCCCATCTTACAGGTGAAACCTGATCTCTATTCAGTCTTTTACCGTTTGTTTTGAATAATTAAATGCTGTTAATTTTCTATATCTTAATAAATTAATTGGTTTTTTAACTAAGCTACAATGACTTTACCTTTGACAATTCACTTTACCCCTTGACACCATCCCACACATATATATATACTAGAAATTACCTGCAGGCTTCTCTGGGTATTTCCTGGTGTTGCATGACTATATACTACTTGTAAGTTATTGACATCTAAATCCTAGCATTAAGCTTTCGATTATATAGAAAAACTTTTTTACAATCCTCGCCTCTTCATTCAAAAAGGACAGGAGTGGAATTTCTAAAACGGAAGTATGGGGGAGAAAAAATAAATAATGCCCCCCCCCTGGATCCAATTTCTGCAAAGGCCATTCTTAGCAGATCTCTACTCTACAAAAGAAACATGTTTTCCAAATTTCAACTTTGTAGGTCTAATAAATCAGAAACCAAATTTTTTTTTATCTATGCGCTCCCTTAATGGTTCTCTACTCAGTGGAAGAAACATGGTTACCAAATTTCAGGCCTGTATGTCTAGAACTTTAAAACTATAGGAATTTTTTATCTCTAACTCCACCGAAAAGTCCTCATAACCCCCATTGGGAGCCGATTTTGACAAAATCCATCTTTAGTGGTTCTCTACTTGACAAAAGAAGCGTGCTTACTAAATTTCAAGTTTACATGTCTAACAGTTCCAGAGATCTCGTGATGTGTGAATGAGTGAGTCGCGCTTTTCTCCTATATGCTTTTTTAAATTTTTGGTTAATTAGACAAAATTAAGAATTGTTCGTAACAAATGGGATTTTATATTATTGCCAAAATTTGTTTTTGTGTGCACATGTATGTAATTAAATTTATTATCCGTTGGCCTGTCAGATTAAAAGTATCAATCTATCCAAGATAAGGAATCAAAAAGATTATGAAATATTCTTCCAAACATTTTAAACTTCTTTTAAGATAAAACTATTTTGAGATACTTTCAAGTACACTTTAGGTTTAACGCCATTTGAAATGCTTCTAACGGAAAAATTGTCCCTCATCGCAAGCATTACATGAAGCGACGTGAATAAGGGCAAAGACGTACAGATTTCCTATGAAAAAAGCATGGGAAAATCTGATAAAGTATTCCACACACGTTAAAGATGATAAAAAATTCATAACGACGGGGATTTTGGAAAAATATCTTATTGGAATACCGTTGGGAAATATCTTGAAAGCAATGAAATGAAAAGGAATCTGTTTTTCTACTTACGGCTTTGAAGGAAACGATTTCGCTTCGACGTCCTTTTTACCTTTTACATTTTGAAAGCAATAATTCTTTTGAATTGCTTTTCGCTTTAATAAAAAGAGCTCGTAGTTTAATGACTCATTAGGAGTTAATTATGTCAAAAATAACTTTTTAAGTAGATGAAATATTTATTAAGTGATTTTGTGTAGTGTTATATAAGTAATAAAATTATGTAATATATAAAAACTTAAAACTTCTTGAATATCGTTTTTTAAGAACAAAACCAAATACAAAACAGGATTGATACATGAGAGCAATATGATTCTGAACATAATGGTTTTCTTGCTGTTTTTTCTTTCGAATTCATCTAGTTTTATTTAATTTAAAATAATCTCTCTTTACCATTCATAACATTGTTCTTTATACTTCTGAATGTTGTTTTTTATCGGCATTAAATTTATTCCGGTATGATATGGATAAGAAGCAATTGGTTCTTCCGAACCCAGATCTCCTAATAAATAAATTATTAACCTTAAAGTTGCATGAAAAAGTCTGAATTTGCAATCTAAAAAAGTGGGTGGAGCGAGTACTAGCCAATCCGAGTGCAGCAAAACAGTCCATTTGTTAAAATGAGGTTTTTATATAGAAAAGTGAATTTACTTTGGTGTCGAGAGGATCTTCTGTGATTGGCCGACCAGAACGGTCAGCTATATTTGCTTTAGAGTAGTTGAGGGAAGCTCAACCAATTCTTGCAAGGATAGTAGTTCGAACAAGCCACACGGCATATTGAAAATGAGATGAATTTTTTCCCTTCCACTTCCGTTAAATGTTTGATTAGAAATTCTTATTAATATTATTATGCTTACAGAACTAACATTATATTAGATACGAATTAAGTATAGCTTTGCTTTTAGAATAAATTGAATAGAGTTATGTAACTTTTCTTTTAAGACATGAAACTATCTTTTAATTAATCAAAGTGAATATTTAACAGGATATATAAACGGATATTGGCCTTCAATGACGTCCAGAAAAAATGTGGTCCTGTTTTATTAATAGAAAACAACAGCTTTTAAGGAATCTCCCTTTCGGGAAAAGAGAAAGCCTCCAGAGGTCTTTCCAATATAAGATGGGGTTTTTATCCAACAGGATAAATAATTAAGAAATTTAATACCCTTTCAAACAGAAACTGGAAATACTAAGGTTTGCGTCCTCCTTGCCAAAACACCTCTAGGGCATTTTTGTGCTTTACAGAGCACTAAAATAACTAAAATAAAATAAACACTAATATAACTAAGGAAAAGATTCTAATTGAATTAGGAGGGAATTGATCTTCTCAAGGATAGGAAATTTAATTCCTAACGCATAAAAGACATCTCTAACTCAGATCGCACGATTTTGTGGGTCAGACATTCTTTTCCCTTTAAGAACTGAAATATTTTTATCTTTAAATATTACATTCTTGTGGGTATGAACAAAAACCCCTATGACACTGGAAAAAATAAAAAAAATCTTTGCTACCCCCTTGGAGCATGGAGTGTTCCAGCACAAACGTGCGAGCTGGGTCTAAAAGAGCAAAAGTACTACATATAAACACTTCTCAAATATCGGTAGAAATATAGATTACAAGGATCATAGAATTAAACTTTAACGATTATCAATTATTATAGCAGGTTTTTGCAAATGTGATTACATTTCTTCTAAAAACACTTACATGATGACAATGCCGATACGTAATTTTATATTGACACACAGAGAAGTTCTGTTTATTATGTGATTGACTTAATATTACGAACAGGCTATCCATTATGTATAATACATTTATACTTGAATTATTTCATTTTTGAACACTTTTTTCTAACTCTCTTTTCTTGGTGTGAGTCCATGCAATTTACTTCAGAGCTTTTGTTAAAGTTTGATTTAATTTTTGTTATATGCTTCGGAAATTTTTATTTTTGAACGTTCGATAATTATTTATAATTAATTAGTTAAAGAGCTGCATAATCATTCAAAATGAAAAGATATTCTGAATAATTATTAATGAGAAATTAATAAATATAAATTGTAAAGCAAAAAGTGAATTGTATTTTATTTAACAGACTTATTTTGTAAAGACAATACTGTTTTGTGAAACACACACACTATTAAGAAGACTTAACGTATCTATGTATACAGCTTATCTCACAAACATTAATCGCAGATATAAGTCTAATAGGAATACTACCTACACACATTAAAATATAAAATTAATTAAAAAAGCTTATTCATAACATTACTGCCAAGCTTCTATTTCGAATTTATTTTTAAGTTATGTGTGTGATCCTTGTAGATTTACACATCCAAACTGATATAGAGTAGGCTTACTTTATAAAACAGGTTCACTTTAATTTAAAATATATTTCCTTTAATTTAAAACAGATGCTCAATTTTTTGAGCAATATAACTTAATGAGATTTTAACTAATACAGTTTGATTAATAAATAATATTTTTATATCATTACTTTTTTTGTAATATATGTGAACGTCATAAATTAGTTTAGATTTTCGGATGTTTTTTCAGATGCATCTTCTTCATAAATGAGATTATGAGAACCATTGTTAATAGTTTAAGTTCTACAACAAAAATTAAATTACATTTGATCATGAAACTGAGTTTATTCATAGTCTACATGAATTCAACAACTCAGATTTTATTATAAACGAATTCAATAGGAATCTTATAATAAATAATTGTAACAGACATCAAATCTATATACGTATATTGCAAATGTATGAATTCTCAATCTCCTGAAAACAGTATTGATAGATAATGAAAAGCAAATCTTCAGGAAAAATGTGTTGAATATTTTTCGTAAATGCAAACTTATTTTAACTTTGTATTAATTTACATTTTCGGGCAATACAGTTTACATTTTTTATCGTTTATGTCTACATTTTTAACAGCAATTTGTATGATCTGCATCAAAATTAAAAGAGCATATATTTTTAAAACGTTCTCGCGGAAATACATCACAGGAATATTGAAGTTATTTATTTTTTTCAATATTTCTCTGATTCTTTTTTTAATGCAGCCATATAAAAAGAAAACTTTTACAAAACATTACAAATTCTCAAAACATATACAGATTACTATCTAATGTACAGAAATAATTTTACTCATGTTATGACCGTGAGTAATCAGAAACACAAAGATTTCTACATAAAGATAATAATATAAGGAAGAAATAATAAAGTAAGGATAATATAAGGAAGCATAATAATCCGCCCTTATTTTTATGCTGATGGAGTTTTTACAGTAATGTGCAGGTCTAAACAGTTTTATATCCTGTTTTTGAATAAAAACGAAATGGATATGGGGGTGTTAGTAATTCTAAAAGGAAAATGGTGTTCTCCCATTGCTTACACGAAAAAAGAATCACACTTTTAGAAAACACGTAGACTTTAGAACAGAAAGTAGGCACAGACTTTTCGAGGGTACGGACTACTACTAATTTTTTCAACGTGTTGCGGTCCAGTGGCGTAGGTGTGGTGAAGCAAAGAAAAAGATCTACAATATTTATTGTAACTTAATAATAAACGCGGAATATATATATGCCCTTACCAACATAACTATATTTTTTTTAAAAACTCACACTTTTAAAACCGCATTGAAAGCAAAACGCAACATGCAAACGAAAAACAATAGTCACATGCAAAATAATATCAAATGATGCAGTTATTATCGTACAATTCAAATGCATTAAAAAACATAATATTTTTATCTAAAGTTAGTTCTTGTTGTTATAGTCGTTAGAAGACTTAGTCTGCATACGCTCAGCAAATCTTGAATATTTCGGTAAAAATTACAAAAACTGCTAATCTTCAGGTGGTCACCTCAAAATGTCTTAGAGGTCCACCGGTCAATCGCGATCGATTTAATGTTCACTCCTGCTTTAAAACAATTAACCGAGATCTTCATCTAAGAAAATTTGTGGGGAAAAAAATCTTTCAGTTCTATTGATTGATTTTATTCATATTGAATGCATGAATTTTATATCTTCAAAATAATCAGTTAAAATTAAAATTTCAATACAAATACAAAAAAAATATAAAAGGTGTATTTATAAATAATTCTTATGTCGATATTATCAATAAAATATGCTTAGAGGCGCATAAACGATGTTTACATCACTATCTGTATAATTACGGCATTGTTTTATGTCTCCATATTATTTCGAGCATATTAACAGAAGAGCACAATTATTTTTACTTAAAAAAAGCATTTGAATAATCTAAGAAAATCTTGAAGATTGTATTCGATGAAATGATTGCTAATTTTATATCATCCTCCAATGATTGTTTTTATTCAAAAAGTAAAACCATTACGTTAGATTATTTAGCATTCGTTCTTGCTTTCTCCTTCGACAGTGTACCTCTGATAAACTAACTACACTCATGTCCATAAATTAAGGATAATTCAGAATCACACAGAAATTGAACTCTAAAATAAAAATTTCACCTGTAGAATTACCATACACATCCTGAAGAAGAATTAGCAAATTACAGGAAACCACCAGATGGCGCGGATAGTACTTCACAATGACGAGAGTGTAAGAGAGGGGTATATACGGAATGGTGGCAAAGAAGTAAAATTGTTCACAAGCGCTTTAAATGCCTTTCAGTGCAATAACCGCATAGTTATGGCACAAAGGAAGCATTTGGATGATTTTTTACGTGGAAGAATTATCGGACAACTGGAATGTGGACGTACCAGCTGGAAGTATCTGAGGAACTTGGAATCGCTTAGAGTGTCATCTCTAGGCTTTGGCAACGATTCCAAGATGATGGAAATGTGAGTAGATGTTACAGCACAGGTCGCCCCCGAGTTACAACGCCGAATGAGGACCGGTATTTGGCAGTTACTGCCAAAAGAAGCAGGCGGGGCACAGCATCAGACCTGTTTCGTCAGCTCTCTTCAGCTACCGGTACGACAGTTTCAATGCAGACCGTGTACAGAGGCTTAGGGCACATTGGTCTATATGCTCGTAGGCCTGTCAGATGTGTTCCCCTTACCGCAACTCACTGTCGCCTGCGATTAACCTGGAGTAGAGAGCATGCATTGTGGACACCGCAACAGTGGTCTTGTGTGATGTTTTCCGACAAATCCAGGTTTAGTTTGCAGTCTGATTCTCGTCGGACTTTCATATGGATAGCGCCAGGTACCCGTTACCACTAAGAGAACACCATTGAACGACACCGTTACGGTGGTGCAGGATGGCTCGTTTGGGGAGGAATTACTCTTGGTTCCAGAACTGACCTGCATGTTCAGAGCGTAACGATGACAGGCCACATCTATCGGGATGTCATTCTGGAACAACATGTACTTTTGTTTCGGGGCGCCATGGGTGCTGAATTTCTGTTTATGGATGACAACGCCCGTCCACACCGTGCAAACATTGTAGATGAATGCCTTCAATCGGAGGATATCACCCGTATGGATTGGCCAGCATACTCACCGGACTTGAATCCAATAGAGCATGTGTGGGATATGCTTGGCCGACGAATTGTAGCCCGTCAACCCCCTCCCACCTGTCTACCGGAACTTCGGAGGGCATTGCTTGATGAGTGGTGTAATATTCCCCAAGATCAGATTGATAATTTGATACTCAGCATGCGTAGGCATTGTAAGGCCTATATTGTATCGTCCGGGAGACATACTCCGTATTAACCATCATACTAACCATGTTATACTGTTTTTTGTAAATAGGTTCTTTTTTGAAATTTGCTCCAGGGAGTAAAAATCGCAATTTTTATTAATTATGTCAAACATATAGCATCTTTTTTGCACTTTACCTTTTGTTTAATAAATAGACTTTACAAATAAGTCAAATTTGTTTTGCTTCTGTCTCTTTCTTTGCTGAACTTCATTATCCTTAATTTATGGACATGAGTGTATTAAAAAGAACGACATAAATGCAATGAAAATAAATTGTAAAATCCTTAAAGTTTTTGTTGAAAAAAGAAATGGAACGTTACTAAAATAATACAAAACAACCCTCTTTATGCCGTATATAGATGACCGCGGTAGCCTAGTGGTCAAGGTAACGGACGCGTACCAAGCATGTCATGAGTTCGAACCTAGTACTGCTGAAGAGCCGCCCTGCAGAGAAAGCCAATGAGCTTTAAATATGTCGAGGCTCAAACGTCCTCCTGTTGGTGTGGGGTGCAGTGGCGTAACGTACAATGCCGCAAACCTGCATCGCGGGAGGCCCCGGGTTGGGACCCCAAACCTGACTCTTTGTATGGGGATCCTGTTATTCTCCGTTATGCCATTGATGGGGCGGAAGTTAGGAGAGGAGGGAGCCAGCTCAGGTGTCGTCCTCGTCACTTGGCTATGGATAAAAATTGCAAGGTCAATCTCCAAAAACCCTCGAGTAGCTGAATAGTTCGACGTTGATATTCACTTACTCACTCGTACAAATATTTCTCAACAGCGATCTTCCCGTCCGGTATAGTGGCTAGTGACGTTGACTGCTATGCCCTAGGTTCGAATCCTGGGGAAGGCATGGATGTTTGTAAATGAAAAGTGCATGTGCAGCATGCGGGCACTCTAAATATTTGTAGAGCCGCAAGTCCTCTCGTAAAATTGGTGGAAGGGGAAAAGAAGTGGAAGCCCTCAGAACTCCCTCCCAGGGTGTTCGCCCTCAAAGCTCAAGTGTAACCGAGCCAAATCGCCCTTCCATCTACATGGTGCTCAAAGCTACGACTGACGTAAAAGTCTAGCCTCTTACTACGATAAATTTCGTGGACCTTGATCTGATGTAACTGTCGATCGGTTGGCATAAGCAAGAACAACATATGCAAAAAATAAAGCATCTGCCTAACGAAAATTTAAAATCATTAGGCTTACTTTCAACAAAACTAAAAATATAACTTTTTTTATTTGCTTCTCATCAGCTTTCCTTACAATAAAATTGAATACATATAAAAAAAATACATATATATAACAATAATAAATAGAAGTACGGATATGATGAATAGTCTTCAGATTTTTGGCTGGTCTCCAATAAGTCACAGAAATTCTACGCTGCTTTCTCTTAAATCACTATGGGGATCTTTTAGCAATAACAAAACTATCCTTCAAAATCTCAAATCTTGTATAAGGTTTCTTACTTGACTGGTCTATTGATTTTTACAGCAACCCAATTAGAGTGAAGGAAATAGAGATTAAAGAGAACAAAATAATTTAGTTTTTAGAAATAGGTACATTTTTATAACATATTTCAGTAAATTTCTTCATAAAACACCATGTATGCATTTTTAGGACATCACCAGTAGGTTAGTAATATCTCATATCCCAACCCCCCTCTATTTTTTTTTTTTATAAAAGGAGTAGTTATAAAAAAATCATTTTATTTTCTCCTTCTAATAAAATTTTCAGGGAATTTTTGGGATATTAAATTAAATGTTGTGTTTTTCAGAGTATACTTACTTTGTCAACACATTTACATGTATTATTTCGCAATGATGTTCTTTGTAATATTATTAACACTCTTAAAACAAAAATATAAATGATTTTTAAAAGAGATTTTTTTAATGTCTAATTTTAACAACGCAAAATATATTTTTGAAAATAATGTTTGTCCTAAGATTTTGTTGCTTTGGAATAATAAATGTATTCTAGTACATTAATAAAAACATTAACAAAATTACCACAGAATACAAAAATAAAATATTTTTTTACAATACTGTACATATTGTGTAATAATTTCTAGAATATAAAAAAGATGGGTTTTTTTTTCCTTTTCATTAAATATTTTTGTTAGTCTTTTTTATATAATGCACAGTTTATACTTTTTCCCTTTATATTAACCACAGGAATATAAGTATTTTAATGTAAACATACTTAAATTAAATAAATAAGTTTTTCTTATAATGATTTGCATTTATCCGAAAAAATTAACCTTGAGTGACCTCTGATTGTATTTCAATAATAAACTTACTACCTACGCTCGATGAAAGAAAATAGTTTATGTTTGACAATATATATTGTTTTAGTTTTAATTTTTATCTGACATTGCATTTCTTAATCTAGACATAACACGACATTTTCTATGTTAACGTTGAAAAGGTTTCAATAAATATTCATTTGTTACACTGACTGACATAAAATGTGTATATTTAACGAATATATTTTCTTTCTTCTGTGTAATGGAATTTCTTTTCGCTTCATATCGATGAATGTTCCTTTCGAAATACATGTCCACGGCAAGAAAATGTCACTATAACTATCATTAGAGAGTTCTTTTTTATTTTTAATCTTCTTGTGTTTAATTCTTCACTCTAGATGCAAAACATTTACACATTTTATGAGAAACGAAGGAAACTAGACAAAACAGATTTATTTCCTTCTCTTTTTCTGGCTTTTCAGCAATGCCATTTTTGTTTTATTTGTATTTCCATTATTGTATCGGAATAAGCAGCGTTTTTTTTTTTTTTTAAAAAAAAGACTAACTGTCCGCTGCCTTCCCTTTAACCGATCGCTTTCCGACGACCATTGACGTCATACCTATCGACCGTCTGAGTCACGTGACTTCCGTCTGCGGCGGGAACATCCAATATGGCGACAGGGATGGAGGCATTCTAGTTTTCGCCGGGATCGTTAATGAAGCAATGTCAATTTTTGACGAATAATGAGGAAAAGCAAATTTTAGGGCTTCAGGCAATAGAAACAGACTAATTATTGCTTGCATCCATTTCCTAATTAATTTGACGATATTTTTCATTGCATTTTCTTATGAAGTAATTAAATTCTACAAAAATAAAAGAACAAATTAAACTTCAGCGGGTAAATTATTCTCTGAATGTGTAATTAAATCCTTCAAAGCATACTGGATCTAAATTACGGAGATTTGTTCCCGTGAGGGGTTTTTCAAATCAAATTCTGTTCGAAATTTACGTTCCGTGTATTCCATTAAAATTAAGAGAATTATTTTCAAACTAAAATGTTTATTTCTTTTAATTTCTTTAGAGTATTTAAGCTGACTGAGTTCGGAAAAGTCATTTTGCAAAAGTGCAGAAATGAATAACCTTTTGGTATTTAGTGTCACTTGAATTTTAATATACACATAAAACTATTTTAAGAGTATTACTACAAAAAAAATATTTAAGTGCAATTTTTTGGCAAAAAAATGAAGAAAGGACACATTTTCAAAGCATTTTCCTTTTACAGAAAATGTTTCCATAATAATAATATTTTACCTATATATATAGATCAGACTTCTGTACAGAACCTGAACTAGGATTTTTTTTAATTTATCATTTAGAAGTAGATTTATTCATACTTTATTATATCGGAGCAGAGAAATTTTAACAAAAAAAAGGGTTATTTCAATTGATCGTAACTCTGAAAGTAATGAGAATTTTTCAAAAGTCATAGTTAAGGCTCTGTACAAAAGTCTTAAATAAAGCCAAAATATTGTTACTTTCGAAGCATTTATCATAAACGAAGAATATTTTGAAAATGAGTCATAATATCTTCATTTTTTGTCAAACATTTGCATTTCAATAATTTTTTCTTATAATAATATTTTTAAATCAATTTTATGTGTATATTTTAATTCAACTGACAGTTAATGTCAAAAAAATGTATTCATTTGTACGCTTTTTCGAAGTCACGGTTCCGAACGTAGTCAGCACTTCCATGTTGTATCAAAAATTAAATTCATTAAGTTTCACTTTTTACGTACATTTTATTTTCAAAATAAAATTATTATGAAATTTTTTAAATACTCTTTTCTTATATAATGCGTTGTAGCTTGATCAACTTCGATTTAAGCGAATACAAGAATTTAGAATACATAAATTTAACCTTTGTGGCTTTAGTTAAATAAGAACACAAAATTATTTCAAAATTCAGTATTGTTGAGCATTAATCTTCTGAAATTATAGATAAAAAGATTTAAAAAGAATTGGAATTAAAATTCTTTTATTTTTGATAATAGAAAAATATATACAGTGGACCACGAAAGTGTTCGTACACTTGCAATTTCCTATAAAATTTAATGTTTTCGACTAATAAAAATTAATATATTGGAATTGGAATTTTTTTATTATACCTGCAACCTGTTCTTAATAGAATGACATAATTCATTTTTTGAAAATAGTAAAACAATTGTTTTTAAAAATTAATAATCAAAAAGCTACTGAAAAATTATGCCACAAAAGGCTTCGTACACTTAACAAAAATCTCATCCATAGCTTTAAATATTAAATTTCTTTCTTAATTTAGTACAGTAGGATTACTATTAGTGTTCACAACAACTTTTAAACGTCTTGGTATGGTTTTAATCAGTTTTTTGTAATTTCCGCATCAATATTTCTCCATGCTTCTGTGATTATTGTTTTTACTTCCCATTATGTGTTAAATATATGTCATGTTTTCTTTTTTTTTTAAATCAAATTCTCCCCAAATATGTTCTATTGGGTTAAATAAACTGATTGAGGAGGCATTTTCAGAGTTTTGGGATAGTTATAGAGACACCACGGCGTACATCGAGAGCAGTCATTATCCTGATAAAAAAAATGAAGTCGTCTTTAATATTCCCCTTTTGGGCGGATAATTTAATAATTCCCTTTAAAATATTTAAATGGGGCTCATGATTCATAATACCCTCAAAAAATATCAAATTACCTAATTCTGATCCCGATTTACTCCCCCCCCCCGCAAGAACACCTTCACCTCATGCTGAAACATAGAGGTGGAGGATTTCTTGTCCCACATAAATTCATGGGATTAAATTCCTCATTCTTTCATTTACAAACTACTATATGCCGATCAGAACCAAAAATGTTGAATTTTCTGTCATTCGAATCAATTTGCTGTCAATTTTGAATTTTTTGAAACTTAATTTCAAGAATCAAGTTGGAGTAATGAACCTTGGAGGTTGAAGTGTTCTTGCGTGTGGGTGTAAACCGGCCTCAAAATTAGGTAATTTGGTATTTTTTGATGGTATTATGGATCATGAACTGTATTTAAATATTTTAAAGAGAATCTTTAAGTTATCCGCCCAAAATTCAGATATTAAAGACGACTTCATTTTTTATCAGGATAATGACGCCAAGCGCACTGCTCTCGATGTAAGCCGCTGGTGTCTCTATAAGTGTCCCAAAATTCTGAAAACACCTCCTGAATCAGTTTATTTAGCCCAGTAGAACATATTTGGTGAGAATTTGATTTTTAAAAAAAAGAAAACATGATATATAAAACACATAATGGGAAGTAAAAACAATAATCATCGAAGCATGGAGGAAAATCGATGCAAAAACTACACAAAACTGATTGAATCTATACCAAGGCGTTTAAAAGTTGCTGTAAACACTAAAAGTAATCCTACTGTACTAAATTAAGAAAGAAATATAATATTTAAAGCAATATGTTGAGATTTTTGTTAAGTGTACGAAGACTTTTGTGGCATAATTTTAGTAGCTTATTGATTATTAATTTTTAAAAATAATAGTTACACTATTTTCAAAAAATTAATTATGTCATTCCATTAAGAACAAGTTACACAGATATCATAAAAAATTATAATTCCAATATATTAATTTTTATTAGTCGAAAACATTAAATTTTACAGGAAATTGCAAGTTACGAACACTTTTGTGGTCCACTGTACATATCTCCACTCTTAATCTCTTATGTCTCAATCAATCTACAATTTATTGTCTAAATCGTTTGCAATTAAATTAGAAGATAAATCTTTGGAAAACGTACTAACAAAACCTTTTCATATAATTTTCCCATCCAAAATGCGATAAATAAAACATAATTTGAAGAGTGTATCATTTATTTAAATAAGTATAATTGTAAACAGAATTTTTTTTAAAACTGAAATGCTCTAACAACCATATTTTTGGAAACTAAAATTCATTTACCTGTATAATTTCACTATAATGTTACATTACAAATCTTTGAACTTGAATAAGTTATTTTACTTATCATATTTATGCATTCTATATCTAAATAGTGTATAGTAAGATACTCCTCCAAAAATTTATAAATCTTGTTAGCTTTTGAAAAATAAAACAACACAAAAAACTTTTTTTTAAATATTTACAGCACTTAATCATTCATACGCTTTTATAATTATATAATTTATATTCACCAGATGTTCAAAATCTCTTTTATATTTTAATTACATCATTCCACTATATTAATCTATTGTTTAATAACAATTTTGAATTGAAGTGAAGTATTATAATTCTCTGTTAATATATTTCCAAATTTATCTTAAAAAATGATACATTTCAAGATAAAAAAATATTCGCCCTAGAAACTTTCCTCAATTATTATACTTGTAGGAAACTGATTTCCCTCCTTTGGTAAAACAACTTTCTCTTCACAGAAAGTAATTCATAATTAATCTTAAAATTAAGTTCTGTATATTCTTAAAGAAATTATATTTGTGTTCATTTTAATTTGGCTACAAATTTAGTAAGTAATTTAAATTAGCTCTTTTTGTTAGTTTTACACTCACTTAATTTTAGTCACGTATCTATCTTCCCAATATGAAACATTGAAAATACATTATTTACCGAGAAGGGTTGAAGAACGCATAGGATAAATCATAATGTAGCATTCACATTTCATTGTAACAAAAAAAAATATATTCTTACTGATGAGAATTTGCTTATTGGTTTTGAAATATATATATATATACATACAATCAACTCTCGATAATTCGAAGTTTGGAGGGACGAATGAAAAACTTCGAATTATCAGGAGGGTAGGGAAAAAACTCCCAAAATACACGAAGAGAAATTTCTTTCCTTAATCATTTAAATTTTAAACTATGTGACAAAACAACAATTGCACATATGTATAAAATTACTTTAAAGTATTTTTTTAAAAAAAAACATACAGAGAGAGAAGAAGTATAAACATTTACAGAAGTTCAAAGTCCTGTATTAATAGAATACATTTATGTGGTAATTCTCGAACAGGACTTTTTCACGCCCCACCAAATCTCTTCCATTCCTCATTGAAAATAAAATCGTTTCGCACCCGGTTTCCTCAGACACTGTTTCCAACACCATTGTTTTTTCAAGGCAGGGTCCAGTTTGGACTATGCTCTATTTGGTACCACATACTATAAGTTACACAGAAAAGCCATAAATCGTCATGTCAGTCCGACGCAAAAAACACAATCCTACGCATCTCTTCTTCACTATAGCGGACCATCCTTTCTAAACACAGGTGTAGCAAGGCCATGTGTTGAACGAAAGATATGGACGGCTGACAACAAGTGTGACCAGAACTGTTCACTTGAAGAAGGAAAACAATAAAAGTGTCCTTTTGCTTGAGGAAATGGGAAACACCAAGAAGGGATGGCAGATGATCATCAAAGGGGCTATATTACAGGGGAGACACGCAGAAACAATACAGCACAAAACATGTAAGCTCCAACCTGTTTACTAGAGGACTCTAGATAATAAGTGTTCGAATTATCGAGAAATTTATAAGATAACTTCAAATTATTGCGTGTTGTAGTTTGGCAAGCCACAGATTTTACTTCGAAATATTGAATGTACCAAAACGTATTGTTTTGTTTGAAATATCAAGAGTTTTTCCCGGGGCTTAGCATGTACTTCGAATTAGCGAGAGGTTCGTATTATCAAAGGTTTTAATTAGCGAGAGTCGACTGTATATTGATAAATCAAATTAATACCGTCATTGCACGTTTTTCTCTATTGTTTTTATTACTATAAACACACTTATAACACACACAAAGATACATGAATATGTAATTAAACATTATTTACAGTATGCAAAATAAATATTATTTTTAAGGTATATGTAAATAATTATAAAAAATTTTGAAGTAATTTCAATGATTTTATTTCCTCATATCGGTATGTAATCTTGCGCAAGATTTTAATTAGAACTAGATCACGCAGTTCTCTTTGGTGCGTAGAACGTTTCTCAAAGGTTAAAATTAGGAACTTCGGAGTTAATGATGTAGAAGTATCGACGTGGTTACAGTTCTAATGTCTCTAGAGACAATCGTGCGGAATAAAGGGGTTTCTACACGTTAAGCCCTTAGAACGGTATATAAATGAAGAGAGCCGTCGAGTAAAATGGAACTAATGCCCGTTAACCCCCTGCCAAAAAATTGTATTTAAGTAATTCTTTCTTGTAATAATATTCTTAAAACAATTTTATATGAATATTGTGTTATTCAAACGACACTAAATATCAACAAAAGTGTTCAATTATAAGCTTTTTCAAAATCATGGTTCCAAGCGTAGTCGGATATAACTTTAAAACTTAAGTTAGGCTTAGAACTTAAGTTAATGAGTTAAACTTAAAAATAATGAGTTAATTTTAAAGTTTGATAAACGAAAGTTTTTAATTTTGTTAAAATATACCATACCACAAAAAAAATTACGAATCGTTTTTAATTTTTAAAATTAAATCCAAGTTAGTTTCTCATTTTAAAAAAGAATAACATTTAACAATCTTGATTTGTTAGAACGCGATTATAACAAAGCTTTTATTTGATGAAGTTTGCGGGAAGTAAATTTTACTCAATGCATCAAAGCTTGGAAATTAAAAAATTAAATTATATAAATTGATCTCATTTGACAAAATTTCAGTGTTTGATTAATAAAATATTTAAATCTAAATATCATTAAAAGCAATCCTTTTTTAAATAAATATGATCTAATTGTCAACGTATCTGTGTGTGTGATGGAATCCTTTATATGTTTATACCATATTTCTTCAGACAGATAAGCGAAGCTCAAAAGAAAGTATTTTATTTCAAACTTAAGTGCTGCTGACTACACAATTCTACATTTCCCTTTACTAAATCTTGAATCCTATTCTTTTATTTTATCCTTTTGATATTTTAATCTTTGTTTGCTCAAGTTTAATTAAAAAAATCCCATTTTTTGCACTTACTTAAATTGAAAACATTTCTTTCGTATGCTGTGAGAACTTACATGTGCAGAAAAAAAAAACTTCATTTGCATATGTATCCATAAAACTTCATTAAAGTGTGTATAATTAAAGAATTAAGTTTAAGAAGGCTCCTTTTAAAAAAAAATAGGATGTTTAAGGTTTATATATGAATTTAAAACACATGTACATGCGTACTTTTTGTTATTCATTTTCTGTTGGAAGTTTGAAGTTTTAATTGCAGGGTAAAAAAGACGGTAAAAAAATTAAGCTGTCCAGTGTTAAGTCAAAATATTTTAATAACGTTTAATAAAGCTAATATATAGATAGAGATAGATAGAGATAAATTAATATAAATACAAGTAGATATAGACATTTAGGTATATAGATGGACAAAGATAAATAAATTTAGACATAGATAGATAAATTCATATAGATCGATGTAGACATATAAATAGATAAATAAATGTAGACAATTAGCTAGAAAAATATATACCTATAGATAGATACAGACGGATATAAATTTAAATATATATATATACAAATAGGTAAATAGATAAATAGATATAGATTGGATAGATATAGATGTAGACAAATAGATATAGAAAAAATTCATTATTCAGCTTAAATAAGTTTAACAAAAAAAATTGTACAGCCTAATATGTTACAAAGAATAGTTTTAAACAATAAAGGGACATTTACTTACATTAAAATCGAAAAGATGCATTTCTTAGTATCTTCTTTTTAGTCGATTGTCATGCTCATGTACTTCGGGGTCCATATGTTTCTGCAATTACTGGCCATATCAATGACTTTTCCTTGCTTTGTTGTTGTATGTTTCTGTGGAATCAATTAAATCTTATCTCGACGAATTCCTTTCAATCGTTGAGGTTTTTCAAGAATCAGTTAACTATTTTGTTACGTTTATTAACTACGGCTTTTAATACTTATGAACTTTTCTACAATTAAAAATCCCATTAACTGTATCCAATGCCTCTTTTAATACGCAAACAGTACTGTACTACAATGCAGATCAGACAATTCTAGTCACATACTCCAAGATAAAATTTAACTGTGGAATAATTATTTTTCACAAATTACACTTTACAAATCAGTTATGAAAACAGTTATCAGCCGGACGCAAAGGACAAACGATTTATTTAAATAAATGTGCTACAATTATCCAATTATAAATACCAAAAGGAAAATATATAATTAATCCGCCAAACGATATTTTAACAGCTACTTTATTCTGAAAAAGGATACGTTGACGAATATAAAAAATAATATTTTTTTAAGAGGCTAATTATCTTTTCTACATTTATAATAAATATTTTTATGAAAGTCACAAATTAATAATTTATGTTATTTTTACCAGAAAAAAATTGCATTTATTCCAGTTTTAGAGTGAAATTTAGGAGTTGGCATTTCGACGTATCACCAAGTAGAAATAGTCTGCATTTCCATTTATAGTGTTACAATATTTTTTAATTTTTTATATTCATCATATATATATTAACCAAAGAAAGATACGTATTGGATAGATTAATTTTTTTTTTCAAAAAAGGTAAACATACATATGCAATTATTGGTTTTACTTTTGCGGTTAATCACTAGTTGGACAGCGGAATTATTAAATTTAAATATCAGGTAAAAAAGGTGCTGCTATTATGGGACAAAATAATATTTTAAAGGGGAAATATTTCAGTTTGTTTGCACAGTAGAGCACATAAAAAATGACTCAAAGTAATTTTAACAGTTAAACTAAGTAAACTGCCAAATAATTAGAAGAAGAAATGCGTTAATTTCTACATAAAACATTTCGAATCGGATAATTTGAATTTTTTAAACATTTACAAATAGAAAATATTTTATAAATAATTTGATAATTTTGAATTAATTTTAATGTCTCACTACATTAATACTATCCGCAACAGGTTACAAATACATGATATTAGCCATCACCCGTCCACTT
The DNA here is from genome assembly GCA_019973975.1 of Trichonephila clavata. Lineage (NCBI taxonomy): Eukaryota > Metazoa > Arthropoda > Arachnida > Araneae > Nephilidae > Trichonephila > Trichonephila clavata. Next base: position 317,565 of record BMAO01016337.1, on the reverse strand, counting down.
CTCTGGATATTTCATGATGTTATATGCATATATATATGTATAATATATATATGAATATATATATATGAATATATATATATAATATATATATATTAATATATATATAATATATATATATGAATATATATATATATATAATATATATATGAATATATATATATAATATATATATATGAATATATATATATATTATATATGAATATATATATATAATATATATATGAATATATATATATATATTATTGTGATATCTTAGCAATAAGAACTCGATTGTATTGAAAAATACAACTCTCGCCTTTTGATTTAAAAAGGACATGACTTCTGAATAAGGATTTCTAAAATTGAAGAACAATTACCTTTTACTCTCTCGTAACCCCCTTCCTAAGTGAATTTCCCCAAAACCCTTCCTTAGTGGATCTCTACTCTATAAATTAAACATACTTGCCAAAATTCAAGTCTAAATCTAACAGTTCAAAAGCGAAATTTTTTATCACTTTGCTCCAACAACCATCTTTAAAAATCGATTTCCGTGTGTGACCCGTTCTTAGCACACTTCAATTCAATAAAGGAAACATACATACTAAATTTCATACCTGTGGGTCTAGTAGTTTGCCGTTATCAATATTCCGCAAAATATTTCTACTCCCCCCATAGGAGTCGATTTCCAAAAAATCCTTTCTTAACGGATTTCCATTCAACAAAAGTAGTATGCCTCAAAATTTCAAGTCTGTTGGTCTAACAGTTCAAAAAACAGAAATATTTATCTATAAAGGCCAATTTTGATGAAACCCTTTTTATAGCGGACCTTTACTCCATAAAGGAACGTTTCTACCAAATTTCAAGTTTGTAGGTCTAACAGTTAAAAAAATGCGATATTTATCTCTAACTCCCCTTGGAGGTCGCGATTTTCGCGAAATCGGATCTCTACTCCATGACAGGAACATTCCGTCGAAAATTTAAGTCTTGTTCTAATAGTTTCGGAGATATCGTGAAGAGTGAATGAGTGATATATATATATATATATATATATATATATATATATATATAATATATATATATATATATATATATATATATATATATATATATATATATATATATATATATATAAAATGTAATAAAATAATTAAAATAATAATAAAAATGTATTCAGTTAGAGTGAAACATTTCTGTGTGCATAAATTTTAAAGCACTTATTTCTAGAATTTCTAAAAAAAAATTTCTTTGTCATATGATTCAAAACATTCTAAAAAGAAGGGGGATTATAAAAGTTCTTTTTTGTTTACCTACTGTTCATTAAAGATTTAGAAAGATATCGAAGAAAGAACATTCTTTTGAAGTTAATCCAAAGTGTCTGAGCAAGTTAAGAGATATAAAACAGTTCTTTTTTGGTTATTTGCTTAGAAAAAGCTATTTTTAGTTCTGTCTCGATCGATGATGTTTTATATAGTAAAGTAAAGTAAAGAAACGACGGAAATGACAAAATGGATTGAAATAAATGAAATGAGAAAAAGAGAGAAAGCGACATTGTTTTTTTACTTGTGCTCATCGTTTTAGCGTCAACTTTTTCTTTAGACGATAGATATCTATTTCTTTTGTTTTTACTAGAGCAATGAGTTTCAGACATTTTAAAACCACTTACTATGAAATATAAATTAGAAGAGTGCAATTTCATGATAGTAAATATTCCGACTCATGAAATCTTAAAATATTTTATTATTTCAAAATACTTATAATCCCTGTATCTCAAACTTCAAAAATCTTATTCCAAATGTACGATAAAATAGACTGGTTTTATTCCGAATTGCTACTTTATTTATATTGCGCGTGTGTGTGTTTAAGTGGAATTTGTACGCATCTATGCTTTTTTAATTTTTGTGTCACTTATTACTTTTGTTATTGACTTTTTTGTCAATCTCGACAAAAAGTTTTTCTCAATCGGAAGTTTATCTTTTCTTTAAATTTGCTTTGAATATAGGGTGCGATTTTGTTTTTATAGATCTTGCATACCATGTGGCAAACAGAATATTTTTATAATGATATGTGTGTGTGTGTGTGTTGCAATAATGGGATATCCACAGGGTCTAGTCTATCTAACTCGGATTTTCTTCCATCCAGCCAAATTGGCACTTCGAGTTATAACAACACCTCAATACAAGTAAATGTCATTACCGAATGACATATAGTCAGCGAAATAGATTATGAGAACAAATAGAAAAGATTATATATAGAGAGAGAGAGCAGGGGTTTTCAACCTTTTAGGTGTGGCGTGCAATACCCATCTACCAATATAATTCATCTACCAATATATACACAGTAGGACATTTTTGAAACAATTCCTTTTCCGCAAAAATGCACGCAGAGTTAGAGAATAGCGATAAATAATATAGGTTTACAGTTTTATTACACAATATATTAATTTTGCGTCATTTAAAGATATTTCTTGACATAAAAATAAACGGCTGTTTTGCTACAGTGGACGTGGTTAGAGCGGACACATAACATTTCATGGTCTGAGCGGACACTTTGAAAAGTATCGTGGTTAGAGCGGACAAATTTTTTCTTTTATGATGTTTTCAATTATTTCATCCAATTTTATATTTGCTTTTTTCCTTTTTATCCCGGCGCCACCTAATTCTCTGGATTTCAAATTAAAAGACACTTATTAGTTAAAATACTAAAAAAAGAAATACAAAAGGTCGAATTCGAAAGATCAAACAATTTAGACAAATGTCTAACATCTTTAAGTTTAGTCGCTAGGTTGAACTAAATCCAATGTTAAATGATATTTATGCCTTTATAAAAAAGGCTAGTGAATATTTATTTAGTTGTATTTATTTTTCTGTTGTTTACTTGTGTCTTGTATTTTACTTCTAGTATTTATTTTTACTTACAGTAAGAAAACTAATTAATTTCATAGCAATTGCATCTGTTCTAATATTTATTTGACTCTAAAATACAGTTTTCTGTAAAATTCCTAAAATTCGTTTATACCCTTCATTATATTGTTATTTACTATTAATTTTTAAATATTTCTTTGAAGTTTTTATTTTTATTACATTTCGCTATGTTTAAAATGTATCCGCACTATAATATCTTAACAATTTAATACAAACAATTGAATTTGATTGGCAAAAATGTATTTATTATCCTTGTAATTCGATAAATGAATCTGTTCTAAGGTGGTGGAAAAATGTGTCCGCTCTAACCACGATGAGTTTCAGAGTGTCCACTCAGACCACGAAATGTTATATGTCCGCTCTAATCACGTCCGCTGTAGCCACGCCACCAAATAAACGGCATAAGATATAACTATTTCTTCAACAAGAATTGTAAAAAACATTAAAATTGTACATATATTATACATGTCTAAGCATATTTACTAAAATAAAAAATAGACAACATAAAATAGAAGCATTTCCCTTCATTATAGTTAAATAAAAGTTTTAAACATTTAAATGCGAACCTAGTGCTTACACCACTCTACTTTCATATCGCATAATCAGGGGTATAATTTGTTACTTTCAATTTGACACGATTCTGAGCATTCAGTTGTTATACAATTTCTTTACGGACTCGAAATATTTGTCATATGAGAAAAGATTTTTTACTTTGATATGTAGAAACAAAAGCGGAACGCAGAGTGCATGCAATTTCCTCTCTCCAAACAATTAATCTCTCCAGTAATTACATTCAATAATTTACAAAATAACTGCAAATTTAACTTTAGAGATATCTTTCGAATTTTTTCATAATTCTGCAAATTTCCATAATTTTGGAGATATTTAAATAAGGTCCACACATTACAAATTCATACTTCCATCCTCTCAAAACTAACAAATGTGTAGAGTAATGTAGAGCGCCACTGAGAATTGTACCGCGTGCCACATGTGGCACGCGTGCCGTAAGTTGCTTATCCCTGTTATAGAGGTTAGTGGATGATATTGTCTCAAAAAATTATTCTTTCCAGAGCCATATTGTGTCGTATTTTTTGGTATTCAAAATTGCAGGAGTTTTTAGATTGTCAATGCTAGGGGTTGCATCTTATTCAGGCAAATTAAAAATTGATTTGTACTCCTTAGCTTATCTTGTCTGTACATCACTTAGTCATTTATATCGCTTGGTTGGTAAAAGTAAATTATAATGATGACTTGCTTGTAATCATTTCGAGTTCGATTCAATGACTCCACCACCCCTGCTGCGTTCAGGTCCACTGGGAATGGGTACCCGAAAGCGTGATCTTCACCTTAACCAATACGAGGAGGAAATACTACGTCAATGTAAATTTAAAAAATTTACAATAAACTGATTTTTTTCTATTTTTTCAAAAAATAAACTTTTTAATATAATCATGATTGTTAAAGCTTTTATCGTTTTTTTTTATCATTTGCAAAATTGATAAACATAGGAACAGATAATAACAGACTGTGGTAGGTAATAACAATAACTTTTTTAATAAAGAAAATCTATAAAAATATAAAAGAAAGGTTAAAAAAATCATTTATAAAAATAAATAACATTCAGCGTCTAAAAGAGTTTATTATATATTTAGTAGACTCTATTGTTTAATATCATTTACCACTATCTGAATGATAATACATCTCAACAACATTACATACATAAAACTTCCTCAGTTAGTAATTAGAACCAATTCCAAAGATTTCTGACACGAAAAGACATCTTTTCAATTGCGACATCTTCATTCTCCGAGGGCTCTTTTCATTGAAAAGACAAAGGTCCTTGAGGGGTAATAATTGTGCATTTTCGAGTCTTCTGACTCGATAACCTTTTGAAACAATAGAATGCGATAGCTGAAACTCTTCTTAGAACTGAAACATAAAGCAGATAATTAGAAAACGAGAAATCATACTGTTCTAACGATGTTTAGTTTCATCAACAAATTTTTCCGATCAATTTCGCTCTGAAATATCTGGAAATGGGTAAGTTTCCTTCAATAACAGGAACTGAACTATTTAGTTCGTTTGCTATGACTAGAATTTTAATTATCGAATTTCAAATCATTATTTTAACTCTGGGTTTCAATATTGTGATCCAAGTCTAAGCACTTTGACCGAACTTTTATTAAAATGTTATAAAAAAATTTTACATTCCTGATATATTCATTACTTGTTAAATTATGCTGATAAAAGAATTTATTTTCTAACAATTAAATTAACTGTCCAAACTTCAAACTTCTGAGTTTATGCATAGATTTTATTTTCAGATCTTCTGGTCACTAAATTGGGAAACTATTTAAGTACATATCTTTATCAAAAATTTATTTTGTATCTTATCTTTTACTAGGTTTATAAGGTTTTCTTCCAAATAAAATTATATATATAGTCAAAGAATAGTAATTAGAAGAGTATTTTTGTATTTAAAATGTACTGATAATATCCAACGTAAAATGTTAGTAAAAACCACTTTTTTTTTCAATGTGATTTTCAAGGCATATTTAATAATTTATCTATATAAAAACAGTCAGCTCCCAATTTAACGAACCCCTATTTAACGAATTTTTCTCCGTCCCCGAGTAAGAAGAAGGTAAAAACCCCTGTTGTTGTTTGCGTATCCTTCCCGAAGGGAAGAAAGGAAAGTTGCCTGAGCCTGAGATAGGTTGGACTTCTACACGATCGATGGCGACACCACCTATCTCGGCCTCCACAATTTAGGCTTGGGCTAGAAATATTTTTAGGCTTGGGAAATATTCTCCAGCGCCGATGGTTTCTGCTGCGAACGGCCACACGACTTTCGGACACACGGATTTAACGAGCACGTAACTCCGTGTGTACTAAAAAACACTATTTAACGAATAATAAGCCCCGAATTAACGAATTATTTCAACAGCTAGAAATTTTTTTGATTAGGTATTAGTAGAAAAAATTTGACTTTTTTTCAAATGACGTATTTTTTTTGTCCGGAACAGAAAAAAACTTTTCTTGTTCGCAGCAAATTTCGACTGAAAAGAGAGCTATTAGAATTATTAGACTTTACAGGTGCAGATGAGTCATGAGTGTTATCTATCGTGGGAGTTTTGAATAGGATAGGATATCAAACCACTCCACATAGTGGGGATATTTTAAGATTTACGATTAAGTTATATTTGATGACAGATTGCCTATCTGTGCAATTGAAGTTGAGGAAATTGTAGATGAATAGCGATTCTCATGAAGAAATCCATAATGAAACATTTCTCAGAATTGTTCCATTTTTAATGCCTTACATCAGCGATACTCAACCTTCGGCCCTTGGGCCACATGCGCCCTACCGATACTTTTAAGTGGTCCGGTCAGTGCCCATTGCTCTGAAAAATTCACTTATTTACGAACAATATATTAAAAATTTCGTGTCAAGTAATCACACAAATATACCAATTTTGCTTTTTGTTGTCTATGTCGTACGAGTGCGAAATGATATTCTTTTTCTATTTGTAACGGTTACAGTTAGAGATAACAGGCAACAGTGCAGTAGTGACAGTTTTATGGGTGGAACTAATTTTTAACTATCTTTCATACCTTGCAGGCGAAAAATATCCGAAGAAAATAGATTGTTTCAAGAAAATTGGGAAGTTGACTATTTTATAGTGAAAAATATTTCAACTCCTTTATTTTTATATCAACTCCATATTTAGAAAAACGGTACTTGCGTATTATACAGTCAACCAATTTCACCAAATCAAAAGACGTCACCAAAAAATTTTGCCAAATGCCGTCAATAGTATTATTACTGTTTTTGGGCTTGCACAGAAACGTTTTCCACACATGGGTGTTTGGCGACATTTTTTGAGTTTATGAAATTGATCGACGGTATAACACGCAAGTATAGATAAAGAACAGAAGTAATTATTCTTAATTTAACCAGTTGGTGTCAAAACAAAATTATTTCAATTCGATAGGAATTTCTAGGATTTGAATAGCCATCATTTATCGTTTCAATAATTACTTTTTTCATGCGTTTTTTCAATAATTTAAAAAATTCTACGGTTTTAAAAGGATTATATTTGTATAAATAAAAATCTAAAATGCCTATATTGACATTCCAAACATTATTTATCCATAAATCATACTTGTTTTACGTTACTTATAGATTTTTCAATTATAACAGTTTCCTTATTTTGCATAGAACTAAAGTCATCTATCAAATATGACGAATTTTTCGATAATTCGATGAGTTCCCGTTTGCATTTTTTCAATATTTAGTGATGAAAGGCTAAATTGATTATCTGAATAGTAATTATCTCAGTTTTCTCGTAAAATACGGATATTAATCGAATTTTAAACAATTTTTTATCTCCTGTTTTTGTTGTAAATATTGTAAAAGGGATCTTCAAAGCAATTTTTGAGCTGAAAATTATCATTTTTCTATTGGTCAAGAAAATATTGCATAAATTGAAATTACAAAAATATTGCTAAGGCGATCTTAGTTTTCTATGGTATTTTACAAATCAGCTCAAAAATAATTGTTCAATGAACTGTATTTCATAAAAACGAATTATGAAATAGTCAATTACAAACAATTTCTATATTTTTGTGCATATTAGTTATTGTAAAAAGAGGGGGATTATATCATGATTGCAGATAACATCTTAAAAGCAGTTAGTTTGAACAAAAAACTTCAGCATGAGTCACGAATAAAAAAACTAAATATTTATTATATACTTTTTTTCTGATATTTTGAGACACATTTTATTTTAGACTATTTTTTTCAAAATTTAGAACCATTTTCTGTCCATATTTATTAAGATTTTCTGTATATTTTGCATTATATATAATTTTGGGGCAATCAAAAACATTTAGTTTAGCAAAGAGTCAACAGAATCATCAAACTTTATCTGTTTAAGGTATCCGACTGCCCAAAAATTGTGAATTTTGTCAAAAAATAACAATTTTTTTGTAATTTTATTTTATTGGTCATCTTATTAGCTTGAAAAAAATACTAAGTTTCTTACGTTCCGTTCACTAGAACAAAAACTATAAGTATTTTACTAAAAGCAGATGCCATTACTTTAAGCAAGATGTCATACTTTAAAACGCATTTTAATCGAAATGTCTTTTTTTTGAAAATGCACAAACGGGGACAGCGATTGCTAAAAACGTTTTGAAAGTAATTAACTGAAATTTTTGTGTATGTTCTGTATAATAGTAGAAGTGTTTTAACCTTCAGATTTATCAATCACTGTTTTATTGCAAAATTTACAGTCCCTTATGTTAATATAACCACTCTTTTTGTAAGCAATTTCATTTAACAACTAAGATAAAGTGCTCTAGTTTTTGTAAAAATTAAAATATCTCTTATCCGGAAGGTCACTTCAAAAAAGAATAACATAGCAACACATCAGAATAGAAAAATTGAAAATTTGTTCATAAACTTTTGGTATAGAATGGCTGCGTTTAAGTTATTTCTTGTCAATTTTTAACTATTTTTTCCCATTTTAGTAACAATAATTTATTTTTCTCTTTTCTTAATTTTAGTCTATTTTTTTTTTAAATGTTCTGGACAAATCTAAAAACAACAAAAAAATCCCCATATCTCTATTTTTTTTAAAGTTGGCGCAAGTAGTCGGATACCTTAAATTATCGAAAAGTAGAAAGAGATTTTGTATTTTTTGTACTGTTATTACATACCTATCATAATTCATTTTCCAATCTGTTGTGTGTGTTGTGTGTGTTGTGTGTGTTGTGTGTGTGTGTGTGTGTGTGTGTGTGTGTGTGTGTGTGTGTGTGTGTGTAAGCCTTTTTAAGCATTTATTTGAATAAGTTAAGGACATCACATGTGTGTTTTTAACAATTTTTCATATCATTAATTTTCTACCTCTATACAGGGTGTCCCAAAACTCAACATCAAGCGAGCGTGGAATGAAAGACAGGTGGGGCGTTATACCAGTTCTATTAAAAATAAATAAAAAAATTTCATATCACTTAGTAAAATGATGATTGATATATCTTTAAGAAATGCGGAAAATTGAAATCCCTCCCCATCACATATTATTAGATACTAGACCAAAAATTTCATAACTCTACAGTGATTTTTTTTTCACTGACGTGATCTTACATATAGACATTCTATTAATCACAATCACAAGTGGAGCAAAAAATTTTCTGGTTTAGTTAAAATTAACGTATTTTTTTTAATCGGGATTTGAGAAAATGATTCCTCCTAAATTTGACTCTCCTTACAAAGAAAAACATAACCTACTACCATAACCAAGTTAATTCAAAAGACAACTCCTATTTAGTTAATATTCCAAAATGGTAAAACACTTGTTATTTTTCAATCCATAAAAAATTATTTTGCCAATTTCTTAAATTTATTAAAATATTTGACTATGTTCAGAACCATGCTTTTGAAGAAGCAAATAAATGAATATTTTTTTTTATACTTAGTGTCACTTGAATTAGAATCAACATGTAAAATAGGTTAAAGAACATCGTTACTGGAATGTAGTTTGGGGACAGAAAATGAGGAAAGAATGACAAGCCTTCAAAACAATCTCCTTTAATGGAAAATGCTTCTATCCTTACTAAAATTATAAACGCGAAAGTGTGGATGTATGGATGTTTGTTACTCTTTCACGCAAAAACAACTGAATGAATTTTAATGAAACTTGACAATAATATAGCTTCTACGTCAGAATAACACATAGGCTATAATTTATAAAGATATCGTGTGAAGTGTTCAAAATATAACGATAAATGTCAAGTAAGCAGGAAAAAATTCTGCCATTTGCAAGCTATTCTGGGTTGCGCTGTAAAAACCGTTAGAGTTATTTGTATATAATCACGTATACAAATAAAGCTCGCGACAGCATGCATCTATATTTTTAGTGTAAGCCATTATCGCCAAAATAGTGAACCATAAATATAATAAAAATTTATAATTTATTTCAATTGAAACACGGTGAAGATTTATTAATCTACTTTAACTCCTTCCAAGAAATTACGAATTTTTTACGTTTTTTTTTTTTGTCGTCCTATTTATTTTTTTGTTTCTTCAATTCAATTCTCTTAACTTTTCAACCCTTAAGGCTATTTCAGCATTTAAAAGTATCCTTTTTTTCTGTTAAACCCAGGAAAAGGATACAAAAATGTTTTAATTAAATAAATAGTTCGACTTGCAATTTTTTTTTTTAATTTCAAGTTTAAAGGGGCATTTTTTTTTAAAAAAATGTTACATATTTCTTTATTTTCAAAAAAAACTAAACTTTCTCAGAAATGATATGTTAAGTTTAGAAATAAAAATCTTTTAGTTAAATACAGTTGTAAAATACCCTGCAGACAAACTTCTTTTTAATAAACACATTCAACACAAGATTAAATTCTTTCCTTCTGTTTTCAACCCCAATTGTAAACAAGTGATTATCTTCAAGTACCATTCTTTGATTTCAATTTCTTTTTCATTTGAAATTTTCCTTCACTTTTAAAATGGACTTCTGTCTGTATTTTCATTTTACGAATTCAATTCAGCATTTCATGAATGATTTTTTATTATTCTTATTAGTTCTCTTACTCTATCTTCTAAAATATACTAATTTCCATCAACAAGTTTTGTTTTTAACAGGCCTTATATTAAATAGAATTCTGTTTGCAAAGATAAATTTGATTGAAAAGAATTACAGTTTCAGCAAAATTATACATTTTCTAAACAATTCTCAAAAGTAATTGTCATTTATATAAGTCCTTTCTTTAGTTCATAATTTCAGTTGACAATAAACCGTATTTTCAAGAACTAATCCTATTGCCACCAACCGTTATAACAATAAGATATATTGTAAACACACACTAAATAAAACTATTATGCGTACACCTCTATGCCTCCATTTAATTAAATTTAAACTATGTACAATATATTGAAATTCAATAAAGATAACAGCTATTGCATGGCTTTATGTCATCCCAGCAAGGCAAATTTATGTGCCTCACTAAATTCTAAAACCGTTCTTTTGCAACTTTATTGAACGATTAACATTTCTAAGTCAAACATTTCGGTTGATTTAATTCCCGTATTATTTGATAAATATAGCGAAAATTCTCCTGTTTTGATCCGTGAATATCTTTATCGTATTTTGTACATAAATATGAGAGAAAATTATTCACCTTAATTTTGACTGGTGTGAGTTTAATGATAAATAGAGCTGCACTCAAATATTTGGGAAATTGGATCTAAGTTTAAAATATAATAATATTTAGAATTTTATAATTGTACATAAATTATTAATGTATTTTTCCAAAGACATTGACTACATAGCTTTATGATAATGAAGTATTTCTACAATTAAGATTAGTCAGTTAGTAGCATTAATACTTATATTATTGTTATTGAATAAATTAATCTATTATATAAAGTAAGAGATAGCTTGCTTGCTAGATATATATAGATATATAGATATAGATATATATATAGAGAGAGAGATAGTTAGATGCAAAGAGATAGATAGATATATATGTTACCGGCAAAGTATGAAATCCGGAATTCTATAGAATGCCTAGGCATTCTATACAATGCCTAAATCTAGCCGGCAATGTATGAAATGATTCCTATTTCACGCATTGCCTAGGCATTCTATATAATGCCTAATGAGAAATAGGCAAAGTATGAAATACATCTCAGATTCATTTCCAATATTCTCAATTGGCAAGACATAAATCTTGTAACGCGTATCTCAGGCTCAGAATCTGTTAGTTGTACATTGCTGTTTGTTCGGAAATGTTAAAATACTCAATTTTACTTAAACTTGTTCAACAAAAAATTGGTTTTTTCCTGTGCTAACTTAAAATGGAGGTGCAAGCTATAGTGTTGGAGAAGGTGCCATGGTCTATAGCAGGGATGGGCAACCTATGTCACACGTGCCGCATGTGGCGTGAGTGAGTGAATATTAACGTCGCAATGTTCAGCTACACGAGAGCTTTTAGCGACAGACCACGTAATTTTGAACCATCGTCAAGTGACTCGGACGACACCTGAGTTGCCCCCCCTCTCCTAACTACCACACCACACCAACGGGAGGACGTTTGAGCTCTCGATAGATTTAACGTGCATCGCTCCCCTGCACTGCGGGTCTTCAGTGGTACTGGGCTCGAACTCATGACACGCCAGCCATGATCCGATGCCTTGATCACTTGGCTACCGCGGCCACGTGCCGCATGTGGCACGAGGTTAAATTTTCAGTGGCATTTCGCACTATTCAACAAATTTGTGAATTTTTGAATTATTTCAAAACTGCTCTGCTGTGTGGTTCGCTGAATCATATTGGTAGATTGGTTTGACACGAAGCAGCTAAATGTTGTCAACCAATGGTCCATAGACGTGAAACAACTATTCAACGGCTAAATGCTAAAAAAAAAAGGTTTTTCCTTAACTGAAATTACTTACTAGAAGTTAATAACTGATATAAAAAATGCTAAAATTACTACTAAGAGGGAATCCAAGGACTTTTGGTTGCTGAATAGCTATGATGTGATGTTTGCGGAAAATAAAAGTAAACTCATTTAAACTGTTAAAGAAGGCGTCAGTACCTTAAAACAGTGGTCCCCAACCCTTGGTCCGTGGATCAAAGGATATCAGGCAACTCAAAAAGCATTAAATTATTTCCATTATATTTACTGGGGTGTATTTTTCTCGTGTTTGTGCTACTTTCCATGGAAATCACTTTATATTTTAAAAAAAGTCATTTTATAATAATTTTTTGGTGCAACTGAATTTTACTCTGAAGCCATGTTTGAATATAATAAAATTATATAAAATCAAAACAATTTAAAATATAAATAATCAACGCCCCACCCTCAGTGGGCCACCATAAAATTATCAAACGTTGACCGGTCCGGAAGAGAAAACTGTTGGGAAGGACTGCTATACAGTATTATGTCACAGATTCTTTTTTTTTTCCCCAATGGGGCTGCAGATTGGTATTTTTACCATTTTCAGACCTAGTACATTCCCCAGGGGCTAATATCCCCTTTTTAGTGCGGCACCTAGCAGGCGATACAAATTGTGACACCGGTAATTTTAACACCCAGTTTGACGATGTGAACTTGTTCTAGGAATTTAATTTGCCAAGAGCAAAATTAAATTCTGGATTATGGGGTTGTAGTAGAATTCTGAAAGAACTTTCAACGAAATACAAAAATGTTACTCGTTATGATATTGAATTGTACATCCACCTACGTGAAACTTGCCAGAAAAAACAGAAAACTATTTTAAGAAAAGGTATTGTAGTACAAAACTTTGATTTTTTTCCGAATGCCAATATTTTGGTACTTGTAATGAGTAATAAATAGGATGGTTTCTATCAACTTGGAACTTCTGAAGGAATTTTGATACAAGTATATGCAAAATCACAATTTAACAATAATTTTTTTAATGGCAGTCTCATTATTTTGTCAGAATAACATTTGTACTTTTAGGAAAGTAAGTCATTGATATAATATCCTTATCATAACCTTTTTTCATACTTTGCCTAAATAGCTTTAGGTATTTTATACAATGCCTAGGCAAAGTATGTAATAAATCTCATATTTCATACTTTGCCTAAAAACGTCCGGCATTGTATAGAATGCCTAGGCATTCATAGAATGCCGGCATTTCATACTTTGCCGGTAACATATATATAGATACATATAGAGATAGATATAATTATATAGAGATAATAATATAAATATGTAGATAAATATAGATATGAATATAATTATATAGAATGATAGTATTTTCACTGGAATCAAACATGGTCCGAGTACATCTTTATCTGGTAGATATTAAAAATGCTCAATATGGCTGGAACACATTAAGGTGCTTGGCCAGGTTAATATTTTATTACATAAAAATAGCAAAAAGTTTAAAAAACACGCAGACAAGTTACAAGTGACAAAAGTTCTCTTTCATTCCAGAGATATCAGCTTTTATAATTTTCGTAACTGAAGCTCCTAAAATATTCATTAATCATATGATTTCCGAGTTTCATCACGTTGATTGGTCAGATGTTATAATGCATCATCTTATAATGAAATGTGTCAGTCTGTCAATTTTTGAAGAGATACAGTTGTGATCAAAATTGTATTTTTCGTTAGGCGGGTGAAAGAAAAGAATTAAGTATCATGAAATACTTTGAAGGGTTCAAGATCATCATAAGTTAAAGAAAACATCACGTAAAAGTTTTAATAGATAATTTTTAAACACACACGAACATATATTGCCTAGACTTTTCCTCAGTGAAAATATATGTATATTACAGTCGTTCTAAAGGTTAAAAAATAAGTAAATGAAATAATATTAAATTAATTATATTAGAGTTCAGTTAATATACATGTAAATTGATACAATTAATTTTATAAGGAATTTTTCTCCATTTTTTGTGAAATAAATCATTCTATAAACTAACGTTTTTATTCTCCATAACATTAATCTTATAACATAAATTATTTGTTTCAGATATAACACTATATTATTATATAAATTTCCTAGACATAATAAATTTCTTTGTGTAGCATTAAAAGAAAATTTATAAGTCTGGCCTTATTTTAAATTCTATAATGTAGTTCTATAGAAAGCCAAATTCTTGTAAGACGCAGTAAAAATTTTAATGACCATTTTATGTAACTAAATGATTTCATGCTCTTAGCTCTAAAAGAAAACTTAAAGTAAGTTACAATTTAATGTAATCTGGATAATTTAATTTATATATAAAATAAAATGAAAAACTATATCAATTGAAGTGTCAATTATTCTTGCTTTTTTGTCTACTATTAAAATTTAGTCTGAATAATTTTTAGGGCTTATATGGGAAGACAAATTCACATTGAATATAAAATCCCTTGAAAAAGCTCATCAAATTTCAATAAGAATCCTTGGCGTCGTTACAACCTGTTTTTTAAGCATTTTTAGAGTTTTGATGACCAGTAAAAAGATAAAGCTTTAAGTTTTGAACCATTTATTTGTCTGTATCTTAAGAGTATGTATATAAATGTTTAGTCAAAAATATCCAATAGAACGTGAGTTATAGCGCTCTGAACACTACCCGTCTCGAAAAAATGGACGTTCACTTCCTCCACGATTTCGGCTCAATGGCTTATCTGAAGAAACAAAATTAACGGCGTCTTAATCTATAAGCTTAAATGCACAGAATGGACTATGATCAATTGAAAATATAAAAAATTGGACTTTTGGTAGACCTCTGAAGAAAAAGTTTCGAATTTCATGGGTTTTTTGTTATGTTTTTGTTATAAAAAATAGAAATATTTTGAATTTTGGAATGATCGATATCCATTTGGTGCGTATGTATGAGCTGAGTCTACCCTATAAATTTGAAGTCATTCGGTCAAACCGTTCTTGAGATATGATTGAGGAAAGTTTGAAAAACATAGTTGTGAGAAAAATGCATTTAAAGTTTCAAAAATCCGATTAAAACATTGAAAATCTTAACTTACCCTCAATTCGCGATGCATGGTGGCGAAGACGAAAACAAGTTCGAAGAATATTCAATAACTATAATTTCCTTTTAAACCTCTATAAACTTGTAGGAACGTATATTTGCATAGAAGGATCAATGGTATCAAGCCGACTGTACACAATAGGCCCAGCCTTCGATTGCCAACTCAGCGCTCCAAACAGCTGCTCTTATAACTTTTGCTTCTTTATAACGACTTCGAAATTTAAAAAATCACTTTACCACCGTATTCTAGACATGTTAAGAAAGCAATTTATGGTGAAAAAAAGTTTTGGTTTTTTTGAACCAATCACATGGATGAGCCCCCTTAGAATACAATCTTGTGTTTCAATCACGATGCTTTTTGATTGACATTAATGTCTCAGTCTAATTAACACCCAAAGTGAAATTATGCATTTAGTTCATGGTTGAGTGAACTTTTCCAGGGTGCGGGCTCCTTCTGATGTTTTTAAGGTGTTGCAATCCACCCAGTGGCGTCGGTGTGGGTATTCTGTATTAAAATTGTATGTTTTAATTCTATATATTTGTTTTTGACATTGTACCCTCTTTTAAAATATGACAGATAGATATTTGTACAACAAAAACACAAGTATCACAAAAGTGTCAAATTGAATGCATGAACTATGAGTGTTCCATAGTACCAAATACCAAATACCACAAAGATTCAAAGATATCGAAGCCAAATTTTTTAGAGAGATAAAATGCGATTACTAAGGTGAATTTATTGAAAATACAGCCTTATGGGAGGTGTGGAAGACCATTAATTCAGTATTTTGTTTTGAAGCCGCATCTTCCAACAATCACTACAGCAGTGGCATAACGGAAAACATCTGCCCCCCCCCCTGCAAAGTCAGGTTTTGGGCCCCAAATAGGATTTTACAAAGGGTAAGTACTTGGTGGCAGTCAGGCTTTAGGCACCCTAGAACCATCCTCCCTCTCGATGCGGGGGTGTATATTACGCCACTGCGCTACAGCACACTTCGGCTTTTAATGATGAAGGCATTGTATATCGTGTTGGAGATACAGCCCAAGGTACCTCCACATAGGACAACAGTTCATTTAGTGTAACATTCGATGGTGTATGCCAGGCGAGTCTGTCTCTGATTATCGGTCACGTGTGTTAGATAGGCAATAGATCGGAAGAAAAGGTGGAACAAGATAGAATTACAATCTAGTGGGAGAGTAAGAAACCCTGAACACAGCATGCCATGCGTAATCTCGTCACTTGACCATGGTTCAAAATTACGAGGTCCGTCATTAAAATCCCTCGTGTAACTGAACAGTGTGACGTTAATGTTCCTTCACTCACTCATGCCACGTGTAATCGCGCAATCTCTGAAAATAAGAGAACCCAACGGGCTTCAAAACTCCAAAAATATAGTACTAGCTAAAAATTGTATCAGTGATGCGTGCCGGAGTGGAATCCAGTACCATTCCGAATTATTATATCGGGTTAAGAACTAGTATTGATACATTAAAAAACAGTTAATCAACCTCCAGACTCTTACCTGATCATCGTGGTGTGGCAAGTAGAAGCAGAGTAGCATAATGGAAAACATTTGAGGCCCCCTGTAAAGTCAGGCTTTGGACCCCTAGTTGGGTTTTACAAAGGGTAGGTACTTGGGGGCAGTCAGACTTTTGGCCCCCTAATGCCTGGGCCCCCCGAGATGCGGGGTGTACGTTACGCCTCTGAGTAGAAGTGTGATTCGTCTGAAAGGCAATATCATGTCATTCAGTTATCTATGTTAGCTGTTCAGTAGATTATTGCAGAAGCGAACGCCAGAGGTTTTGAGACAAAGGTAATCTCAGTAATGGACACATTGTTGACTATTGGACTACACAAATGACGTAGAGCAGCGCATGTTGGGCAGCACACCTTATTTATTGTAATACAGTTTCGAATGTGGCAAAGGGATTCATCACACTTCCACGCGCATAGTATGCCTTTGATCTCGAGTAGAAGTGTAACGAGGCTGATATAATTGATACCTCTGACCATTCATTCCTCCTAAGTTAATTGATTGCAGATCAGCTATACTGTTAGCTTACATCCAACACAATCACCTATATCTCCGAAGGACAATTCGCATTCTCTATAGGCAACAATTCCCCCTGGGTCCATCTAGGAAACATCCTCAAATGAAGCTCGCATTTTTATCACGAAATAACCACACGGGAAAAGAATTTCAATACTTTAAAATGGCATTATGTTCTCCCTTTGCATTGAGTTTGTTAATGGCGATACACGCATGCATGATGTACGATTACTAGAAAATTTGATGCGGTTTGAATGTTTTCTTGATAGTGTGTATTTTGAGTACTAATAGTAAATATATGCACATGCATGTTTTCATATAATGCATGTGTATTATGTAATGGTATTATATTATATATATAAGCGTGAGTGTGTGCGTGTGTGAGTGATGCTTTTTTTCTGTTCACATTCATATATTTCAACCAGGAAATGGAGTTCACTAAAACGTCTTGCTTATCTTTTAAATAACTTTTAAAAATGAATGCTGACTCTTTGGAAGAATAATCGATAAAAGAATAAAAAATTGCTTATGAAGCAAAGTAACTAAAAATAAGAACAAATCTGACGAATTATCTACTAATTCTGAAAGGAAGAGTTCAAGGACTTCTTATGTCACTAATAAAAAGGAAAAAAGTCATTTCTCAATTTCCCTTCATAAAAGTGGTTTTAAGTAAATGAAAAAAAAGTAAGTTAAAAGATAAGAACTCAGATTATACATCAAACGAAAGTAAGGATTAGTGAGCAGAGCTCAGTTTCGAACTTTCTTTCATTTATTGCTTTAAAATGGAAAAAAGAAGTCGAAGAAATACATCTAGAGATATATTTTGTAGGAACTGTGGTGTATATCAGAATTTCCCAGCTACAGTCCACATTAGCCTTCAAAGGTCCATAGGAACTTTGAGGTACTACTCAAGAAAACTTTTATTTGGAGGCAAAGAATCATGAACTAAAAGACTCAAAATAAAACAATATTAATAAAATAACCTAATAATAATAATAAAATTAATGTGATAGATATTCGTGGTTTTTGGAACCTTCTTTAGATAATCGGGGAATATTTACTGTCCATAGAAATTTTTCGAAAGAATTTTTTAAGCCCCGATAATTTATAAAACATCAGTCAATTCGAAGAAGTCGTTTCATTTTATAATACAAGCAGTACAGTTTTGATTAAATATATTGTTTTCGTTGTTGAACATTATTGTTCAACAGAACTATGTTTCTACTAGTACCTACAAGCAGAGAAGGCTTTTGGAGTGATCAGGGATGTCACTAAACCCATCTGAAACATGAGGCTTAAAATATTAATTTCAACCCATTATTTTTACATTTTATCTTATTTCCTCTTCAACATTTAACTTTTGAAGCGTAAAGTTAGAAGATGTTTGCACTAACAGTAAATATTAATACTACTTGTTGTATTTGAATGTGCAATCCCTGTGGCACAGAGGAAGCTAAAGAAATGTGTACTGCACTAACTGCTGGCAATTAGTAGGAAATCTGTGACAAGGGATGCATTATTTTTGGTTTACAGAGCCATCTAACAGTAACAATAAAATACGCGAGGTAAAATTACACTTTTCACCTTACAAGTCCACAGCCTGACACAGAGATAGTGTTCCAATCAGCAAAAATTTATGTTTTCTGCCTGGGTTCGCATGACAAGTTTCAACTTGTTTACTCAAGTAGTTTACACGAAATTTTACAGTACTTGCGTGTTTTTCGTTAAAATGGACAAACTTAAATATCATGTGGTCATAAAATTATTGTTTTGGATGCATTAAGGCGATATGGTACCATCTTCACAATTTTTTTTTATTTTTAATATTTGATATTTGGTTTTAATTGGATTTCATAAAAGTTAATATTTAATAATAATTTCATACAAAAAAATTTAATTTGTTGCAAAATGTTTGTAAAATTTAAATTTTTTTAGCTTTTTTAAACATTTTTTAAATCCCTAAGGCTTTTTTAGATATGTCTCTTTTTATTCAAAATTTTTTTTCCAAGTACCCTATACTATACTACATAAAACTGTGCATGGGTTTTTTTCTGATGCTGCTCTTTAATTTTTATTATTTTTTTTGTAGTTAAACTCCCAAAAGTTCTCAAAAAAACATTAATTTTGATTTTGAAATTTTTTAGAAAAAGTACTAAACATGTTAGAGCTAATTCCATGCACAGTTTTACAAAACATTCATTTCAGAACATGCATAAAAAATTTCAAACCCATACTTCAATTATCAAAAAAGCCTTAGGGTTTTGAATAACAGTATATGTACAAAAATTCAACATGGAGAAATATGAGTTTGAAGTTTTCATTCCATGAATAGCATGATATAATATTCATCGAATAATCTGAAACTTTTATGAACTGTTAATTAGCTTATTTAAAACTAGTTACCATAAAAACATGCACAAATGTAGAGCAATTAAACAGTATACTGCCATAATAAATACATAGAAAAAAAAACGAATGAAAGATCAATATTTCATAAAACTTTATCTTTATAATTATAATAAAAAATAAATAGACACACTTCAGTGCTAATTCAATGCTCAGAGCTATTGCACAACATGAACAAAAGATGTTTATGCCTTTCTTATTCATTTCCATGATTTTAAAAGCCTTCGCATGTTAAATATTGTAGACGAATAAAAGCAAAAGCAAATAACAATTTATAGGTAAAATACATAAAAATCTAAGATCTGTATATGTGCACTTGTTTAAATAAATATCTTAAAATATTTTAATAATAAAAGTGTTGAATCTCACACACTTGGGATATATATATATATATATATATATGACCAAAAACAAATATGTAAAAATGGGAGAGTTTTTCTATTCTTGCGAATTAGATTTTTAATTATCTGAGTTATCAAAATGAGATTTAGTGTTTGTGCTTTCGGAGAATCCGTTTTGAAGTTTTAATTTTATTCATAATAATATCATAAAAAGCACGCACACGTTTTAAATCTTGACCAAATCCATTTGATCTTCAGTAAATAATTCACAAACTAGAATTTTTGCATGAATTGCACAATTCTTTTTTAAAATAATTTTTTACTGCATATATAATGTAAATCTCATTGATGCGCATTAGAAAAATATAATTAATTCATTTTTATCAGGCTCTTTTCTAGCAGATAATCTGAAATGTAGGCGTGGTAGTTGCTGTTTAGCATCAAACACTGCTCCATTACTTAATGAAAAATACAGGTAAAGCTTTGAAATTTTGCAGGTATATTTATAAAGGTTCGGGGTATCAAAGAAGCCAATAAAATATTTTTCGACAGTTTAATGATTTTTAGGGTATTATATCGCCTTAACTCCTAATGAAATTTATTCGAAGTTGACAAAAGTTCATGGAGACTCCGCTCCTTCCATTTCAATCGTTAAAAAATAGGCAGCTGAATCAAGTGGTCGCACGTCCCTCGAATTCGACTCGCGTGAAGAACCACCAAAAACCGCAACAATGCCAGAAGCCATCGAAAAAGTGTGTGTTACCGTGCGTGACGGATAGATGAGGGAAAATGAGGGAAATAGTTGAGGCCGTGGGGATATCGAAAGAAACGGTGCAAAACATCATGCACAACGAATTAGGGATGCGAAAGCTCTGCGCAAAATGGATGCCGCATTAGCTGAATGACAAGCAAAAGCAAATTCACAAACGATTTTCGTAGAAATGTCAAAAGGTATTCGACTGATTTTGTGCAATGATTTGTCACCATGGATGAGCATGGGTCCACCACTACACTCCAGAAACGAAACAACAGTCAAAGTAGCGGGTTGAAGACGAGGATTCAACGCCAAAGAAAGCAAAGTCAGTCGAATTTGTTGGAAAGGTCATGGCAGAGTGTTTTGGGATGCGAAATAGATTATGTTAATTGATTACCTTGCAAAAGGCAGAACAATTGCAGGTGAATATTAGTCCAAACTTCTTGACCAGCTGGATGCCAAAATTTATGAGAAGGGGCCTGGCTTGAAGAAGATAAAAATCATCTTTCATCAGCACAACACGCCTGTACATAAGATTGCGTTGGCGATAGGAAAACTGCCGCATTTGGGGTACAATTTTCTCAGTCCTCCCCCTATTCCTATTTGGCACCTTCAGACTTCCATCTGTTCCCAAACTCGAAGAAATGTGTTCTTCGGAAGCGCTTTTCCCGTCCAATGAAGAAGATAAGAGGGCTGTAGATGAATATTTTCACAGTCTACCAGACTCTAACTTACTGGGAAAAATAATGATGTCGAGGAAACGTTGAGCCGAGGATGTTGAAGTCAATGGAGTTTATGTAGAAAAATAAAATAATTTTTTAACTGAAAATCGCAGTCTTTCATTGTCTGGCCCAAAACTTTTAACCTTACCTTCGTATATAGAATAAATATTTAAACAAAAGTAAATACAATGCTAGGATTAAAAAATCGAATTCTATTATGTATTTAAAAGGTATGATCTTTGTCTGACTCTCAGAAAATTTGAACCAGATATTGATATGCGTAAATCAAAACATCCACAAATATATTAATATATTAAATATACTGAGATAAAAAAAAATTTCTATTACGTGTGCATATACTGGGATCCACATACTTAAAGTTAAGAGAGAGAGAGAGACTGTGTGGATGATACATACATAAATATTATCGCTTTATACACCAGAAATCAGAAAAGCTTATTTGATGAAGACTTCTGCTATTTCAATTTATTCAAAGTTTCATTTAAGCTCTAATTTATTAAAGTATATTTTTTTTCATTCTTAAGACTCAATATCCACAAATGATAGATATCTGTCAAAGGTTTACACAAAAAAGTTAAAATACATGTTTCCAGATTACTCACGTGTGCCTTTTGAATCGAATTTCAAAAAGGAGCTTAAGTTGTTCCCTTATCTAACTCTTTTTCATATACTTAATGTCAGAATTTATATTTTTTGCTGCAAAAGACGCATTAAGGCTTATTTTTAGGTGTTTCCTTTTTCACGCACAATGATTTTCAATTTACTCATGAACAAGAATCATTTTTATTTACGTATTCATGCAGAAAAATGTACATTTTTTCAAATTCCAGCCATGTCGCTCTTCGTCAAAAATACCTTCATAAAGATTACCACAATTCTCTCTCACATCGCTGAAGGAAACCATCTATTGGATGCTGTGAGACTTTGAATTCTTCAGGCAATGAGCCTAACTGCAGTGCTATTACAAGGGAGAGTGCTTAAATATTATTCCTGTGAACTATCCAACACCTTATTCATGAGTGAGAAATACATTCATAGATGATTCGCTGAGATTCCAACTCAGGAAATAATTCACGCATTTTAGCATTTACCACGTCACTGTTGACTGGGTTATGGTTCTATAATTGCCGTTCAAACCATAAGATTCTTATCTCTCTGGAGTCTTTGATAATAATCTTTTTTAATCGATGGAAGCCCTAGAATCTTCTACATTTTCTTTTTCTTATACTTGATGGTATAGGTTTTTCTTCTTACACTCAGATTACCTGAAAATAAACATATTATTTCTGTTAAATTTATTATTTAATCAAAGGATAATCACCCGTTGCAGTAATCAAAGTATTGTATATTGAAGTTTAATACTAATTAGTCACAGCCATGCCCGTTATTTATCAAATGAGCTCATTTGTTGCATCTGCACTTTGATAGGCCATTTGGCAATAAGCCTTGTACCTGCAAAGTTGCTGATGTTCATTAGTCCTCACATACATATTTGTGTTGTATCCAAACTTCTACTGGTCATAGCGTAATATCTGGCGCCTGCTTGCCTTAGTAGGTATTGTACATGGTGCGTCCATAATTAAACTTGCAATTTGCGAGAAATATATAGCGAAAACTATACAGTTGAATTGCATTAAAATAAGGTAATGGCAAAATGAAATGATGTGAATTTTATCGAGGGGAAAAACAATGAGTTCAAAATCCACCCTTAGGTAGCGTATCATAACTTTATTGACAAAATTTTTTCAAAATATGCTCGATATGTTGTCCACCATTGTCTGCTACCATTTGGAAGCGGAAGACAAGGCGATGTGGTATGACCATAATAATTATGCCGGATGGTGGTCCTCCACACATTGCCCATTGTGTGAAACAAGCCATTTTGGTTACGACAGAATCATCAGCCTGCATTTTCCTACAGCTTGACCTCTTAGATCCCCACGACTTGAATCCTTACAACTTTTGGCTGTGGGGATATCTCAAGGCCATGGTCTACCGTGATCCCATCACATTTCTATCCACCTCAAAGAAAGCATAGAACGCCATGTGTGTAATATTCCCCAGTTCAGGCTGCTTTCAACAGTCGAACATGAGATTTTACGCTTCCAGATGGTAGCAGACAATGGTGGACAACATATCAAGCATGTTTTGTAAACTTCTGAAGATTATTCATATGTTCTCAATAAAGCTATAATAAGCAACCTAAGGGTGATTTTAGAAACTCGTCGTTTTTTTCCTTCATAAAATTCCCATCTCTTCATTTTGCCATTAAACAATTTTCGTGCAATTCCGCTGAATAGTTTTTACTATAGACTGCTAGCAAATTTCAAGTTTAATTTTGGACACCCGGTATGTGTATGTGAGTGTTTAAGAGATGAGCATAAAGACACAAAATATATATATATAACCTAAGATTCTTTATACTCGATTTGAGATCCTTAAGCTAAGTTTCTATTACTATCAATGACAACTTGCCATCTTTCTGGTATGAGAAGAACCCCACATCTGTATACATCCTGAGGTTTGAAGTAAAAAAATCTTAGATGGCCACTTTCACACCATCAAGATCGTTAAACAGATCGTTTGAGATAATTAATCTACTCACGTAACAGTTGATAGTCAGTCGATACATGCTAAATCAGAATAGGAAAGGAGTAGAGAAACCTCCTAATCCAACCCAATTACTCTTTGGAGAGTAATATCACCAGCTTGGAGTTGAATGTTTGACGCAGTTTAGCCATAATTGGCTCTTGTGCCGTTAAACCCATTATTCACTTACGCCAATAGCATAAGACCTCACCTTATCATGATGGAGGATAACACTGAAACTGGACTTTTGTGATTAAGATGAATCATCGTTTGTGTAATTGAAGACTATAGAAAGTGGTATTACTAGTTTAGTTGCAAGGTAAGGTCTGCTACTGAATTATTTCCCGCATATTCCACACAACATTCGATAATACTTGCTTGAGATTGAACTTTGATTTCGATGCCGGTGCAGGTGGCTCAGAAGTTTGATACGCAGTCCGACAAAACTACGTCATATATGGTTTCGAGAAAAGCTCGTTTTTGTTCCTAGAAAACAGGTAAACACAGATAGTGATTCCCCAATTCCTTTGATATACATTAAGTTGATGTGGAAAAAAATAAATTAACTTTCTTTTGAAACCTAATGTATGCAACCTTCTTTTCAATGCTGTTTATTGTTAATTCGATTAATTCTTGTATGGTGGGATTAGAGCTGCTCTTTCTGACTTGATCAAGAACCTTTGAAGGACTTTAATGGCTTACCAGATTTTGTCAATTTTCTGTTTCCTTTCCGAAACCATCGATGACATGTGCTAATATTAATTGCATCTGGTCATAAATTTAACCTATCTTTGGCATGCTACAATTGTAATACTGCATTTTTCGAGCTTTTGCTAATGTCAATGTCTCACATGCACCTTATCACTTATGCTATTACACCATTTCGGATAGTTTTACCAATTCTGTACAATTATAAACACAGCGAATTTATCCTAAAAATGCATACGTTCGGTCGGATAACGATTCTAATCATCACAACATTATGTGCGTGTGATGTCAGAGTTAAAAACTGCAAGTATAGTTTTTTAAAATTTTTACAGAATTTTTATGATATATGTATAAAAAAAATATGTATCCTATATTTTACAAAACATCTCCTTAGCCTTATTTCTTTTTAATTATTTGCCTTAGGTGAGTAGTAAATCAGTTTTTAACAAGATATCGTTTTTTAAACTGTGAGGCACGCTCCTTTAGGGGGGGGGGGGCATGATAACTTTCCGAGGGGGGGCGAGCACATTGAAAAATTGAAAACAAAAGACTTAAAAAGTAATTTACTGAAAGGAAGCGAAATAAAATATATTCTGACATAACAAAAAATAAAATACACATTTACACTGATATAATACACTTAAACTTATGAGTACTGCACAGTGTATTTGTTATTAATTTAGCAATACTAAAGTTAAGAACAACATTAATTATTACCAATGACACCACATGGACTTGTTATATATAAAATTATATACAAAAATTAACACTTATCTTGATAATTTTTTGGTTTATAATTAATCCCTCAACTACCAATTAATAGTTACACGATTCGCTCCCCAATGCCACCGTTTCGCACGTAGACGAGCGTATGTGAGGTATTGGGGGGGGGAATAAATAAGCAGACTCTCTGAAATAATTAAATCAAGGTCATTTTATTGCATTCCAAAACCTTCGGAATAATTTTATGGATAGCAGTGCACAGAAAAGTCATACTTTGGAAGGACGTATATATACGTCCGGGCTATTAACGCTTTAGCTGAGTAACACGTTTATATACGCCGGTGGCACTTAAGAGATTAAATTTGGATTGTAGCTTTAGAGTCAAAGTATAGTATTTTTGAATCAAATACAATATCATTGTATAGAGGGGGGCGATGAAAATTATGATTGAATATTGGTTCTCAAACAATGAAACTTTGACAAGGACTGACTTACATCTGAAAAAGTTCCACGTCCTCAAATTTCCCAGTGAGCTAACGCAATATGACATTATCCACTAAATAAAACCAATGGACTTTCAAAAATTAAATTAGGTGACTCTACAAAACATTTGAAAAGTTTATTGCATTGAGTAAACTGAGGGCTTTTGAGTAGAAGGACGAACACTTTTGAATGTTCTAGCTTCACTGGTGTTTTCATCCTGTAGCCTTTATTTATTTATTTTTATTTTTTTGTAATTCATATTTATACCTTCAACTGCATTACTTCTGTATAAAAAGCGTTGTTTTTCAAATTGGAAGCATAAAGTTATCGTGATTAAGGTATCCGACTACTCTAAAATTGTGAGATTTGCCAAAAATTAACAAATTTTTTTATGATTTTATTTTATAAGCCATTTTATTAACTTTATAAAAATACCAAGTTTATCATTTTCCGTTCACTAGAACAAATACTTCAAGTGTTTTAGTAAAAGCAGATGTCATTACTTTAAGCAAGATGTCATACATTAAAACGCGTTTTACTCGAAATGTGTTTTTTTTTGAAAATGCTCAAACGGGGGCAGAGATTGCTAAAAAGGTTTTCCAAATAATTAACTGAAATTTTTGTTGTGTATGTTCTGTATAATAGTAGAAGTGTTTTAATCTTCAGATTTATCAATCACTGTTTTATTACAAAATTTACAGTCCCTTATTTGAATATAATCACTGCTTTTTTTAAGCGATTTTATATAATAACTAATATAAAGTGTTTTAATTTTTGTAAAAAGTAAAATATCTCTTATTCTGAGGGTCATTTCAAAAATGAATCACATAGCAACACATCAGAATTGAAAAATTGAAAATTTGTTCATAAACTTTTGGTACAGAATGTACAGAATAGGCCCCATTTATGTTATTTTTTGTAAATTTTTAGTAATCTTTTTCCGTTTTTGTAATAATAACTTCTTTTTCTCTTCTTAATTTTAGCATATTTTTCTTAAAATGTACTAACCAAATCTAAAAACTACAAAAAGATCCCCATACCTCCATTTTTTTAAATAAAAAGTTGTCCCAAGTGGTCAGATACCTTAAACGAATAAGACCCCATTATAAATTCCAGAATCCTTCCAGGTACCCACAAAAAATAAGAAAAACCACTTCGTTGTGTGTGTGTGTTGAAGCACACATTATTACTCAAGCAATAATTTTGTCACATTTTTTTAAATATCTTGTAATTCATACAATATTCATATTCATATGGTCTACAATGAGAAAACCAAGTTTACAAATCATTTTAAATAGAGGATTGTAAACTTTGCCTCAGGATATATAATAGCAGTGATGCGCCTTTGAATTTTAGGAAAATTCAATACTAAAATATTGTGTTTACTCTCTCAAATATAATCCCCTTAGGAAAAATCCATTGAAAGGGTATCTGGAAATAGAAAGAGGATGCTAAAGGCATTTGCTTGTCACCGTTACATGCTTGGATATTCTGTTGACATCTCCACAATAATCGATATCTCCCACATAGAAAAGGGTATGGAAAAATAATAGACTATTGTTGCAAGGAAATTAAACCATATTATATTTGTCAATAGGAAAAGCTATTGATCTCATTTAACTCCTGTATTCGTTTTAAGTCATTGACTACGCTCGGAACCGTGATTTTGAAAAAAGATTACAAATGAACAATTTTTTTTCAGTGTCAGTTGAATTAAAATATACATATAAAACTGTTTTAAGAATACTATTACAAGAAAGAATTATTTGAATGCCATTTTTTGGCAAAAATTAAGGAATAAATGGCATTTTAAAAACATTCTCCTCTTATGGAAAATGCGTCTATATTAATAATATATTGACCACATATAGCTAAGACTTCAATACAGAGCAGGAAGAAATATTTTTGGAAAACTAAAATTATTTTCAGAGTTACGTTCAATTAAAATAATAACCAGGGTTTTTTTTTAATTAAATTTCTCTACTCTGATTAATTAAAATGTAAATAAATCCACTTCTAAATTATGTACTATTTCAAAAATCCTAATCCTGGATCTGTACAAAAGTCTTAGCTATATACAGATAAAATATTATTATTATAGAAGCATTTTTCATAACAGGAAATTGGTTTTGAATATACGTCATTCTTTCTTTGTTTTTTGCCCAAAAATTGCATTTAAATAATTTTTTCTTATACTAATACAATAAAGTATGTTTTTCGCGAAAACGTTTAAGACAAAATATCGGTCAACACGATATAATACAACGGTCCCGACAAACTACTAAGTATTTTCCTGTATTTTTTCTCTTAACACGATACGAAAATCGCTTAACACGAAAAGATTTCCCTCCACTCCTTTGAGAAAGTTTCCGTATTATTGGAGTCCTATTGTATCATTGGAAGAACTCATTGCCTTAGACAATGATAATGCCTGTACAGGCCCAATTATGGCAGACAAAGACATTTTGGAGTTGGTTCAAAGCTCAAAAAATATTATTTATGCAAATTCTGGAGACGAAAATGGAATGAATAATGTACTGTTCCCACGTCATCCGAGAGAGTGAGTGAATATTAACATCGCACTGGTTCAGCTACTCGAGGACTTTTGGCGACGAACCTCTTATAATTCTGAACCATGGTCAAGTGACGAGGACGACACCTGAGCTGGCACTACCCTCTCCTAACTACCACCCCACACCAACGGGAGGATATTTGAGCTCTCGACAGATTTAACGTGCATAGCTCCCCTGCGCGGCAGGTCTTCAGCGATACTGGGCTCGAACTCATGACACGACGGCCACGAGTCTGTTAGCTTGACCACTGGGCTATCGCGGCCACCCCACGTCATCTGAAATGAAAAACATGAAAAGTCTGCGGAGGTATTTAAATACCCATTCCAATAGTTAAATGAGAAACAAAATGGATGATATCGAACAAATTGTTGACAATTTGATGCTAAAAAAGGTAATGCAAAGAAAAATATCAGATTATTTTCTAAAAACTCGATAAATGTTTTATTTTTCAAAAAACTTGAAAGATTTGCATTAAACTTCACTCAATTTTTGTGAATGTTTTTGTTTCATTGATCGTTTTTATTCATCCATATATACAAATCTATGCAAATAAAATGTAATCCAATAAGCTTATATATATATATATATATTATATATATATTTATATATATATATATTATATATATATTATATATATAATTTTAATTTTGTTGAATATTTGGGTTTTTTTGCTGTATCTTTTAACACGAAAAAATGTTTCAGTCCCCCTCAGTTTCGTGTTAAAACAATTTTATACACTCATGTCCATAAATTAAGAATAATTCAGAATAACAAAGAAATTGAACTCTAAAATAAACATTTCACCTGTAGAATTATCACACACATCTTGAAGAAGAATATGCAAATTACAGGAAACCACCAGATGGCGCGGATAGTACGTCACAATGACGAGAGTGTAAGAGAGGGGTATATAAGGAATGGTGGCAAAGAAGTAAAATTGTTCACAAGCGCTTTAAAAGCCTTTCAGTACAATAATCGCATAGTTATGGCACAAAGGAAGTATTTGGATGATTTTTTTCGTGGTAGAATTATCGGACGACTGGAATGTGGACGTACCCAACTGGAAATATCCGAGGAACTTGGAATCGCCCAGAGTGTCATCTCCAAGCTTTGGCAACGATTCCAAGATGATGGTAATGTGAGTAGATGGTACAGCACAGGTCGCCCCCGAGCTACAACGCCGAATGAGGACCGGTATTTGGCAGTAACTGCCAAAAGAAACAGACGGAGCACATCATCAGACCTGTCTCGGCAGCTCTCTTCAGCTACCGGTACGACAGTTTCAAGGCAGACCGTGCACAGACGCTTAGGGCACATTGGTCTATATGCTCGTAGGCCTGTCAGATGTGTTCCCCTTACCGCAACTCACTGTCGCCTGCGATTAATCTAGAGTAGAGAGCGTGCATTGTGGACACCGCAACAGTGGTCTTGTGTGATGTTTTCCAACGAGTTCAGGTTTAGTTTGCAGTCTGATTCTCGCCGGACTTTCATATGGAGAGCGCCAGGTACCCGTTACCACCAAGAGAACACCATTGAACGACACCGTTACGGTGGTGCCGGATGGCTCGTTTTCGGAGGAATTATTCTTGGTTCCAGAACTGACCTGCATGTTCAGAGTGTAACGATGACAGGCCACATCTATCGGGATGTTATTCTGGAACAACATGTACGTTTGTTTCGGGGCGCCATGGGTGCTGAATTTCTGTTTATGGATGACAACGCCCGTCCTCACCGTGCAAACATTGTAGACGAAGGCCTTCAATCGGAGGATATCACCCGTATGGATTGGCCAGCATACTCACCGGACTTGAATCCAGTAGAGCATGTGTGGGATATGCTTGGCCTACGAATTGCAGCCCGTCAACCCCCTCCCAACTGTCTACCGGAACTTCGGAGTTCATTGCTTGATGAGTGGTGTAATATTCCCCAAGATCAGATTGATAATTTGATACTCAGCATGCGTAGGCGTTGTAAGGCCTGTATTGCATCGTCCGGGAGACGTACTCCGTATTAACCATCATACTAACCATGTTATATTTTTTTTTTGGAAATAGCTTCTTTTTTGAAATTTGCTCCAGGGAGTAAAAATTGCAATTTTTATTAATTATGTCAAACATAAAGCATCTTTTTTGCTCTTTACTTTTTGTTTAATAAATAGACTTAACAAATAAGTCAAATTTGTTTTGCTTCTGTCTCTTTCTTTGCCTGAACTTCATTATCCTTAATTTATGGACATGATTGTATTTATATTTTAATTCTGGTGATACTAAGTATCAAAAAAACATTATTCAATTATACTTTTTTTCTTAATCATGGGTCCAAAAGCAACCAATCACTTTAAAATGAGTCCAAGTATTAATTCAAGCCATTTTATGCTTTTAATAACACTAGTCTATCAATCGAAAAGTGACATTTTTTTTCTAATTCAGTCATTCAGTTTACAAAATTCTCGATAAAACAAAATCAAAATTTGTATTAATTTGTTTTTGTGTTTTGGTAAAGTAATTAAGCATCTTTATTAAATTAATTTAATAATTCGAGGCAAATTTATCTCAAGATCATATTGTAATTTTTAATTGGGATCGCTTATATACTATATATAATTAACGTGATTATTATAATATTGCTTACATACTACAAACGATTTTTTTAATTTAATTAATGATTCTAAATAAAGTTTTAATACAACTTTAATTTTTTTAATTATATATAAATACGTCTTTAATTTAGTTAATTGTATATATACGAAGAACATAACGACTATTTTTTCTAGGGCAAT
This sequence comes from Trichonephila clavata, assembly GCA_019973975.1. NCBI lineage: Eukaryota > Metazoa > Arthropoda > Arachnida > Araneae > Nephilidae > Trichonephila > Trichonephila clavata. Next base: position 285,994 of record BMAO01016337.1, on the reverse strand, counting down.
ATTTTTTAAGGTTTGTATATTTTAAAATGTTAATTACAGAATAAAACCAGTTTTCCAAGTGTAAAATATTCAACGAAAGGCGAGATCATTAGGTGAGAAAGTTGTAAAATTTGAAAAATTTATTTTTTTTCTTTCATTAGCGATAAGCAGAACTTTTCAAGGAATTCATAAAAAAAAAAAAAAATTTAAGAAAAAAGAAGAAGCAGGAAGTTTTTTTTAATGTACTCAATTTTTATAGATGTCTTAATTATAGAGGATTTATCTAGAAATAATCAAAATTACATTTTTATTTGGATACCGTTAGACAACTTTTTTCGGAAACAAATTCTAATATTTTTATCAAATTTTAAATGATTTAATTAAGTATAATATTTCAATAGTAAATTTGAAAATCGCATAATTTTTTATAAATTCAGGGAAGTATTAAAATTTTATAGAACAAGCTGAAAAATGCTTTTTATGAATACACAAAAAAAGATAAACATAGTATTCAAACAATTTTATTTTCCTTTGTACATAAAATTTTTAGAAAAATATTGTACCGGGAATAAACATTTTTCAGTATAAAAATATATATTAAACATCAAATAATTAAAAGTACAATTCATTCATGAAAAACTTCTCTTTAATTCTGGAATAAAATATCAATTTTGCTGTTAAAATAAATATTTTCTAAAAAGTTTTATAATAAGAAATTTGTAAGAAACTGTAAAATGTGTTTTGTTTTAATTGAAATTCTAAATTTGAGAAAAAGATTATATTAATTATTAAACATCACAATTTATATCAACGTGCAATTTTCTAGCTCATATTTAATATGATTTCAAAACATTTGTTTTTGTTTTCTTATTTCCCATTTCTGATGATAAAATAAATTATAAATTAAGACAAATTGGAAGGAATTAATTAATAAATCTAAATTAAAAAGTTCTCTGTTTAGTTTATTTAAATATTTATTTATATTACAGTTAAATACTTATTTTATGGTTTCAAACTTTTATATATAGTCTGAGAAATAAGTTATTTCGTGGATTTATTAATTTATTTGATGTTTAATATGAATAGGAATACAAACAAATATTTTTAAAACTCATTGCTAAATTATATTAACTTAATTAATAATTAATTAGTTTAATCATTAATCTTAAATTAAAAAGATTTTATATTTAGTTTATTTAAATATTTGGTTATAATTACAAAGTTATGTCTTTATTTTATTATTTCAAATTTTTATATATAGTGTAAGTAATAAATTATTTCATGGAATTATGCATTTCTTTGATGTTTTATATTAATAAGAATATCGTACAAATATTTTTTAATCATTGTTAAATTATGTTAACGTAATTAATCATTAAATTTTAATAGCATTTCCTTCTAAAAAAAAGATGTAATGATTGTATAAACTTAATTTTTATGCTTATTTAGAAAATGATTACATGAAAAATTCTCTGGAAAGGTTTTGCGGATTGTAATAATACCGATTGATACACTTAAATTAATTAAAACCTATTTGATCTAGCTTTTATTAATCAAATTATTTCAAAAACTATTAAAATATATCAAGTATTTTTCATTAAAATTTGTTCTTTAACATACAAATAAATTTTTGAATTATTGTTTATTCTAATATTTAAAAAATTATATCTCATTAAATGTGCTTCATAATGAGAAAGCTATAGTTTAAGTTTTCCATCAATTTTTCAAAATATTTGATCGAGTTTATTATTATTATTTGAGGTACATTTTTCGAGTACTTCATAAAACTCTTTTTTTTTTTTTTTCAGAAATAGACCCAAATCCAATAAACCCAAACAAACAGCAAATACATTTAAAAATCAATAAAATAAACATTTGGCTTTCGAATTTACTTGAAGCATTTTTTTTCCAATACTGTTTAAAATCGTTTGGCAGAATTTTTTTTTCAAAATTTTTCAAAAAAAAAAGAAAGAAAAAAAGTTACCAAAGAATTACTTAAAAGGTTTATTTCTATTTTTTTTTTTCATTTATCTTTCAATTCACTGGAAGACAATAGTTCTTTATTGAGATTTACAGCTACTGTATATTTATTATGTTGCATCCAAACTTGTAATGTATCAGCAAAAACATCTGCTCTATGCATAGAATTTATTTCACCTTTGCAAGATCGAAAGCAGTAACATCGCCCCGTAAAAAGTGAATTAGACATTTTTTCTGAAATCCTTAAATTGATTTATTTATTCGTGAAAGTATGTATACATTTATTTTTTTGGAACATTTTTTATCTGTAGGCTATATACATTCAATATCTGAACAATAAATTATTATGATTTATTTATCGACTGAAAATGCCTCAAATGACGAAGGTACAAAACTTTAACTGTATCTCTTGAATAATGTTTCATGCAAAATTTATTTATCTCTTGCAATAATGGCAAGTTAAAAAATTTATGTTATGATATTTATCAAAACTTTTCACTCTGACAGCTTTATGTTTATAAATATTTCATTTATTTTCAGCAAGTAAAAAAAAATATTTTTATGGAGATATTTTTAACAATGTTTTTCAAAACAGATATAAGTTGTAAATTTCTTAGCTCAGTTTTTAACCACTTCCCTGTTTTTCCCGAACACTTCTCGGGCACTTGAAGTGGCACTTCCCCGATTTGCCGAGTGCCGAACACTTTTTTCTACTCTAATCCTCTGATTTGCCTGTATTTTTTGCTCGTATAGTGTGCAATGTTTCTAACAGATGTCTCTGATAGTCGAGTAATGTTTGGATTACAAAAAAAAATGTCTGAACCGGTTTCAAGGTTAGGTTTTATTGCATTATTTTAGACTACATAAGGCGGGAATTTTCTTTTCACTAGATCGGTGTACCGCAAACTGCGAACACTATTTCTTTTAAATTTGGAGCTTAAAATAGAAGAAAAATGAGTGATTATGAGAGGTGCATAACATAAAATAATTCTGATAGACACAGGTAGTGAGTCTAAAATTTTAGTAAATGATTTAGGAAGTAATGAAAGTTTGTTATCGGACTTCTCTTGCGGTGTAGATAGAATCAATCAGCATCTCACAAATTACCCAATAACAAAAAAAAAAAAGATGTAAGAAATAATACAAAGAAATATTCTTCCATATTTTAGATACATCATTGTGGAATGTTTCCGTTTTAAATCAGAAACTGGGAGGAAAATTATCTCATTTGAATTTCAAGCTTGATATTATAGACCGCCTTATTGAAAGACATGGAGCAGTAAATGAGAAAACGGACGGACAACCAGAAATTTTGCCTAGTTCTTACGATTGACAGAAAAAAAACTTTTTAAAAGTGATTCCTCTCACCGAGAAAAAATTGAGACCAACCAATGTTTTGTGTGTTGTTCGAAAAGAAACGATTTGGGAAAACGGGTGAACAAAGAAACATGATATTTTCGTTCCGATTGCGATATTGGACTATGCGTGTCTCCCTGTTTTAAAATTTGCCACACAAAAACAAAATTTTAAGAGAATAAATAACTGTAAATACAATATTATCTTCTTAAATCTAATATATATTTTAGTTAAGTGTTATTTTGAGTTCGCTTATTTTTTCGGAAAAAAAGCCAACTTTAAGGAAAAATATGTTCTTTCAATGAAAATGAAAATTAGCATAATTCTTTGAATTCAACATTTCTAACACTTTTGACTGCCAATTGGAGTTTATATAATTGATTTCATCATAAAAACGTACATAAAAATATGCTTTATATTTTTACATAATATGGCAGAAAAAAGAAACAGTTAAGTGGTAAAAGAAATTTTATATTGTAAACAATAACAAAAAATTTTTTAAAAATTGTAGTTGTACATTGATTTATTAATTGAAGCCTAAAAATTATTGCAGTTATTTAAATCTGAATGTAATTAAAACTTTGAAAATTTATCGATTATAATTCCAGATTATATTTACATTGGCTTGTTTTCATTTTGCACTTCATTTTACCAATATCCTGATGACATCAAATATTGCATCGTATCATATTACGCATCATCAAAATATTTTGCTAATGATGACACTCATTATGTTTCAAAGTAATTGGAAAGTAAGATTTATTAGCTTACTTGATAATGACTTAATGGTACTATCGACTCCCAAATTGCTCAAGCTTTATTCTGCTCTTAATTATTACCTCAATAATTTTGCATTAAAGATAGTGCATTTTAGTGTGAAAAGTAATCTCAACAATACTTGACTAATGAGTTTATTTGATAACGATATTGGTCTTAAATTATTAAAATTTATAAAGAAAGTCACCCAAGCCTAATGAGTTTTAAAATGCCACATTAATTATATATTATAACTCCATCGATTTTTGTTTGGATAATGAGGAATTTATTTTTTTAATGAAGATGTATTTAAATTTCGACGGGTTTTAATTACCATTTTTTCTTATTTATTGAGCTACTATAACTTAAGATCCGAAACACAAGTATAATAGTTTTTTTTTAAATTTGTATTAAGATAATGACATAAAACTGATTTATACTTGTATAAGAGGTGACCCAATGTAATAAAGAAACACATGGAAAAGGGGTTCTTAACTTCCAGTAGTTAATTAAAACACGTTTATTATAGACAAAACAAACATTTACATAAATAACTAGAGAACTAAAATTTAGAAAAGAATTAAAAAACATCGGAGCGGATTCTCGTACTTCTCTACAGTTCCAAAGTTTGGCTACCTCTGGAGATTGTTCTACCCTCTAGAGGGCGTGAAAATTTTTCTACTGTTAATATGGGAGGAGTCTAAGCAAAGGGTGGTTACACGTGTATATATTTTATTTGTTTATAATTTACGTCATACTGTGAAGCAACATGAAGGCTATTGACGTCGGACTTCGTAATTTTGAGCCACATTAAAGTGACTAGGATGACACCTGAGCTGGAATCCCTCTCATCAAACTTCTATACCGCGCTAACGAAGTATCTTAATTCACTACAAATTTAAAGGGTTTCAACCCTTCTACACGGTGGGCTCCCAGTGTAACTAGGAATCGAACCAGTGTGTCGAAAAAATCGGCCCCGAGTTCATGACCATGACTACTTGGCTATCATGGCCATATATAGATACAGTTGACTCTCGATAATTCGAAGTTGAAGGGACCAATGAAAAACTTCATATTATCAAGAGGGTAGGAAAAAACTCCCAAAATACATGAAGGGGATTTTTTATCTAACACATTTAAATTTGAAACTATGTAATAAAATAACAATTGTGTGTACACATGTACAATTAACATATGAATCTAAAACTAACACGAGGCGTATTCACAAATATTCACACTCAGCTATGGGTACACTTAATAATATCGACGTTGGGTAGGTTCTTCTTGCCTAATCAGTCCGACAAAATTTGACCAGTTTTTTTCTTTTTTCATTTCCCACTCCGTCTTTCTTAACCTTTCGAACAGGACTCTTCCACACCCCTCCAAATCTCTTTCATTCTTCATTGGGAATAAAATCGTTCCACACTCTCAGACACTGCTCCCAACACCATTGGTTCTTCAAGGCAGAGTCCATCCAGCCCAAATCCTATTTGGTGCCACATGCTACAAGTCAAACAGACAAGGCATAAATCGTCATGTCCATCCGAGGCAAAACACGCAATTCTACACATCTCTTCTTCACAATAGCGGACCATCCTTTCTGAACACGTGTAGCTAAGCCACGTGTTAAACGAAAGATAGACGACCGACAACAAGTGAGACCTGTCTATTTTCCACTTGAGTGAGACCTGTCTGTTGTCCGCTTGAGTGAGACCTGTCTATTATCCACTTGAAGAAGAAAAGCAATAAAAGTGCATTTTGCCCTGAGGAACCAGGAAACACAAGGAAAGGGGCAGTAAAAAGATGGTCACCAAAGGGCTACGTTACATGGGAGACACGCTGAGGCAATACAACAGAAAACGTGTTTTCTCCAAATTGTCTGCTATAAGACTCAACATGATAGTGAGAGTTGGAATGTTGAGAGTTTTATAAGATAACTTCGAATTATTGCGTGTTGTAGTCTGTCCAGCCACAGATTTTACTTCGAAATATTGAGTGTACCAAAACGTATTGCTTAAGTTCAAAATATCAAGAGTTTTTCTAGGCGCTAAGCATATACTTCGAACTAACGAGAGGTTCGTATTAACGAAGGTTTGAATCAGCGAGAGTCGACTGTATATGTAATAGATCATGGCTTGGAAACTGTTTTCTTTACAATTTTATTCGTTGATTATGTTGTTTGAGCTGCTGAATGGATGTTATATTGGCGAGGAATCCTTTAGATGGAGATAATCCATTTTTATTTAATGATCATTCACTCATACATAAAAATACTCGATTACATTGAGCGTTTCGACGTTTCAGGAAGCAGACAAGATGACACACAAATAACGGCGATTAAACCGGTCACATAGCAGTACAGAAAACAGTATCAAACTTTCACAAGACAAAGACAAGAAGAAAGAGCCTTTTGAGTTTTGGCTTTTTATATGAGGCGGCAAATTCCACGTGACATCTTCTTAAGAATGCCATGATTAGTGGAACGCTATCGCTGTATAGTTTCTGATGCAATCTTACTTTTAAAAGATGCAAGCTATTAACTTTCAAGATACGATTACGATTAAATCTCACTTATGCGGGTAAGCTATATAAGCATTTAAGCACGAGTTCTGAAGGGGAGGACCATTACAAATTGAAAACATGTTCAAGATGAAATTAATGGGAATTAATTCATATATATTTATATATATATAGAGAGAGAGAAAGAGTGCGCAGCTGTACTGCATTAGTTTCTGAAATAAATGCGTCCGTTTCTGCAGCAGCATGTGTATTGCTTTATATGCTTGTACTTAAATAAAATATAAAGTTAAACACGATTTGAATGACTTTTTTTCTTACCTTAAAACGTATAAAATACGGGTAAATCATCTTACAAAGTTAAAAAAAAAGATAAAATGCGTATGCTTTAAATTAGATATCGTCAAACCTTTCACGCTCCAGGACATAATTAGTAAATTAACAATGATCCACGGGCCACAACAATAAATTTACAGTAATTCATGACCCACACGATTGTCAAAAAAAATATTGCAGTCAGGAAATTTATATCAAAAAGGGAGGTTTGCTTTACAAGACTACAACTGATTTTAAAGGAAGAAATGGTGTATATATGTATTTAATATCTGTTTCAAAAAAGTTAAATGGAAGTCGAATTTAAATATTTTGTAAACTTGTATAAGATAAGAGTCCCATCCAGTTCAGAGAATGTCTGAGATTTTATGCATGGTCAGATATTTTATATTTAAAATTATTTAAAATACAGTGAAATTTTTGAAAAATATTGAATAAAATTTTCTGAAACTTTTATCTAAAATCGATATCAAACTCATCAGTGAAATGTTATAAACATCGAAAATAACAGAAAAAAGGGCGTTTTTAGGACAAAAAACAGACAAGCCGTTAAAATGTCTTCAACAGGCCATCCGTGGCTCGCAGGTCATTGATTGAAGGTCCTACTTTAAGTTTTACATAAATAACTCGAGATGTACGAAGCAACCGCCCCCAAACCAACAGACAAGATAGTGTAAAGAGTCCGTTTGAAATACATGAAAGAAAAGCTGTTTGCCTCCTCCTTCAAAAATAACATATTCTGAGGAATAGAAATACTCAATAGTTTAAATAACTTGTAACCAAATATATTATATTATGGTTAATATCTGTAGACATTATAAACCAATAATTTGATTTCTAAAGTCTCACGCTACTTATCAGTTTTCTCAAAAGTTCAAAAGGCAAGAAATTCATCGGCGGAATGAAGGCTGGAAAACGTTAAGTTTCACGAATGCGCGGCAAGAACGGGTGACTGTGCGATAGGTTTGAAATGTCGCAAAGGCATCATTGTTTCGCTATCCAACGTACTTATACCCACGCCTCTTCCATATACCCGTGATACCTTCCACCATCTCACGGTGCGAAGCTCTGGAAGTGTTACCCTCCCAGTGACCGTAAGATGTCTGTACTTAACCCTACAATATCAGTATAGTCATTTAGAGGGCATAAAATAGCCAATTATTGTGGCTGCTAGAAGACTAGTATCGCATCGTGAAGTGTTCAGCGATGAATACCGCTTCAGGAGTAGATGACCACCGGATCCGAGTGACGATTCGTGGGGTCAGAGGTTTCATTAAGGGTGTGTTTTAATGAGATATCCAGCCGTTTTCACAGAGGTGATGGTGTGGAGGGCTACTCTTAGTAGTTGTAAATTTATACTGCATATAACCTTAACAATTCAATGATATATTGAAATCATCTTGAGGTCAGTTGCATTCCCTCCTGGGGATATTTTCCAACAAGATATTGTCAAAATATCTCAAATTTAGATCAGTAACTGAATAATAGATGGAATAATATTTAGCAGTATGAAATTAGGAATCCTTATTACTCTTTATATTGACACATATAAGTATGCATCGCTGCCAGGAAATTCACCAATTACTGATTTTAGCATCCAATGCTCAATTGCTAAAATTGATAGCTTTGAATTTTGAATCATTTCATCGAATATGTGTGTGAGCTTTACACATGTTTAATTTGAACTAAACCATATACTTCACGATACTTCGGTTGTTATCCTATTTTTCATTTGAAAATGTATATATAAATATTGTTAAGCTTTTTTCATTATATATTTCTCTTTTAACAATTAAATCTCTCCGGCAATAACATTCAATACTTTACAAAATAATTGTAAATTTATCTTTCAGATTTTTTAATCTGAATAATCTGAATGATAATTTTTTAATAATCTGAATTATTTCAGATTAATAATAATTTCAGATCTTTTAATTTGTAATGGACCTTATTTTGTCAAATAAGGTCCATTACAAATTTATTAACTTCCATCCACTAAAATATTAACAAATTTGTAGAGTAGTGCAGAGTGCCACTGAGAATTGTACCGCGTGCCACATGTGGCACGCGTGCCATAGGTTGCCGACCCCTGGTGTAGATCAAAGCAAGTAGATGCATGGAAAGCGTATATTACGTTAAAAGCTCTTTGAACAAGACACTTAGGGGCAAGCAAATTCAGAAAAACTGTATAAGAAAGTACTCTTTCTGCAAACACCTGTTACGACACGGAACTTATCACAGAACACCTTTACGCCTGTCCTGCCAGTTTTGCAAAACTATTGCACAGTAGCAGCAGCCCCCGTGAGGACTTATACGAATATAACTACATCCAGATTGCCAATGCTATAGGACCTTCGGTCCTATTTAATTATTGCCCATGGCAATTTGATCCTATTTAGTTATTGTCCATGGCAACTTGATCCTGTTAAATTCTAGACCAACCACGCAACCAAGTGGAATCTTATAATTGAATGCCAAATAATCTCTATGAATAAGCCTAACAACTTCTTGCTGAATTTTATAAATAATACTCGATGCAATTGAATGCCAAAATGCCCCTGTGACTTGACGTGAGATCCAAGTATTCAGTTGGATATTTTACAAGAATAATGTTTGGCAGCAGTTTGAGTATCATTCTGGTCATTCTATACGACCAGGAATTTACAACACCCATTTGTCAACCTATAGAGTAATTCTAGTGGAATGTTAATTGAATACTAAAATATCTCCTTGAGTTAATGTGACAAATTTCTACATTTATCAGTCTATGATATGTATCAAATATTTCATGTATCGATCTACGATGTAATTGAATACTAATTCTTACATTACTATGTATCATTCACAATAAATAAAAATCCATCGATTAATTCAGTTACGTTAACAAGAGTGGGATTTGGGGGTACAAACCCTTACCACAGACCAATAGTTTTTTAATTTTTAATATACAGGATTAAACTTCGACGCTTTTCTCTACTTCTTTCTTACATTATACCTCCCCCCCCCCCCATAAAAGAAGTCGGTGTATGCTACTAGGTTAATCCCTCAGAAAATGCGCGTAAAATATTGAAAAAGAAAAATTTTCTACAGAAAAGTGTACCTTAAATTATCACTTAACTTGTCTGAATTGAAATGCCAGATCCAATCAATTAGGATAAATGATAAGAATTAGGGTTAAGAAACAGACGAAATTATAATCCAAAACAAATTAAAATAATAATTCTGTTATGCTATTTCTTTATAACTTTTTCTCAAAAGAATTCTGGCCATCCAAAAAATTTTCCTTTTAAATTTCTTACATTTCTTCTAATAATTATTATTGTCTGAAAACTTAATATCGTTTCATTTATCATTCTAATTTTTGCTATTTTTATCATTAATTTTCACTAGAACTTTCTTCTCAAAATCCATCGTGATGTTTTTCTTTTAAATGCTTCTCCTATTTCCTATAATACCCTTTATTTAAAAGTGTTATTATATTGCATTAGGTTTATTTAAACTTTTCTTTTACTTTTATGATTTAATTTTTCACGAAATTTCTTCTTACACTCATTAAAGCCTCAATGTCTAGTCTTGAGATTGTGGAGATCGATAGGAAGGGCATTTCAACATTAAGGGTCTATTATTCCCAACTCCGTTAATCTTCAAAATCGTAAAATGGCATCCATTAAACGAAGCGCTTGATAGAATTAATTATAGTTCATTTCGACGGAGCATCATTTTCCATTCAAAACGGCCCTAAATTCCATAACGACTCTTGTAGTTATAAAGGGATTTATGAAAATAGTTATAAAAATTAAAATTTTCATTCGCAACATTTAATTAAGATTTCATGATGGAGTATTAAAGGATATTGCATTTTTAATGTAATTGTGTTGTAACTAAGTTAAAGGATTTAACTCTTTTATTGAAAAAAATTACTTTAATATGCACCGTTCTTTAATGGATGTAGAAACAGTTGATGAAAATTTGAATTCTCCATGCTAAATAACATTTAATCTTTGGATCATTTGAGAAAATATTTAAATTACGTCGATCGATTTGCGTTCATGGAAGTATAGGTCTTGCATACATTATTGTTAAATATTGTGCAGTTTGATAAGTGTATATCCCAACAGATGGCGCTGTAATAATTGTTAAACTGTTTTATGTAATGTACTTGAAAATCCATTCTCATCTTGTCTCCCGTGGTTAAATGTTGTGTTTCTAAACGTCTCTCTTGAATGAAGTTTCTATTCACACTTAGTTAATACTTTTCAATTATTGTTCTTTTGCTTAATCCAGCGGTTCTTAAACTTTTGATCGCCGCGAATCCCTTACATGTGTCAGCTAATCATAGGGAACCCTCAAGATTTTGAACACCGCAAATTGACTTCCAAACACGGCTAAGTAATTTAATAATTCAAAGACTGCCCCTACTACTTATCTTTGTACATGTGTTCCTTCTTCCTTCCTTGCTCATTGGCTCGATTGCCCAGAGCCTTGGCCTTCTCAAGAAGCCTTTTCTAGGCTAGTGTTCTCCAATTCTTAGTTTTCAAAACTAGGAGATCTTTTTCCAGGCCGTCAATCCATCTAATATTTGGCCTGCCTTTCTTTGTGTGCCAATTGGTTGGGCATTGAAGACTTTTTTCGTGGTGCGGTCTTCGTCCATTCTGACAACGTGACCTTCCTATTTAATTCGTTGGATTTTGATGAAGTTAACGATGCCAGATTGTGTTCTTAATATTTTTTGAAAATATTATACTATAGAAATACCTATGCATTTGCGAAAAAATTTTAAAAACGGAATATTCTTGAACGAAATGCATGTTTTAGTAAATTTTTCAATTATCTAGTGTAGAATAGCACATCCCCCAATTTTTTCTCGGGGCCTTCCAGAACCTGTAATGAGATAAATCTTAACAATAAACGAGAGACCTTCGCAGACCGCCGAGAAAAATGCTGTGAACCTCCATGGGTCCATTGGCCTAATTCTAGCTAGTAATTCTTGACAACTTATTCAAAAAGGAGTTCCATTTTTTCCCCGAAGACTTCTCTAAATACAAGTTGGAATGGTTAGATTTAATAGAGCAGCATGTATATATAATGCTTTATAGGCCGCAAAGTAGGATGTGATTGCGCCATTTGGGATCCACTCTTGGCCAACTTATGTTCATATTGCACTGGTTTATTGTACATAAAGGGCTGCTTTCAAAAAGACAAGTCAGTTCACGTCCCCTCGCAGAGAGATCAGTCCTTCGGGGAAGGCTGCTATTAAAGTACCCACTGAAACCCTGGTCTGAGCTATCTGGTCTGTCTTCTTGTTGTAACCACTCGTTGTCAAGATTCCTTTCTTGGAGAGCTGGTAAAAAGAATTGGATCATTGTCACATACCGCTCTGAATTGACACACCAAATATCGTTCCACAGTTCTAACGGTCTTCGGAGGTCCTTTCCTTTCCTTTTAGACATTCCCCGTTGCTCGGAAGGCATCCATTCACATTAAAACACATTTCCAATCAGGAAAATGACCTCGTGGAGGAATATCGAAGTGACGACGAAAGGCACGTTGCACTGCAATCACCGACTGACCGTTAGATAAATACGCCTCCATGGCAAAAGCAGTCTGCTGTCTTGACCTCAACATGTTTGAGACTGAGATGAGTGAGAACACAAATATCACCCTCCCCACGCTCTTCCCTTCCCAACGAACATTACTGTAATATGTTCAAAAAGGGAAGTTTCCGCGCCCCACCCCCCTCTGTTTTACGACGTTAATGAACACTCACTCACACAAATGCTTTAAATGCATTCTTTGTTACACACACTAGACATATAAAATTAAAAAACAATGTTATTACTTTTAATATTGTGGAAACAATTAACATTAAAAATAATATTAATTGTGCCAATTTTCACAACAGTGATTTTGTAATCAATAATACATAAAAAAGAGTAATATATTCATAGCTGTATGTAATATTTGTTTATGAATCAAATGTTTTTTGTTCGATAATTATATATATCTCAAAAAAAATACGAATATTAAAATTAAAAAATAAATAGAATTCCAAAATTCATGGTTTGATAAAAAATGTACAAACTTTTTATTCTCATTTATCAAATTCATGCAACTTTAGTAAATTGTATACAAATATCAAAACACAGCGAAACTTTAAACATTTCGTTGATTTAAAAGAGAAACAACAAATTAAGAACAATAAAAGATAAGTACATTGTCCCTAAATCAGCTTTGTTTTTTTAGAACAAAAATACCACTAAGATCTCTCAAAAGAATTGCTTTCACAAAAGTAAAATTCTTAATCAAAAACTTAAAAACTCTAAATAGATTTTTATGGGTTTTTTTTATCTTATACGAGTAATATTTTTCCTTGTATAAGATGCACACATTTTCAAAAACTATATCTTTACGTACTGAAACAGTACATTTAAAAAACAAGGCAGTTATTGGTTTTAAATTCAGGTGCAGACATACAAAGTCAAGAAATATGAGAATTCAAGTACTTCAAAATGCGAAAGAATACAAAATTTAGTGACGCTTCGCTAAAAAAGATGGATCAAATCTCTAAATATTTAAAGATAGAAGAGCGCTATATTGAAAAATTTCCACATAGCACCTCATTCTAAGCTTCTCACTTCATGAAAATATATAAATGCACTATTCTAAAGAAATATATGAGATGCATAATTTTGTCACTTGAATAAAAAAAACAGTTATTGATGAGAAAAGTCTTGCTTTGGACATCACAGAACTTTGAGTTTAATAGTAAGTCTCCTTTTCAATCCAGGATCCTGGTGGTCTATGACGTAATATGTAACGTCTAATTTCGTCATAGATGAATATGAGTATGGAGAAGGGAAGGGCAATCAGCCACCATTGGAACTTCAGAGGATACATCCTAAGACCACGATCCATACCCGGGCAGTATGAAAGGAAGGCTGCAAGGGCAGTTTCGAAGCAGAGTCCAAAATTTAAGACATGATTTCTGGAAAAAAAAGATAAAAACATTAGATTTGTATAAACAAATTATTAAAAAATAACTCGAAAAGGCTATGAGCCAATAGTGATAATAATAACTCTCTTTTAAAAGAATTAGTCTTCAGTACACCATTAATACAAATCTTTACTATCTATACACTTACGTCCATTTTAATTTACCGAAGGGATGTCAACAACTATGGCGACCATCTTTTTTTACCCAGAGATGTCAACAACTATGGCGACCATCTTGTTTTACCCAGAGATGTCAACAACTATGGCGACCATCTTGTTTTACCCAGAGATATCAACAACTATGGCGACCATCTTGTTTTACCCAGAGATGTCAACAATAATGGCGACCATCTTGTTTTACCCAGTGATGTCAACAACTATGGCGACAATCTTGTTTTACCCAGTGATGTCAACAATTGCGACTTTCTTGTTTTATTGCGAGATATGAACAAATATGGCGGGCATCTTATTTTGCCGAGGGATGTCAAAAACTATGGTGACCATTTTGTTTTACCGAGGGATGTCAACAATTGTGACCATATTTTTTTATGGCACAGTATCAACAAATATGGCGGTCATCTTGTTTTACCAAGGGATGTCAACAATTATGGCGTCCATCTTGTTTTATCGCGCGATATCAACAAATATAGCGGAAATCTTGTTTTACCGAGGGATATTAACAACTATGGTGATCATCTTGTTTTATAGAGCAATATTAATAAATATGGCGGGCACGTCGCTTTACCGAGTAATGTCAACAAATATGGAGATCATCTCATTTTACTGAGTGAATCAATAAATATGATGACCATCTTGTTTTACCGAGAGATAATTAAAAGATAATTAAATTAAATTAATCTTGTTTCACCAAGTTATGTCAACAAATATGGCGGCCTACTTGTTTTACCAAGTGATGTCAATAAATGTGGCGGTTTGAATTGATTAGTTTTTATCCTTTGATCTGACTACGTCAGACAGGTCGCATTGGCAACAACAAAAACTTATTAGCAGATAGATGTACAGAATTTTTGTTCATTGAGTTAAGTTCTTTATTCAGTTCTAAGTAAATGAAAAACTTTATGGTAATTTCATTATATTCTCAATTTAGCTAACCAGAAAATGCACAGTTTTTTGGGGGGAAAATATGAAATTTGATTTTTTTTGTATTTTCGGTATTAAATATTGTGTATTTATATCCAATATTTAAAATTCAAAATATATCTTTTTTCATATGCAGTAAAATCCGACGTATAACGCACGCTTTTAACACAAAAAATAAGATTGAAATTTAAGGGTTGCGCGTTATACTCCGGGTATAAAAAAGACAGGTTTAAAAGAAATGACATGCGTTATGAACTAAAAGAGTTGTTGTTTTAGATGTATACTAGTTTTTCAAATGTCTGGGATAATACCTCTAATAAATGACTTCAAAACATAAGAACATTGTTTACTAACTTTTCAGATTTCTTCTTAAAGAAGGGGGGGGGGTGCGTTACACGGCGAATATACCTTAAAATAAAGAAATGCAGCTTGAAAGTATAGGTCCGCGTTGTACGCCAGAGTTTACTGCATTTCTCTGCTCTCACTGATAGTTTAAGTTCTAAGTTTATTTCGATATTTTTAACAGCTAGAAAGTTAAGGTTGTTTCGAATTCCTCAATTTTTGTAACCCCGACATCACTGCAGAAAAAAAGGTCCATCAACCCAATGTAGAAAGGGGAAAAAAAGGAAGTTTTTCGAACCCCTTTTTTTCTCTTCTACATTGAGTTCACAAGGAAAAAGAATAAATATCTTTTGCAAAACAGTCTAAAGAATGTTAAATAAAAACTACTCTTTTAAATTTGAGGGGATTTTTAGTTAAAGAATTCAGAATATATTAATTGTACGTGTAATTAATATATGTCTTTCATTAAAAAGTTATTTTCATCTGTATTTAAATGTATTAATTAGCGTGTGTTGAGAGTATATGTCTCTAATTAACTTTTTATTTTCAAACTAAGCAAAGAGTTTAGGTAAGAATTTCAAAAAAATAACCAATGTATATATTTAATAAACCATATTTTTAATAATTACTTTTTTCAGCATCTTTTATTATTTACAAACTTAGAAAACTCTCGTTTTGAAGCAAATTAACTATATTAGTTAAATTAGTTTACTAACATTTATATAGAGTCAAATAAACCAGTTTAATCTATTTAGCACTCTTTCTGTCAATTTTTTAAAATTTTTTTGGAGGGGGGGGGGAGATAACTGATATTAAAGGTATCCCCTTTTCTTATGACTGTGTATTATTCCCTTGTTGATAATTTTGCTTGCTATTTGACAGTATTTTTATTTTTTTAAAAAATTTGGATGTTATTAAATTAAGACAAATATTCCTTTAGAAGTTTCATCCAAAATACATTTTATCATACCAATCAATTAAGGTTATTTTTTAGTAAAGTAATTTCGGTAATATAGATTATGCCATGATTTAAAAACTTAACAGGTATTCAATAAACAAATTATATCGTTTTATTTTAAAATCATTAGATAATAGAAGTTTCATTTTACTA
This sequence comes from Trichonephila clavata, assembly GCA_019973975.1. NCBI lineage: Eukaryota > Metazoa > Arthropoda > Arachnida > Araneae > Nephilidae > Trichonephila > Trichonephila clavata. The sequence goes on along the minus strand of BMAO01016337.1, from coordinate 269,526 downwards.
ATGTGTGATTTATGTTAGACAAATATCACTTATTGTTAGTTTATATCGCTTTATTCTGCTACCATTACACTTAGTGTGAAGATATTCTTTTTAAAGAACTCTACTTTATGTACGCATGAAATTTATCGCAATACAGATGATTAATATACCAAGTTAACCAATTATATGCATTTACTTAAACAACTTCAATTAGTGATTTCAAACGTTATGTATTTGAATATACAAACACTTTAATATTTCTGTAATAACTATTTCTCTTAACATTACTGAAATTGCTTATTCGTCGTAACATGATTTTTATCTATGAGATCTTAAGTGTATGGTTTGCAATTTTTGAGCGAAGTCTTGAAAACCATTAAATATTTATTTCGCCTCAGAAACTCAATTAAACAAAATGAATAACTTTCTAAATTTTCAGTAAATCATAGATAATAGACTTTTCAAAATCACGTACGAAAGTTTAGCGATGTAATTTTGGTCTTATTTTAATCCGTTTTAAGAAAATATATGAAATTTTGGTACTTTTCCATTTCACGCCACAGGCGATAAAGTCGCGAAAAATAATACAAGCGACGCCAAGCGAAAATATTCCGAACGGTGGTTCGTGGTATTTTCTTATCAGTAATTTCTTTTACATTATACATCCAAAATGGCTGAAAAACCAATGAGAACTAATATTTATTTATATTTTTTATGTGATATTGTGTGCTGTCTCCAATAACGCCAACTTGGTGAGATTTGCGCTAGCGAAAAAGATAAGCACCGAAGCCTTTAATACAATCAATATAATTTAGTGATCCTTAAAAACAAAAGGGCTATGATTTACTTTGATTCTTAATTAAAAACGAGGCTTTATTTTGTATCTCAAAAAAAAATCTTCCCCTATAGTTTTTTTCTTCTTCTTTAACTTCTAAATAGTAATAACCATACTATTTGGACAGGACGAATTATTCACCAGGTATAAATTTCATGTTTACACTGACATTTAACACTTACTCAGAAAAAAAAATCAACCAAAGTTCTGCGCAAAACTTTTCTTGGTGCAAAGTTTAAATTTTGAAAAAAATTGAGAATTTAAAAAAAGGTTTAAAAATTAACGAATCTGGATTTTTATTTTTGTAGATAACACACCAAAAATACACCTTAGAAATAAGTGTAGAGCTAATTCGTGCTAATTATTAATGAACATACCCTAAACTTGTAAAATTTACGATAATTCTGAATCAAAACTGATTAATTGTTGTTGTTTATTATCCTCGAAATATTTGACATAAGTCAGATAAGCTCTAGAAGGTTGTGGCCCGCCAAAAAATCTAAAATAATAAGGGAGTTGTATGTTAAGTCCCCTTAAAAAGTCCGATGCATCCCAGAATGTGATCCGGTAAAGCTGGATGGTCACAGCCTTTTTTACAAGTGATGTGGATTTTCTGGCACTATCAAAGGAAAAACAATTAAGGTGATCAATTGTTAGTCTAGCCAGAGCAGTGTGGGAGACACGGTTACATTTGATTTCCAGCAAAGAGCCAGGGGACGTTCCTTTGTACCATTGATGCGTAGGTGAAAACGCCATATTAAATTCAGCTACGATCTTTTATTTGAGTATAGTTCTTGACAAGTAAGTGAAGTGCCAGCAGACGTTTTATTCTCACTATATTCTTTGGCCAGTCTATCAATTACCTCTAAAAGTAACATGTGATAGGATTACGGATTGCAATATCGGACCAAAAGTTCAATACCGGTATTCGGTATTTTTTAGATCTTAATAACAGAATACCGGTTTTAATACCGCGGTAGTAACAATTTTAGAAAAAGAAAGGAAACACACAGATGTGTCTTTGTTTTATTTGCCGGTTTTATTAGAGAGTGTAAATATCACAAAAAATAATATGTAACTTATAAATTATAACAGTATATAAAGAATCACAAAAAAGTAAAGGGATATCTTATTTATTTAAATTACAAAAAAGGGCAAATATCACTATTCAGTCTGTCGTACTATTACAAATTTCTTGAAATGTAATCTTAAAAAATATAATGCATCAATAGTACTGTATGATATGCAAATACAATGTGAATAACAAACTCATCAACTTGAAAAATACCGAAATATTACGCACTTTTTTACAACCACAATCTTGTGTTTACAGATACGATTATCAGACTACGAATCCTGTGCGTGTGCAGTTTCGCTCTGAGCTGTAATATGATAGTTTTGGCCCGCCTCCTTGGATAATTCACATATTTTATCAATTCTCTTGATTGTACGATGCAACTTTATATTTACAATCTAATTAATTTCACCCGTTAGGGAGACAAAATAACAAAAACGTACAGTGTTTTACTATGTTGGCGATCCCTGAACATATAGTGGAGAGAATTTTAAAAAGTTCTAGTAAATACCAAAAAAACGGTTCATAAACTTGTGAATACCCGTATTATAAAATTGTACAAATGGCTCAAAATACTGGTATTTGGTATTCCGGGTTTACCGGTATTTGGTATCCTGGTATACCGGTATTGCAATCCCTAAATAGGATCCATTGGAGTTAATAATTGCAATTAATAATTGATTCAAGTACATCCTTTTATTTTAAGCAGACGTCAATAAAAATACATTCGGAAGTATTCACGGAAGATAACAAGTATTTGTACAGTGTGATACAATTGTTTTCTAAATGTATTTATTGTAAGCGAAAATATAAATTAAATTATTTGAAACTTACGACATTCCTTGATGTATGAGAGAATTCCTCCTCGTTTTACAAATAATCAGATCGGCCCACTGGACAATGACGATGGAAACGAAAAATGCAGTATGACACGTGTATTCCAAATTCTTTCTGTGGGCGTATGTCTGAAAAAAATGTAAAAGAACGCTCTGAACATTCTACGAGATATGAATACTCATAAATAAAATCACAATCATAAAATTTCTAGATAGAAACAGAAGCTAATCTAGCACAGAAATAATAAATAAATAATTATTTAAGTAGTAGCTGGTGCCCGCAATACTTTTTCAGAATGTGTTGGGTTTTGTTGCTTTTAAACTCTGGTTGGATAAGTTCGTCTTCCTTTGGGTGAAAAAAAGTTCCTTCGTCTGTTTTATCAGTAACACGAAAGAATGTTAGCTTAATATTAAAAGAGACATGGATTTAAATTGCTAAAATTTTAGTTTTCTCTTTACGAAATTCAATATGAGTTTTTCTTATACGTGGACTTGCATCAAACACAATTGTTTGTGGAAAATATTCAGAAGTTTCGTATAATTAAGATGTTCAGTTTCTTGTTAAACTGCTTTTGAAAACTAAGATTAAAATAAGATCTTACAATAATTTTTTTATTCTGATTTAGCATTAAATCAAGAATTTAACCCATGAAGATATAAACTGAATCATTAATAGATTGAAAACGTTTGCAAATGGTTCAGGGCAATAATCAAAAAATCAAAACCTTTATAGTTCTGGTAGACAACAAAATAGTATAATTTTAAAATACTGTGTACTTTTTTTTACGAGAAAAATTTAACTTTCAAGGAACATTTTGAACTTTATTTTTCTCCAAAAATAAAAATAAAGGCTAAATTTTAGCCTTTGCAGACACGGCTGGCCTTTAAATGTATGAGTGCCATTTCATGGTGGCTCCATCTAGTAGCGACCAAATTTGCACGCTTGAATTAGTTTTTTAATTCAAATTCTCGTCGGATGCTATAAATATGGCTATGATTTAATTTTGCCGAATGTACCAGAGCCAAATTGATAATCAAGGGATCTTTTACATGCCACTAATCATATTGCTTGCGTGCCTACAATTTTCGCATCCAGAAAATCTATCGACTCTATCCGGAGTAGAACCCGCAACCTTTGGCTTACGAAGCGGGCACGCTACCTCTTAACCACCGGAGTCGTCGTATTATGAACTTAAAAAGGAAAATACATTTTGGGGGAAAGTGACCATAAAAACTGAAATTAACAACTTTGAAAAATACTAATTTCTTAAATATAAAAAGACATTTTTCTAAAAATATTCCAATTTAAATAAACTTTGTTGCTAATTATAGATAACATTTTCTTATGTTTCTTACTCAAAAATGGACTTAATTTTTTTCTTGTATCACCTTGAAAGCATATATTCGTAACCAAATCAAAAATCTTCCAATAGCTTTCATTTTTTAACACGCTTTTATAAGTTTCATTTGCATGCAACGAAATCTTTGAACTCGATTTTCACCCGCTTTAAAAAGTCAGATTAATTTAAAATTTTGCACACTTGTCCAGAACCGATGACAATACAATAGTTTCGAAATTTTTTTCCACTGTCCTGATCAGGACATCAGGAATAACTAGTTTCAGATTTGTGAAAAATAAATTATAGTTTGAAAAAACTAAAAAAACACGCTTTTATGGCTAATCAAACTAAAAAGTAAAAAAATAATTCTTAGTATAAGACTAAAATGATTCACGAGAAAATTAATGTCATTGGGGTAAAAGCGTGGGGGGCTTTGTACTACATTTTTACAGCATTTCGGAATAGAACTAGTAAGAAATTATAAGAATTGATATAGAGCACCTCACGCTTTTATCCCAATGATATTAATTTTCTCGTTAATCATTTTAGTCTTATATTTAAAAAAAAATTTTTACTTTTTAGTTCGATTAGCCATAAAAGCGTGTTTTTTAGTTTTTTCAAACTATAGTTTATTTAAAAAATATTTTAGTGAAAATCACTTAACATGAAACTGAGGGGACTGCAATATTTTTTCGTGTTGAAAGAATTTCGTGTTAAGGGATATTGAAAAAAAAAACATATATTCAACAATATTCAGTTTATAAGGTACATTTTACTCACATAGACTTGAATATATGCATGTATTTAATAAAAATGAAACAAAAATATTCACTAGAGTTTAATGAAATTTAATACAAAATTTTCAAGTTTTTTAAAAAACAAACCGTGTAACAGTTACATTTAAACTCTGCCTTCCCTTGACAAATAACGACAGCCAGGTGGCCTACTTGTTCTTGGGGTAAAGAGAACGTTTTTCCTGAGTTGTTGCCCACCGGATGGTCCCCGAGCCATGGGTACACGTGGAGTCAGGGAAAACCTTTCCCTCCTTTTATGTCTCATTCCTACACTATGTATTTTGTGTGTGTGTGTGCGCGCGTGCGTGCGTGTGTGTGTGTGTGTGTGTGTGTGTTGTGGAACTTCATGAACATTAAAATATCTTGTTCCTCTAACCGCCAAAGCCTGCATTACTTAATCTTTCACAACATGGGAGTATTACAATAGCGCCTCACATTAGGCGCCATTGTAATACTTTACCCCCCCAAGAACAAGTAGCGCCACCTGGCTGTCGTTATTTGTCAAGGGAAGGCAGAGTTTAAATGTAACTGTTACAACCGTTTATTGAGTTTTTGGAAAATAATCTAATATTATTCTTTGCACGATCTTTTTCAAGCATTCTCGTGAAACTGTTCGATATGTCGCCCATTTTGTAATTCATTTCACCATTGGAATGTGCGTCTAAATAATTGCGAACACATTTCAGCATGTTTCTCATTTCGGATGACGTGGGAGCAGGAGCTGCATTATTCATTTCATTTTCGTATTCGGATTCTGCATCAATGATATTTCTTTGAGCTTTGAACTAACTCCAAAATATCTTTGTTTGCTATAATTGGGACTGTACACACACATTATCATCTTTTACTGTAGCGAATTCTTCCGATGATACAGTAAAACAGTCTAATAATACAGAAACTTTCATCCCTATCCAGTATTGTAAGCAATTCTTTTTTTAAAGTTTATCAACTCAAATATCAATACAAATCATTCTTTTTTAGCCCGTAAAGGACTTTCTATAATAACTCCAATCGAAACTTAAAAATTAACGTCAACAAAAACGCACTTATTTCAAATCAAATATCCATACTCTTTTCTCTATATCCATGCTCTTATCATCGGAATGCGGAGGTGTGCTGGGGTTGAGAAGTATTTTTCTCTTTCAAATTTGGTTTCGGTGGACGTAAAGTGTGTGGAGGCAGGATTCAATCCATAAATCTATCCCCACTCTGTTCTTTGATTCCATTTTCCATTGAAAGGATGGGAGCTATTTTTGGAAAGAATCGACGGTGAAGTTGCTACTTGTTTTGTTGATTCTAGGGTTTGGGAAGATGAAAATCTTTCCCGATATTCACAGCTGATGAAACGAAAGGGGATGTTATGGAGAAAATTGGAGTGCTTGAAAGCAATTTTTTATTCATTGTTTTCTGATTGTATTGGCTTGTTTCTTTGCCAACAATCGAATTTGGAACAATAATGCTCTTCAAAATGAGAAAAGGAAATACATTTTCTAAGTATATTTACAACATCATAAGTAGATAAATTAAAATGAGATTGTGGGGTATATTTATAAAGTGGAGTGTCCCATTAAATCGTAAGAAGTACAGCAAATTTATTTGCTTCATTCGTAAAAGTTTTAGTTAAGGATACACAACCATATTTAGGTAATATACAAAGAAAACTGCTGGTTGAGAAACTTGTTAATGATTTTCCAGTTCTAAGGCATTTGGATAATCCTTAAAGTATTTATAACAATTGCTGGACAATAATCAATACAGAAAGTACCACCCTCTTATACTTCTGCTAAAACATATTTATGGAGAATAAATATGTTTTAGTCAGTTTTGTAGTTTGATGAGGTGGAGAAACATACCGTCCGATGGGGCGAAGAGGTGGAGATATTTCGAAAAAGGAAATTTTAATGACATTGATATAGAAATCACACACAACCCAAGAAGTAATGACGTCGAAAGGGATAGAGGAAATTTCCATTGGAAAAAAGTTATGCACTCGATAAAGCCCGTGCAACGCCAGGTCATGCAGCTAGTTTAAAGTTTAAAATTCATGAAAAATATCATGACTTAAAAACGTTTTTGTGATTAGAGTAGGCGGGGTGATACCTAGCCAATCCTGTTGTAGCAAGGAAGTCCGAGTTAGAGAGAGATTTTTTAGATGTGAGAGAAAATCTAAGAGGATATGGTATTTAATGGAGCTTCTGTGATTGGCTGACCAGAAAGGTCAGTTAATTTTGCATTTTCGTTTGGTGAGAAGCTCGATCAATCATTGAGCAGTTATAAGCTCGAGGAAGTCGAGCTGAAAAAATGGGGAGAATTTAAGTTTAAAAGAAACAAATAAAAGAGAAAATTTTTGGAAATTGCATTATAAAACCAAAAATTTATATTTGTAAAAAAGAGCATATTTCTTATTTTATTATTTTTATTTGTCTAAAAAAAGGACGTTTTATTTTCCTTCTTTAATAAAACTACTCTTTAGTGCAAAAAAGGGCTCTCTGTATCCAATTGATAAACTGTATATTTTTGTTACTATATTGCCACCAACTAAATGACGTCATTTTGAATTACGGAAACTATAATAAAATTTTATTACTGAGAATTACCCTTGCTTGTCTTTAACGGATAATAAAAATTTACTTCACAAGATTTCTTTTTAATGTTTTAACTATATATATATATATATATATAGAAATGCTTATAATAATATAACTATAATATATATTAAACAAGATTCATGTTTTGATAACAGGCTTTCAAAAGTTTATTTTCTCTGTAAATTTCTCGAAAAATTTAATAATAAATTTCCTTTTTAGTTGGTAGTTAGGAATTTAAATAAAATTAAATGTAGTAGTTAAAAAGGAAACAATTAGAAATAGAATCGCATTTTATCATCAAAAATGTTTGTTTTTTAAAAATGAAACAGAAAAAAAAATATTTTTATGATTCTGATTTATTTATTCTTATACCAATAAATAGCATCTTAGAGAAATAATTTAATAAAAAATGCCTAACCCACTCCAAATTTCAGGAAAATAATGTCGTAACTCTTTTGTAACAAAAATTAACCATAGAATCATTCATTTAATCGGTTGTTTTTTCACAAAAGATGCTATTTTAAATATAATAATTTTCCCTCTAGATTAAGATAAGTCTTTAATAATTTTTTTATTAATATGTCATTTTTCGAATTTCTTCGGATTAATTACACTAAATAACATATTGCTCAGTGTTTAGTCCCCGTAATATCTTATGATTCTTTGTTTCATTACAAAAACTCGATGCTTAAAATGTTTGAAAGTTCCAAACAAAAATAGTAACAAATACTCATTATTTAATTCTGCTTTTCTCTTGACGCTACTTTGAAATTACTGTCATTACAAAGACACAATAAAAAATTGTACCAAATAATTTTATAATAAATACATGTTTTTATTAAGTATTATAAAAATGATATATGTTGTAATAAATGTTTACCTAACTTGTGAAATATTTAAATGAATATTTTCATTAATAATTTATTTTTTAAAATGTATTTACAATATAAAAAAATGACATAATTATAAATTCCTTAACATTCAATGTGAGTATATTTCTTGCAGTAATTAAATCATTTAAGGAATATGAATATTATTTACCAAACTAACTTTGAAGTATAACATTTTATTACATAGTTAAGTTTTTTCATATAAAAAATCGTATTAAAAATATATTTGTAAAATGGAAAGCTTTTTGTATTTAATTTTTTTTCCTTTTATAAAAAACAACATTTTCCTTTATCGACTTTTCAAATTGTGAAATATATATATAAATTTCGATACGAAAAGAAAGTCTTAAACAAGTCATCAGCATCATATTAAGGATGTGAAATTATAGATGTGATTAAAAATTTCAGAATTAAAATATGTTAACCGTAAAAATATCGTCCAGTTTCTTCACGCAGTTTCGAACAGAAACCGATTTTATTTAGTTGTTGCACTCGTTCAACCTGTTACAACTTGTCTATGAATGCTTCTGTTGGTTTGATGTCATTTACAGTGCTTAGAAATTATGCATAGTGTGACATTTACAACACTACACACTTCTGTCTATAATTGTCGTAACATTCCAAAGATTCTATCTTTTAAAAATAAATCGATTTTGTTAAGCCATAGTCAATACATTTGCGATAGTTGAAATACACACTAACCCGAGGTTGGCGAACCTTTATGGATCAATGTGCCCTTTTTTCTACAGAAATATTAAATGAGGTATAATAGACGTGCCACCAAACAATTTTGACTTGTGATATATTATTGCGAAAATAATAAAATTAAATGCTAACAACTCAAAACTATTTACTATGGAAAAATACATTTTGCATTGTAAAATATTAAATGCTTTTGTTATACGTGTAATTCAAATTAAAGTAACATTAGTGTGACTTCTGTTGTTACAGATTAGATGACAAATAATTTATATTAGGATTGTAAGATGTTACTTTTAGCAGAATGCATGCTGAGTTGGTGTCATGAGCCAAATGGTTACCATGTCTTTAATGCTATTCATCTATGAAAATAATGATTCTCAGACATAGTTAGATGAAAATATGGTAAAAGCATGAACCAGCTTCTTCAAACAGTTAAATGTGTGTGGAATTGAATTCCATGTTTCCAAAATTTCGTTACTCATATTTTTACTTATATTGCTAGTTAATCTTTTTGTTTCAATCAATTCCAACTTTTTTCTTGTTTCAATAAGTTTTTGAATCCATATTGAACTAGACTGGAAATCAATCAGTTGCATTTCAAATTCTTCAATTTCCAGCCAATCGAATTGGAGAGTAATGAATAATCACGTATAATAATGGTTCATATTCTACGTTTACCATAATGAAAATCACATCAACGTACATAATGACTATGAGCAGTTTAGATAAGCTATGATACAAATCCTACTGAAAAAAAAAACATCAGAAAAACCTCGCTGAAAATTCCTTGATTGACGAATTAATTACGCAAATATTTTGAACTAAAATGTAAACCGTTTTGTTCGGTGGCGTGCCCAAAATATTGTGTCGTGTGCCATTGGTTCGCCATCCCTGCACTAGCAAATTGATTGCACTAACAACCAGGAGCTCAAAGGCGAATTCACTATCACTTTTCTTGCAGTATTCCCAATTGCCCTTTCGTTGTCCCATTACGACACTGATTAAGGATTTTATGTGCACAATCATTGATTATCATCATTAAATCATGATGCTCTTTGTTTCGTTTATTCTTTCGTTTCTACAATTTTCCAAATAATTTTTAAACAGCAATGTTTGTAAATGAGCTCAATAATCAAATAAGAAACTTTTTGATGTGTTTTGAGCTTAATAATTAGACTCGTATTACATACTTTTATTACATAATGTACATTTCAAAAGATGTTTAACTTCATTTCAAGGGTTGAACCGTATTACATAAATCAAAATTAATTTAATACCCCATTTCAGCGTAGGGGGGGGGGGGGATCAGAATTTTTATTATTTTATCTTTGAGAGAATAATTTTTTTTAGAGTTTTTTTTATCACACTAGAAATACAAGTAATACATTTATATTTCATTTATGACGTAATTATTTAAAAGCATGTTGCACATTTTGCATAGAAATTCTAAATTATTTTACGTGTTACTCATTTTTAAATTAATGAAGATTATTTCTCGTCTAATATATATGCCCCAATGCAACTTTTACCTAATTATGAAATGGAACTGCAGTTAGAGATAATTTTTTTCTTATAGTTTAGATATCTTATACATTAACTAAGAGATAAACCAACTCGACGTTTAAAATTAAATATACTCATTTTACCCAAGAGATTTGAAAAGAAGCATTTCGGGAAAAAAAATATTTGAGGCTAATCACAATTTAATTTCATGCACAGTAAAAGTTTACTTTGACTTCAAGCTAATTACGGAGAATTAAGTATTTTGTTGTTTCATTTTTCCAGTACCAGAGAAAATTCTAAGAAAATAAAAATATTTTTTAAGTTAGGCCTAGCTAAATTTTAATTCGACTACTTAATTTTTTTTTTTTTTGCTATTTCTCATCGAATATAGAGTTTTATAAAAAGTTAATAATTCAAAATATAACGAATATTTAAAGATACTTATAAAATGATCATTTCTATAATTAATTATAGTTTAAAAAAACTAAAAGACACCCTTTTATAGTTAATCGAACTAAGTTGTAACTTAATCTTTTAGTCGCCAAATCTGGAAATCGGATCTGAAATTAGTCGGAAGATGCAGGAAAGGATCTGAAAATGGGAAATTGTTAATTCTGATCATCCTGATCAGGACAATGGAACTAAATTATTAAATAATTGTATTGTCATTGGTTCTTGAAAAGTGAGCAAAATTTCGAATTAGTCTGACCTTTTAAAGTGGGTAAAAATGGAGTTCAAAGATTCCGTTACATACAAGTGAAGCTTATAAAAGGGTATTAAAAAGGAAAATAGCAGAACTAGAAGCATTAGAATGGAATCATCTAATTAAATTTCTTCCTTTTCAATGTTTGTATATTTTCCTAATTTATTTTAATCAAAATTTTTCTGCAGATATTTAATCTTCACAAGCAAATTTGTTAAATGGTAATAAGTATAATTGATTTCCCTTGATTGGTTTTTTCTACTTCCTTTTTGATAATTGAGAAATTAATAAAAGAAGTGTAAATTTCATTACAAAATTCTATTTTATAAAAATAGTTATACGCACCCATTCTTGACCATAAGTATCCGGTAAGTCATTCACTGCTTTGGAATCCCAAGACTTTCGAATACCAAATAAAGTGCTGGGCCAGAACCCATTTTCGGCCATTATGACAAAATAAGTAAAAAATCCGGCTGCAGCCTGCATCATACCGATCTGTCCGTAGGCTATCGATATCAATCTATAATTAACAAAACAAAATTTCACAAACAAACAAAACAAGCAAACATTCATATATACAAGTAATAAAAAAAAATTTAAAGTCAATTCCTATTTTGAATGGATGATGGAAAATATTTTATTAACGATTGAAAATTTGAACAATATATATATATAAGGAAAGAGTAAACTAATAGTAGGAATTAAAAAAGAGCATGATTTGTCTGCATTGTTGTAACAATGTACACCCGGTTTGGCTGAAAAATCGTTTTTCGGCGCCAACTTTAACAAGTTACTGTTACAACAATGTAAATGTTTTAACAAGTTACATTGTTACAACAATGTAGACAAATCTAAGTTGGAGTTGAAAGTCGTTAATTAATTTAGTTAATTAAACGTTAATTAATGAATTAATATTTGGAAAAAAAACTGTAGTAATATCAAGTATTATCCACTGCAAATTTTAAAAAAATTATTTGAACTTGATTGGATGAATAGAAAGTATTTAATTAACGTTTAAACTTTGAACTATATAAACTTTGAAAATAACTTTTTGAACTAAATAAACTTTGAACTTTAAAAAATTATTTGAACTTGATTGGATGAATAGAATGTATATAATTTACTGATTGAAACTTTGAGTTATATAAATAAATAAATATAGGGAAAGAGCTAGCAATGTAATAGAATTGAAAAATATATACCTTTCATTGACAAGTTTATCCGTTCCAGGATTTCGAGGCTTTCGTTTCATGATATCACTTTCAGCTTTTTCGTAGGCTAAAGAAATGGCCGGCACCTGAAATCAACGATATTTGTCAACATTGATATGTACAATAATAACTATTTTAGTTTGACATAATAATCACTAAAGATTATCGTTTTTGATAGTATTGAATAGTTTCAGTTTAAAATTTAAAAAGTAAGCGTCTTTTTCTGCTTTGTAGAACTGTTTCTTAAATTATTTGTTGGTACCCTTTATCCTCTGAATAAATATTTTCTTAAAACCTGAATCAATTATTTTTTTCTTCCTAAAATAGCATATTATTTTTGTTTTGAAGAAACCTTGAGAGAAAGTACAGGTTAATTCATAATTATATTCTCTAAAATGTTCTTGGTTTTCATGTTTCTGAAATCCTTTCTTTAAGTTTCGGTTATAAATTTATGAAACTTTTCTATATTTTACCCTAAATATTACTAAACTTATATTATTATTACTATCTTTTCTAAGAAAATTTTCATTAGACTGTATCTATACTTTTTATCACGAATATCAAACTTTTATTATATTACTGTAACCAAATACAAATATCCATGGAGCAACAAAAAAGATGTACCAATAAAAAATTTTATTCTTGTCTAAAATTTTATAAGTATTAAAAACATGCCCAACTTCCATATCTGCATCTACTTTTAATATTTGTGAACATAAAAAGGGAATCCATGTTGGATAATTTTTTATATTTTTGTAAACTTACATATCACACAGATGCAAACACATTTATATAAAAATTTTAAATCGAAAATTAATATCAAAGATATAGCTTTATTTATACAATATTCGTTTATATAAGTTCAATTGCTAAATAGTTTTTTTACACGTACAAAATTCTAGGCCTATTTTTTTTTCAAACACGGTTTATATAATTCAATATATCTTGTTTTATTATGTATTAATTTTCTACTGAAAAGGAAGGTTAGCTTCCTATTAAGCAAGCTTAACCCCTTTCACTGCCCTATTCAAATGATAGCTTTAGAAAACATGGTAGTATTCCATTTTAGTCAATTGACTTTTCTTCATATTTTGGCTTTTCTTCTTAGACTTCGATTTCAGAACTTAAACTCCCTCTGTTTTGTAGAATATTTAACTTTTACCTCTTTCTTTCGCTCTCTCTTTTTCTTTATTTATTTCTACTTATAAATATAGATTATATACACACCCATTTTTAAATTCTTTAAAAATACAAATACATTTAGATACAGAACAAGCATAGATATGTTAAAGAACTGAAAAATGATATTCATTCATGTATGCCTAAAACAATGAAGTATTCTTTTTTTTAAAAAAAAAAAGTTGTGACACACATATTAAAGATAAGAAAACCATGAAAAGAGTAACAGATAAATGAAAAAATAGTTAACGAATATAATTTTTATGTTCAGTTTTTATAATTGATATTGTAAATTTAAAGATGCTGAGGAGTAATAGTATATAATAGGTATCGGCAACTTTTTATCTGTGGCGTACCAAATCAATCTACCAACATGATTCAGTGTGCCATGCAATAGGAAATATTTGAAACAATTTGATTCCCACGACAATACATGCAAAGTTAGCAAAAAATACAGATTTAGAATTTTATTATATGTTAATTATGTATCTTTTAAAGATATTTATTGACATAATAATAAAAACGAAAAATATAACTATTCCTTCAACATAAATGAAAAATCAAAACTGTGCACGTAAATATGTATCTTTTAAGAATTCGTATTAAAATAAGGAGTTAAACTATTTTTGTTTGCTATATTTCCGCCGCAAAACGTTTGCTAAACAGAATGTTGATTTCTGCCTAAGACATTTGTTTTCTTCTTCTTTTTCTGTCGGTGGGGAAAGGACAAATCACTTTCATTTTTATTCACAGAGCCGTAATGAGTGATACGAGTACTTTATTTTACAAGTATTACTCAATAATTTTGATTTACGTTGAATATTTAACCTAATAATAAGTCACATTTGAACAGAAAATGTTTTCTTTTATATAAAATACACAAACTACAAGAAAGCTGATTCTTCAGAATCGTTTTATAACAAAGAGTTGAAAGTGAAAAGTAAAATTTATTTAAAAACGTGCGAGGCGTTGAAAGGAGAGACAGGCGATTTAGCTTCATCTTATATTTTTGTAAAGAGTGGTGGCGTGCCACATCTGGCACGCGTGCCATAGGTTGCCGAATATACAATGCAAAGGCTGTATAGTCGGCATAGGTCCCCTGGAATATACATTGCAAAAGGCTGAATTATTAAAAATAATACTGTTTTTGTGAGTTTTATGAATAAATCTGTTTTTTCCAACTTTGAAGTAAAGGAACGTATTATATTTCCTCTCTATTTTCTTTGTTTTAACCCAAACTCTTTCACAACCTAATTAAGAATAGTAAAATTATCCTCCCTATTTTAACACATAAAACATTTTTTAACATTCTCGAACACAAGCATCGTGTTACAAAATACCATTACATGGTATCAACATGTTTATCTCAGCATATTCAGCTTTTCTGATAACTTAAGAAAAATAATAATAATTTCACATATTATAAAAACTCTTATCAACTATTCATGTTGTTTTAATGAACATCATTTAAGAGCTCATTTTAAACTTAAGTTCAGTAATTAATCATAGCGTGTTATCATTTTTTTTAAAAAAATAATTTAACTATTCTCAAAGAAAAGCGGATGTTTAAGCTTACATATCGCGTTAAAATAATTTTAAATAATAAAGAAATAACAAAACTGCAAAATAATAAAATATTACATGAGTTAACAACAAAATAACTTCCCATTTCGAATCTTTTTCTGTTCTCTGCTTTTGTGGACACTTTCAACGTGATTTATCGAGCAAAATGTACAAATAAAAGGAAGAATACCATGGCAATAAATCTCCTTTAACACAAAAACACCGTAAAAGGACGAAAACGGAAATTTATTTCCGGGACAAAGGCTTAAAAAAGTGAAGCGAGAGATTGAGATAAGGTGAAGAAGATTTATGTTCGTTATCACAAACCCAAAGAAAAGGTCGGCATTTCTTCACCAACATTAATGATGACTATCGTCATTTCTGAACAATAATTTATGATTCTAAATTCTAGTTTAATACATTTTTCTCCGAATGGTCATGATATTTCAATATCACAAGATAAGTGCTTCGCAAAAGCCATTTTAGGTATCCGAACACGTTGAAAATGACCAAATTCAGTGAAGACAGATATTTTTTTATTTTATTTTATTGAATAGAGCTATCTTTTGACTTTACGAAACATACTTTGTTTTGTTTCTACACTACCTAGAGGCCAAGTTACAATCAATTTTATTAAGTTAGAAAAACCGGGAGTGGGTTTTTGATCTACCAGAAGTGGGCATTTAAATTGCTCAAAATCTATCAGGCGAGTCTGATAACTCAAATTTTTACGAATGTATTTCTATAAAACTTATTGAACCTGATATTTTCAGAGATGTACTAAAATATTTCTTATTGTATGAATACTTTTTGAGTTATGGCTTGTTATTTAAATATAATGGTCTCATAAAAAGTGTAACATTTCTTATGTTTACTCAATCAATCAGCTCTAAAATTTTCAAATTTTAATAAAAAATTAAATTGTTAGTACATTTTCTAGATAAATGCATCTAATTTGTTTTAGTAATGCTTTTACTAATATATGTTTATTACTTTTTTCTCTAACTGCTTTGAAGTTTTTCAAAAATTTTGCTAAAATTTCCCTTATAATTGTGATTTTTGTAACATTCAGGTAATTTATTTTAAATATTGATAGTTAAATAGTAATATTTATTGGTATTGAGCCATAAAAGAGCATTTATAATGTTTTACTATGCTATTTTGTTAAAAAGTACTTTGAACGTGTTCGGATACCTTAACATATTTTGTCACATAACAAAATATCTTCTACTATTTGACACATTTAACTAACTCAACACAACTGTCAATGATTGTTAAGTTACTAATTAACTATTTTGGAGTATGAAAATTCAACACATTTGCCATTTTATTCAGTAACTAGCCATTACTTCCCTGCTTTGCTGTATAATTCATGATGTTGAATTACTATGTGTTGTTTTAAAGTTAATGATAACTAAGTTCTAGTATTAAGCTTTCGACTGTACAGAAAAACATTTTTACAGCCCTCGTCTGTTGATTTAAAAAGGGCAGGACTTGAATTTCTAAAAAAACGATTTATATTTATCTATAACGCCCCCTTAATCTTTGAAACTTGCTTGCGGAGTCGAATTCCGGAAACGAGTTATTTGCGTATCTCTAATCAACGAAAGAAGCATGTTTGCTAAATTTCAAGAATGTAGAACAGTTTTAAAAGTACTAAAGGGGATTCGATTGCCTATAATATCCTCTTGACCCTCTTTGGGAGTGTATTTTCGTAAAACTCTCATTCTCTCTCTCTCTCTTATTTGATCTTTATTCAACAACAACAACAAAAATTATTTTTGACTCTACCTTTTTTTCTGCCTGGCCGCATACATATGTTAGCTATTTCACGCGGCTCGCAACATGAGGATTAACGGAGGGGGGGAGGGGGAGAAATGCTTTAATACCAAGATAACAAAGAAAGTTTTAAATGAGGAAATTGATCAAAATATTGAAACACCTATTTTGCTTTTTTTTATTACTATTATTTATATCTTTTATTTTTGTCACCAAATTTTTCTAAATTGGAAGCATTTAAGAATTACTCTTTCACAATTTTGTCATCAGCAAATGGTTTCATATGATTACCAATGATGTAACAAATTTCATAGGGTCGCATGCTATCGCTCTGGCATTACCACTGACGAAACACTTTTTTGCTGTTGCAAAGATTATTCAAGAAAAATCTTGAAAGAAATTTTCGAAGAAGAGTGCCATTAAACGATTCCTGTTTATTGGTATTTCTTAAATACACTTTCGTGACAAATCAAACAATTACTGAACCATGCTTGTTTTTCACTACAAAATAGTCAACTTCGTCTTGAAACAATCTATTTTCTTCGAATATTTTTCGCTTGCAAGATATGAAAGATAGTTTAAAATTAGTTCGACTCATAAAATGGTTGCTACTCCACTGTTGTCTGTTAACACTAATCAGAAAAAAATATCAATTCGCAACCAAACGACATCGACAGCAAAAAGCAAAATTGATATATTTGATCTTTTTACAAAGAATTTCTTACCAAATTTATATAAAAAAAGGAATTTCTCAGAGCAATGGGCCATGACAGGGCCACTCAAAAACACCCGGCGGGCCGCTGGTTGAGTATCGCTGCTCTAAACTATAGGTCTAATATTTTTTTAAATAGAATTTAAACTAATAACACTCCCGTCATCCGTAGGAAGTTGATTTCCGCAAAACTCATTCTGCTCAACAGAAGAAACTTGCTTGCCAAACTTCAGGTCTGTAAATCTAATAGTCCAAAAGCGGGTTTTTTTCCATCTATAACATCCCCTAAGCCCTCCTCGAAGATTGATTCCTACAAAACTCGTTCTTAGCGGATCTCTACTCAAAATAATCGTACCTGTCAAATTTCAAGTCTGTAGATCTAATAGTTCTGGAGAGCCCGTGATGAGTGAGCGAGTGAGTCTTTTTCCTCTTTATGTACATTCTAGACGTGATTCAATACTTTGATACTTCAGTTAGAAATTTTATAACCCCCCCTTCCCCCTCGTATTTGCATTCGAATCAGAAATTGAAAATATAGCGAAATTGAAAAATTTACCAGATGCGAAATGTCTGACTTCAAAATAAATCGTTTTTTTTTTCGAGAAAGTTTTCAAATAATTTTTCTGAATTTCTAATGTTTTAGTATATTTTTCGTTCTGTAGTGTATTAAAAGAAAACTATTCTTGCACAAATCATTTTACGAATTTGTCATTCCACAATATTCTACAAAAAAATTATTTTGCGCAAATCATTAGGCATAAATTAATCATTAATATATTTGTTACGATCAAAATTTTTAATTTTAATTAAATGGTATGATTATGGGAAACGTCGTTCTCTCTATACAATAACACAGTAATGTAAATACACCATTCAGCAATATATTACTATCTAGTAGTTGTAGAACAATGGCTCATTTAACATTCAATAATACATTATAAACTAATTATTCAACATATTTCACGCATCCTTATCATAAATACCGATATGGTTGAATGGTCGAATCTAAACACCGGGTCTAAGTTAGCTGGAATGGAGATGGGTTATTCTCCCTGGCGATAATACAGTTCTATATTTACCATGTCAGTTCCAAGATCAATGCACAAGATAGTGACTGTTCCCAGTGGCAGGGGGACGTCAGCCAAGATGAAAAGTAGAAATGGAGAAATTTCAGGAATGTTACTCGTCAAAGTATATGCAATCGATTTCTTCAAGTTGTCAAAAATCAAACGACCTGAAACGAAAGATACATATTTTATTCAAAAGAGTTAGGAAATTTTGGTTATATACTGTAAAATCCGGCGAATAACGCGTACCTACACTTTCAATTTTAATTTTTAGGTACATTCGTCGTATAAACATACTCATTACAAATAGCATACTTTTATGAATAAATAAATATTTACGTATAATTTTACTATTATTATAAATATAAGGCTATACCTTCTTCAACACCGGTGACGATGGAAGCAAAATTATCATCCAATAGAATCATATCAGCTGCTTGCTTACTGACATCACTTCCGGCTATACCCATAGCAACACCTAAAATTTAAAAAAATTATAACTCATTACTGTATTTATATGTAATAACAAAATAAGTCCTAAAGCACAAAATGTCTTAAGAATTAATCAATTTCTAAGTATTTTATTTATCATAGGAAATAATATATCTTTAAAGATCATAGAACAAAATTAATTAAAAATATTAGTTGTGTTCAGGACAGTTATTCCTTTACATTCTTTGAAAAGACTAATAAATGGAATTATTATGCAATAATTTTAAGAGTAAATATGATAATGGCAGAAAATATTGTTGCGAATTTGGACATCATTCACTTCACTTTCACTATTGTGATCAGTTAAACGAATTGCTGGTAAAAGAATAATACTGAAAAGGTGTGAGTTACCTAGGCGACAAATTTCACCACGTCGCCAAATTTACAACAAAAAATTATTTCAGGATAAATATCCAGAAGTCGCTAAACGTACTGGAAAGTCAACATAAAAACCATGCAGTGGAATGATTTCAGTATTGAAGTTAAGTAACGATATGATAATATACGATACTGTTAATTATTAAGTCCAACGTTTGTTTTTGCTTTAAATTGAAGTGCTATTGTGAATTTCAATATGTACGTTAGTTGTTTCCTGTTGCATGAAATTCTATAGAAAATAATAAGATGTTCTTGAACAAATTTCGATTGACTGCAAAAGAAAGCCGTCCAAACACACATAAGCACAATAAAAAGAAATCACAAGTTTATATTTTTCGATTATCTTTTCCATTCTATTCTTTTAAATATCAAAAATAATCATCAATACACATAAGTACTCACAATTAACTGAAGAAAATAAACTCCGGATAAGTAACGTTAACGTAAATATTTGTTACTATTTATAACATTAATTAAAATCTTTTCATTGTGAATACGAAGGAATCCGTTATTTTTATCAGACATTTTCTGGTGATACATAACGTATTTCTTTCCATGTTTACCAAGACCCGTCATGTCCAGACACTTAATAGGCAATTTCTCTTTATGAAGCCCCAAAAATGAATATTACAGCAATACTAGAAAACCTTAAACCTTTTAACAGCTGTGGATGAAATGTGTCAACAGCAGAGGATTGCCGCATTTCTGTCGATGTTTGAAAAGAATTATTTCTATTGGATATTATTTAAGAGAGCTCTCTTTCATAGAAGAAAAGAAGCAGCTAGTTGCTCGAGAAATATCAACTAATTAGTAAGATTTTAAAATAAACTATTGTACTTTTTTTTACACCTAGATATGCCAGCCTTAGTGGGATTTATATAAAATGACATTTATGAAATTAATTTTAAGCGGCTAAATTATTTGGTTTTACCGAATTGGCTGAATAACTATTAATAATAATTTTTTTTTTATATTTCGGCTTTCTTATATGTGCAAACAAATTATAACTTACTTTTCTAATAGATTTGTTGGGTTTATTTCCAAAATTATATCAGATGTTTATAATTTTTATGAAAACTAGCTGCTCTTTTGGAAAAATCTTACCAAAATTTAAAAAGTTAAAGCAACATTTTGACATGTATGTTAACATTCTATTAATCGAAAATATTTTTTAGTAATTGATTAATAAAGTGCGTACATTTTTTAAATTTAATCATTTGAATAAACGTTTTAAAGGACCGTTATTTTCTACTTTTTAAAATTGATATATAAAACTATTACATTTAATACAATAAGAAAAGATAATTAGTGAAATGTAAGTATAAATAATAGTATTCGATAATCATAATATTCTGTAAGCTTCTTAAGCTTGTTGAACTCTTATGGATAAGGCATATATATATATATATATATATATATATGTGTGTGTGTGTAAGTATATATATATACTAGCTTTCATGGCCCGGCGTTGCACGGGCTTTCTCTACTTTTATAAATTTTCCGTTCGCTTCACAAAATCAGCATGACCAATATTCTTTTTCGAAATTACTTTGGCTTCTATATTTTTCCCTCCGCTAAGCCCGGCGTTGCACGGGCTTTTACCGAGTGTATAACTTAATCCCCATGAGAAGTTCCTCTTTCCCTCATGACGTCATAACTTCTGTGTGGGTGTGTACACGTATGATGTGAGTGCATGGCCCGGCATCGCTCGGGCTTTCCCGTTTATCATATTTTCCCTTCCTTTCAATAAATTAGCACTTCCTATATTATTTTTCGAAATTAGTTTGACTTTTTTATTTCTCCCCTCCCCGCCTCGCTTAGCCCTGCGTTGCACAAATTTTTACCGAGTGATTTACTTAATCACCACCCGGAATATCCTGTTTCCCTCAGGACGACAACACTTCTCTGTGTGTGTACACATGCAATGTGAGTGATTTCCGTAACGATGTCATTAAATTTTCCATTCTCGAAATTTGTTCACTTTTTTTCGTTGTGAGACGGGGGCATACATATATATATATATATATATATGTAAGTATATATATATATATATATATGTAAACAGAGAGAAAGGAGAATAGTTGGGTAAAACAGATTAAACCCCGAAAACTGTTCTAAGTGAGCAATGTGTATAATACCCCAGAATAAATCTGTATATGTTTCCAAAAAATATCAAAGATATTTCTATCTTTATTATTAAAATAATTTCAGTCTTATGTAGAGTTTGTGTTAAATATATATATATATATATATATATATATATATATATATATATAACTTTTATTGAAATTGTCATTCAAAAAAACTCTTATAAATTATTAAAAATAAAATAAATTTCCCTAACAAATTACTCTTATGACTAAAAAAAACAGTATAAACATTCCTAGATATTTTTTTAGAAAAAGAACATTTACATTATTACTTATTTACAAAAAAAATTAAAATATTTAAATTATAACCAGGTAAAACCACACAAAAAGTCCCAGCTGGTTCAGTTTAGAAATGATTTGAAAATAGGATGGAACTTGAGATGTCACTGTCTCCTGACGGACTCATGAAATGTATGTAACGTGAAAATACGTCATATATTTTCCGTAAATCAACGCGTATGTCTCACTGCTGCCAGCTTCTACTTTCAGTGAAGCTGGCAGCAGCTTCTTTCAAGATTTAAACATTTTTTGTCTGTGTCAGCACACTTAAGTAAAATAATGCACTTAATATTGAAATATCTATATGCTTTTTTAAAAAGTTTAAAAAAATATTTAAAAAGCTCTTATAAGAATTTGAATGCTAGTACACCATTATCTAATTGTTTGTTATTCTATTCCTACTATTAGTTCATAATATGCCTATATCTTGTTCAAATTTTCAGTCTTTAATTAAATACATTTTAAAGCGCTCAATTGAGCTGAAATTTTATATACACGATTATTTTGGATGACAATACAGGTAATTGAATTATATTTAATAAAAATTAATTGATTAAAACTAATTATTCAAAGAATTAGATACAACCCTGTTGGCATCCTTTTTAGCGACTTGTGTCAAGATTTTAAAAGTTTTTTTTTTCTCTCACTTTTTAAAGTGCTCAGTTCAGCTGAAATTTCCACGATTGTTTTGGGTAACAATGCCATAATTTAATTATAATTAATTTAATTTTTAACTGAAATTAATTATATAAAGAATTACAGATAGAGTCCCTTTGGCTTTATTTTTTGCGACTTGGGTCGAAACTTTAAAAGATTCTCTTGTTCTCACGTTTCAAAGCTGAACTGTTGAACTGAAATTTTATATACACGATTGTTTTGGATGACAATGCGATACTTTACTTACGAAAATTAATTACCTCTTATAATGTGATTCTGTCATATGTATATACATATTTATATTAATTATAATTGTTTAATAAAAATTTAACTAAAATTAAAAAATTTCTTGTTAACGTAAGTAGGAATTGACTTAATTTTTTTTTTATTATTTGTTTTTTATAGAATTTACTATTACAAAAAAGAGAGATTGGCATCAGCCTTAACTGTAGTGGAAAACATGTGATTGCAGCTTCATGTGATCGTCATGAATTGAAAGCATTAATCTGGTTTTGAAGTGAAAGAGGGAAACTGATTACATAAATAAAAGCCATTTAATTTAAATTCTAGCCATGAAATACTTACCAATATCTGCTTTTTTCAAAGCGGGAGAATCGTTGACACCATCTCCAGTGACAGCCACAATCTGTCCCTGTCTTTGACATCCTTCTACGATTATCAACTTCTGCTGAGGGGATGTCCTGGCGAATACAATTTCGGTATGCTGGTTCAGGAGAACGTCTAGATTTTCAGGAGTCATGTCACGAAGTTCTGAACCATGAACAACGGCTGCCTTCGCTTCTCTGAGAAATAAAATAACAAAAATGAATGAAAAATTCGAAACTCAAAATACAAGGTGTGACACAAAAAAACCGATACGAAGTGTGAATCTTGAAAAAAGAGTGGAGTTGGGAACAACTGTTTTCGTGACGTCATCCCACACCCCTCCTCTACCCATGTAGTCAATTTTGCCTTGATCTATCTCGCTAGTTGGGAGTCTGCACCATTGAGTGAACACGTTCAATTGCATTCTACCGAAAAATGTCGAGAATCAGCATCACGTTTCTTATGAAACTTAAGAAATCAGCCACGAAAATCTTTCAAATATTAACCGAGATTTACGGAGATGAAAATTTGTCTCGTGCACATGTGTTTGAATGGTATAAGAGGTTCTCAGGGGAAGGTGTCAGTGTGGACGACGATGAGCCTGCTCGCTCCCAAGGTCAGCAATTACAGACCAAAACATTGCCACAATTCGTGATACGAGTAGGTTCCCACTCACCTCAGTGGTCAGACTGTTAATCAACACTAATACATTGAAGACTACTAAAAAGACTTTGTGAAAAAATTAGGGAAACTAGGTCAGAATTGGAAGGGGGGTGATGAATGGCTATTGCACCAAGACAATGCATCCGTTCACACGGCCCTATCTGTCAAGCAGTTTCTGACCAGAAAAAAACGTTATTGTGAGTAGGCACCCTCCTTATTCACCTGATTTGGCCATTTGCGACTTTTTTTTTTAAATTTCCTACAGTTAAATCTTGCTTAAAAGGAACCCATTTTACCTCTGTTGAAGAGATTCGAGCAAAAACGAAAAATCTACTGAAGGGCCTTCCAAAAACCTCGTTCCCGAACTGTTGCCAGAAATGGCAGCACCGAATGTAGAAGTGTGTGAATACTAAAGGGAACTACTTTGAAGGCGATACCCTCACGGAGAACTCATTCTGTAAGTATAATGATTTATTGCACCAGAGTCTCGTTGTGTGTGTGTGTGTGTGTGTGTGTGTGTGTGTGTGTGGTGTGTGTGTGTGTGTGTGTGTGTGTGTGTGTGTGTGTGTGTGTGTGTGTGTGTGCGTGCGTGCGTGCGTGTGTGTGTGTGTGTGTGTGTGTGTGTGTGTGTGTGTGTGTGTGTGTGTGTGTGTGTCACACCTCGTATACTATTTTCTATGAATTGCCTCCATATATGTGACTGTCGACCAATTTCACCGCATAAAAATATATCGCCAACTCAAGAGACATCGCCAAATGCTGTCATCTTTAAGACTGTCTATTTTAGATTATGTGCGGGAACGGTTTTCCATTATTGGCTGTGTATCGCGGCATTTTGTGACGTCTTTTGATTTGAAGAAATTAGTCGACGGTATCATACGTAAGAGACAAAATTCCTTACAGTTAGGATGGAAACTTATAAAATTAAGATTAAACATTAGTATTTAATTTTTTTTCTAATGGGGCTGCATATTGGTATTTCTTACCTTTGCAGGCCTAGTTCATCCCCCAGGAGCTGGTATCACTTTTTAGTACGGCACCGTATTGGCGACACCAATTGCCGCAAGTAAATTTGACGCCCACTTTCCTCCCCAGAGGAAGGCACCTGAGCTCTGATGATGCGAAATTGAACTTAAGAATTCAATTGTGCCGAGAACATCCAATCCAAACGGGCACCACAAGGGATTTTTTACATGCCACATAATCATACGACATGGACGCTGTCGATTTTCTGCATTATGAAAATCCACCGGGGTCGAACCCGCAACTTTGGGTTCAGAAGGCCAGCAACAAAC
The DNA here is from genome assembly GCA_019973975.1 of Trichonephila clavata. Lineage (NCBI taxonomy): Eukaryota > Metazoa > Arthropoda > Arachnida > Araneae > Nephilidae > Trichonephila > Trichonephila clavata. Next base: position 244,250 of record BMAO01016337.1, on the reverse strand, counting down.
CAACTACGGCACCTAGTCGGCTATTAGTATTTAATAAGAATTTTGTATTGTTTATTCACTACATATAGTGCTCATGTAATTTATTTGCATGTTAACTCAAAAACAGTTATTAAATGTGTATTACAAAAGAATAGAAAGGTTGTAGAGTGGAGGAAATACATGATAGTTGTCAGCAAAATCACAAAAATAAATACAAGAATCTATTTGTTCACATGTTTAAACAATGTTTCACAATGCCTAAATTTTAATAATAGATCAAGAGAAAATTTTCATTTAGAATATCAAACTTTTATAAATGGTACTTTCTGAATTCTGAATAAGTTTAAATACATCAAATGAACTCAAGAGAAACGAAAAATTATTAATACTATGAAATAAAATGAACTTAAATAAAAGTTTTACTAAATACTGCTTGCTAAATTAATTACTAGATTAGTTTTAAAAAAATACACGATGTATAAAAGCAAGCATGTGTACTTTTCACTGAATCAGAAAAATTGTTTTTAGTAAAAAAATACCAGGTGCTATTAACTGCTGTTAGGATGATGAAGAAAAATATTTTTTCAGCTTAGATTTCCTCTCACAATTTGATGAACATTTTTTAAATAACAACAAACTTGAGACTAAAATAATGTAAAATTGTTGTTGCTAATGCCACTTAATCGACTGTGCCCGTTTGAAGCCAAAGAAAGGTAAAATTATAAATTTATAATATGAAAAATTCTATAAGAAACGAAATAAATACCCTTATGTGATTGTGCAGTAAAATCCGGCGTATAACGTAATACAAAAAATATGATCGAAGTTTACGGGTGTGCTTTATACGTCGAGTATAAAAAGAAGAGCTTAAAAATAAAAATAAAAAGATATATGCAGACCAAAGAATTAAATTTCTACAGATATCAAACACTGTTTATTTGAAAGAAATGACATTCCTTATGAACTTAAAGGGTTGTAGTTCCAGAAGTAAATTATTTTTTTTTTATCTAAAGCTTGGAATAATACCTCGAACAGATTTCAAAACATAAGAGCATTGCGCACATACATTTCAGGTTTTTTCGTAAAAAGTGGAGTGCGCGTTATACATAGTGAATACACCTAAAAATTAAAAATTGCAGCTTGAAAGTATAAGTGCATGTTATACACCGGATTTTACGGTATATTAGTTAGTACTTATAGTATTCTTCTTTTCGTTATAATTATTACCTTTAGTATTAATGGAATTTTATTTTTAATCTGTTTTCTTTTCCTTGTATAGGTAAGTATAGGAGATGGTTTGCATATATATATATATTATATATATATTATTTTACTTCAAAAGTAATAGTTACTAGTCAAAACTGAAACTTCAATGTGTTATCTTTTCTCCACAGTCAGGGTTTTGAACGGAAACGTAAACCGCTTTCGTGAGCAAACCTTTAGTATTATTGATTTCAGTTAATTCTTATCCATTTATCCAGAAGCGTGGAGCAATGGATATCAGCAATGATTAATTCGCGTCAGAGATACCAGACACTGATAACTCCCGCTACAGAAATCCAAATATGTTTCTAAATTCTAACGATGGTAAACGTCAGTGCAAGGCGATATGTAAATGTATTAATAGGTCTGTATTGTATCGCATCCTATAAGAGTTTGCTGAATCACATTAAAATGAGCTCAGAGCACATATTTGAGAATAATAACGATCCAGTTACATTTTGAAATTAATTGTAAGAGGAGGTCATGAGATTTTTAGATGCTTACTAATGGGAACATAGTGTAGTAATAGTATGGCATTTTCTCCTTACCTTGCATTGACATCTTCAACCGATATTCCCATTCTGTCAGCAATGTCTTCGACTGTTTCATTTCCTTCTGAGATAATGCCTACCGCTTTGGCAATAGCCTTGGCTGTGATGGGGTGATCTCCAGTAACCATAATAACCTAAAAAATAAATTTATTTTACTTGTAAAATTTACTTTTCCATCAAAACCTACATTTTTTTCAGTGGCCGTATTAATTCGAAAACTAAATGTCAATCAATTATTTCTCACTGACTATTAATTTTTTGTGTGTGTGAAAAATGCTTAAATAATCAATAATCTGAATTGAACATTGCATACTTTCCAATGATGTAAACTGAACTTGAAAATTGTCTATTAGATATTCAACTTCCTTTTTGAAAGTGCAATAAATTTCTATGGGAAGTTGAGGATGCATGGTGGATAACGATTATATGTTAATTTTTGCCACCATTTTTTTAATGGTTGCGGTAGCCTAATGGTAATTGTCACGAACTCGTTGCCAGAACGTCGAGCGTTCGAGTCTTGGTGCCACTGAAAACCCGCGGTATAAAAAGGGTGATGCTAGTTAAATCTGTTGAGGCTGTGTAAGTCCTCCCATTGGCTTAGGGTGATTATTCGGAAAGACTGCCATCTCTTAAAAGTCGTTCTCGTTACTTGACCGAGGTTCAAAATTACGAGGCCTTCAGCCAATGGCCCTCGTGTTGCTTTATAGAGCGAAATTAAAAACTCTTTCAGTCTTGCTACCTTATTATATAAAGAACGCTATTATGTATGTAACCAAATTTTTATGAATGTATGTAACCAAATTTTGTTTGTATTAATTATACTTATACTTATACTTGTGGTTAAATATTTTTAGATCTCAAAGGTGAAAAATGCTGTCTTATATGAAACTGTAGAGAATCTGGTCAAATGTTAATTGTTTTCCTTCGACAATGGTTACGAACCATTTATGAAGACAGTCTAAGCAAGTCAAAGGCACGTTACAACATATCCTTAATGCAACTAGGTAAAAACAAGAATAAAAATATTCTGATTCAATGGGGGAGAAGGTAATAAAGAATATCTTAAGGAAGAAAAAAAATTAATATAACATTAACTCAAAAAAATTTAATTTATAAAGTCAACAAGGAACCAGGAAAATATAATAACAAATATAAGCAAAAAAATTCCCGTGCAACAAAGTACAATACTCGAAATGAAAATACAACAAAAAATCCAAGACTAATGCTACAGTAGCTGTAGCCATAGCATGAGAATGAATGATTTTAGTGGGGTTAAAATCAATTTTTATGGCTTGCCCCTTTATAGTATTGAGCGAAATCTTTTGAAATCATGATAAACTTTCAAAAATTGACACACATTTAAAATCCATTTGAAAATTCATGTATCATTAATCAACGAGCAGCTTATTAGTTATAGCTGTATATACAGTCGACTCTCGCTAATTCAAATCTTCGATAATACGAACCTCTTGCTAATTCGAAGTAGATGCTCAGCCCCTAGAAAAACTCTTGATATTTCGAATTATAACAATACGTTTTGGTACATTCAATATTTCGAAGTAAAATCTGCGGCTGACAAGACTACAACACGCGAAAATTTGAAGTAATCTTATACAGCTCTCAAAAATTCGAACATCCACACTATCATGTAGTCTTATAGTATGCAAACAGGTTGGAGCTTACATGCTTTGTGTTGTATTGTTTCTGCGTGTCTCCCCTGTAACATAGCCCTTTTGGGGATCATCTGCAAAATATCAACCAGGAAACACCTTCTTGGTGTTTCCTGGTTCCTCAAGCAAAAGGACACTTTTATTGCTTTAGTTCTTCAAGTGGACAATAGACCGGCCGCATTTGTTGTCAGCCGTCCATATTTTCATTTAACACGTCGCCTTGCTGCACATGGGTTCAGAAAGGATGGTCCGCTATTGTGAATAGGAATGCGTAGGATTGCGTATTTTGAGTCGGAGTGACATGATGTATTATGACTCATCAGTGTGATTTACAGCATGTGATACCAAAAAGGGCGTAGGCCGAACTGGAACATACCTTGAAGAACCAATGGTGCTGGGTACAGTGTCTGAGGGAACCGATAACAGATTAAACAGATTTTTAAAGATAGCAGATTTTTTCGTCCAAAAAGATTAATTATGTACAGTATGTATTCTTTTAATAATTGTTTTAATTTATAAATATATTATTTTAATAAAGGACTTTTAACTTCTGTGTGTATGCTATTTATTCTGTATAATATGTACTTTTTAAAAAACTTTAAAATAATTTTATACATGTGTAGAATTGTTGTTTTATTACATAGTTTCAAATTTAAATGTGTTAGGAAAAAAAATTTCTCTTCGTATATTTTGGGAGTTTTTTCCTTCTCTCTTGATAATTCAAAGTTTTTCATCGATCCCTCAACTTCGAATTGTATCGAGAGTCGCTACTTTATATATATATATATAAATAGATAATAGATAGATATTCTAACAAAAATATTTTTCTTTCAAATATCGAATAACACAATTTTATGGATTTTCTTATTGAATTTAAGTAAAGAGTTTCATACCACGTAGCAATAGTTTCTGTTTTTTTTAATTTTTTTTTTATTTTGTAAAACTTTGTTCGTAAAAATATATTTAATGGATCGAAAATCTATGCATTTTGCCGAAATAAATATGAAACGTACCAAAATGTAGAAATATTCTTCAACTTGCCAAGAATGTATGTAACCAAATTTTATGTTTGTATTACTCTGTATTGTAGTAAACTATATCGAATTGTTCAATTTTCTAAAATGTATTCGGTAAATAATATCATATTAAATTTTTTTATTCATAAATTGTTTAATAGAAACTTATCGGTATTAACAAATAAAATGACAGTTTTTTGACCATGAGAAAAAATTTTATATTTTTTAATTCTTTAACTCTATTTAATTCGTGTAGTTTTTTCTTGCACCTAGTTGTTCCTAAATATTAATCAAGTTTTGTATCTTGGAACATTAAATAAAGTTACAGCATGCATTTTGTATATTTTCAAGTAAGTATAAATTTTTAGACAGAAATATTGCGTTTATTCTTTATTTTTTTTTCTACATAAAAAAATATATTTTCTAAATATATTACTTTTGTTGAAAGAAGTAAAACTTCCATACAGTAAGTTACACTAAATATTTCAAAATTGCAACACTTATGTACATTAGATTTTTTTAGCAAGTATTGACTCAAAAAGTGACAATATTAAATAAATTCAAAAAATATCATTTATATCAAACGTTATTATCTCTCCGTGTGTAAAAAAGTTTTTCGTGATGCTGTAATAAATTTTTGACGTAGTTACAATTAGCTGCAATAGATTGCACCAAGATACTTTTTTAAATAAATTTATTCTTGGTTACGAATTCCTTAGAACTACATAATACACGTAAATTACAGTTTTACAATTTGAACAATGAGTAGAGGAACAGTTATATAATTTGTACAAGGGGGTACACCCCCTCTAGTACTTCATAAACTATAATTTGATTGATAAAGCATTTATTTCAATTCTCTAATGAAAGAATATCACACATTAAATATTATCTCACATCATTAAAACTTATTTTCTTAATTTTTATTCTACATCCTATGATGTTTGAAGAAAACTTCAAAAATGTTTACACACAATCTAAATATTCTGCTTTATTAACCAGAATATTTGAGAGATAGTTTATTCTTTTCCTGCATAACAAACACGGAATAATCATGGCTTGTCCCATTACTATAATAGAAAATCGGTTACCTTTTCCTAGTTAAATATTCAGAAACGAAAGGAAAAAAATTCTAAATGAGGACATTAATGCATTACATCGATTTTCTCGCTCCCAAATGAGTTGTGAAAACATTGGACTTCCATCATCATTATTTTTGTCATTTACAGTTTCTCTGTATCACTTTAACACAATTAGCATTGCTGTTCCCAGAAAGCATTAGTATGATGAGTAATTCTTGCTCGTAATTTTAGAGAAGCAGTTTAAAATGTGTGACACTATTTCACATTTAAATCTAAGAAATTTATTATATATGTAAGGAGTTGAATTGTTCCAGTACGTTTTCTAGATTCATACACGGGGCATAATTGGTGTTTTTTGTAAGTAACTTACATGAATTTCAATATTTTAAATGCTTTGCGCAATTACTTTTTTAACAACATTTTATAAGTTTCATTTGTATGTAATGGAATCTTTGAACTCAATTTTTATCCACTTTAAAAGGTCTGATTAATTCAAAATTTTGCTCACTTGTCCAGGATTAATGATAATACAATAATTTTATAATTTTGTAATTGCATGTGAAATATATTTAACATGTGTTAATAGTTATATTCGGTGAAAAAAATGTGCGTAAGTCTCAAAAATGTAATTTCTCGTCAGTAGTGTTAAGAATATTTCTTCATATGTTGAAACACGCCATGTGTGTTGTTTTCTTAGCAGCAACACTCGATTGGGGGAAAATTGAGTTTTACAAGAAAAGTTCGTTTCCCAAGAAGATCTGACCAGGGTTACCAGATTAGAAACAGATTTGGCAAAAAAATATAATATTGCCAAGGAATCAGCGAGAATCCTCTGGATCGACTCTTCCAGAAATTTCCATGAGGCTATGCAAAGGACCTTCTTAACAAAGGTTGAATCAGTTCAGAAGAGAGTTCAGTCATGAGTGCTGAACGCGGTAAGAGTGAGAGACTTAATGTGTCTGAGAATTCCTGTTAGTGGAACTGTTCAGAAGGCAATTCGTACTATTGTAAGAAGTCTGTTATGGTATTTCTTTGTGTATATACGTCAATGTGTCTTCGTGTAGTCATATGTTTGTCCTTGCCCATTAATAAATCTGTGGTTGTTGCTGTGTCCTTCCCGAAGGGAAGGAATGAAAGTTGCCAGAGCCTGAGACAGGTTGGGCTTCTACAAGATAGCTGGCGATACCACCTATCTCCAACTCCACAGCTTAGGCATGGAGCTGGAGGGGAGAAATATATTCTCCAGCCCCTTGCATTCGTGGTTTCTGCTGCGACTGCCCACAATACTTTCGGATCCGTTGACTTAAAGAGTAAGTACTCCGTGTATATTCGGAGGGTATTTGGTGGCATCGGGCATCGAACCCAGGCCCACCACTCTGGAGTCCAATGCCCTAAGCATTTGGCTACCCATGACCCCAAAATAAATATCTTACTATTCAAATACTTAGAGTCATCGGCACATAAACGGGGCCCATTCTGTACAAAAACTTTATGAGCAAATTTTCAATTTTTCAATTCTGACGTATTATTATGTTATTCATTTTTAAAATGACTTTCAGGATAACAGATATTTTAATTTTTACAAAAACTAGAGCACTTTATCTTAGTTATTATATGAAATTCCTTAAAATAACAGTGAGTATATTAACATAAGGGACTGTAAATTTTGTAATAAAGCAATGATTGATAAATCTGAATGTTAAAACACCTCTACTATTATACAGAACGCACACAAAAAATTTCAGTTAATTATTTTCAAAACTCTTTGAGCAATCGCCGTCTCCCTTGAGCATTTAAAACAAGATATCAATCATTGGCATGGCCAAGTAATTTTAGCGTGTTTTTCACATGTTGTATTTTACAATAATGCAACTAATGAACTTTTTCAGGAAAATTTGTAGAAAAATTCGGGAAAACTATGGGAAAATTTAAATATGATTCGGCTCATCTAGGGCACAAATGCGACCAAATGCCTAAAACCCGAGGTCAATTGGTTGCTTATTGGCTGAGAAAAAGATACGACGAAATATGGAACGAAGACGAAGACGAAATTTGCGTCCTAATAGCTCTTTTGTTCCACTACGTGAAAAACGTGCTAAAAAAACACATTTCGCGTAAAACGCGTTTTAAAGTATGACATCTTGCTTAAAGTAATGGCATCTGCTTTTGCTAAAACACTTGTAGTTTTTGTTCTAGTGAACGGAAAATAATAAACTTGTTATTTGGTTAATACATTGTGGTCTATAAAATAAAATCTTAAAAAATTGTCAATTTTTGGCAAAATTCAGAATTTTAGGGTAGTTGAATACCTTAAAGATAAAGTTGTAAAAAAGCTGGAAAAATCAAATCAAAATTTATATTTGTCACTCATATAAATTTGAGAATTCACTATTAAAATTTTGTTTCTAGGCCGAACAATGTTATACTTAACCAAAATAAAGAATTTCACTAATTAAATTTGTAGAAAAGGTATTTCATACTATAAAATAAACAAAAAAGCTTTTCTTTCCAATTTATATCTGCAGACTCAAAAAAGAGAGAGAGAGACCGGGAGAGAAATGATAAAAATTAACTCCTTCAGATATAAAACATCATAGTATTGCATGCTTTATGACCTTCAAGTCAATGTTATAATTTATGACATTTTAATACAATGTTTTACGATATCGAATGAAATATTTTCATGCTAAAACTTTTGAACGAAACTTAATTTATTACTGAAGTAAAATGACTTTTCAAAAATGGTAATTCATGTCAACATCAAGTATTATACTTATAAATAGATTCTCAAATGTAACGGAATGAAATAATTTACTTTTTTTATTCTTGAATTCTAAGAAACTACTTATTAAGAAATATAATGTTCATTTTTACATGGCGTTCGCGTGCTTTAGTTCAATATCACCTCACGCTAATGTACAAATCTTCATAGTAATCATGCCTCTCTAAACGAAATAAATGGAAGTTACTCCGAAAATTTCTTTTAAATGTAAAATCATAAATCTCCCTTGCAAAATTGTGTCGAGTTTAATTAGACAAAAATTTTCTTCAATAAAAAAATTATAGTAAAAGAGAAAAAAATTATTTTTATAAGCTTGTAAAAAATCTTAGTTTGATATCTCATGCAACAAAGCGTTGGATTTAATATCCCATGCAACATAGAGTTGAGTTTGATATCTCATGCAACCTAGCGTTGAGTTTGATACCTCATGCAACATAGCGTAATACATACAAAATACTTTCTTTTTTATCTATTTTTTACATTTTAAGATCAACTTGCGTTTAAAGTGTAGTATGGCGATGTCTTCTTTTGGCAACCAAAATCGATTGCCAAACTACTTCACTTAGCGATAGGTGTCGGAAAGCCGGAATGCATTCGTTATCTCACTATAATAACTATATGAAAATCGCCAAAACCAAAGAAAAATCGCCAAAATCAAAGAGCCCCCTCCCCCCTTATACTACACTTGAGCCCAACTTGCTAGTAATTTAGAATTTCTTTACGTATTCCACCTATGCACCAATGGTACAAAGGATCATCTCCTGACTATCTGCTAGAAATCAAGTATGACCGTGACTCCCAGACTTCTCTGGCAAGACCAGGGGTAGGAAACCTTTTAGCTGTGGTATGCCCTGCCAGTCTACCAATATGAATCAGCGTGCCATATGGTCGGACATTTTTGGAACAATTTGAATCCCCTCGATAATGTATGCAGAGTTAGAGAATAGAGGTCAAAAATATGGATTTACAGTTTTATCATATATTAATTTTGCATCATTTAAAGATAATTTTTAGCATAAAAATAAACAGCATAAAATATAACTATTTCTTCAACATAAATTATTTTAAAAATTAAAATTGTACAGATTATATTATTGTATTTTCAACATATTTATTGAAATAAGAAATAGACAACATAAAATATAAGTATCCCCCCTTCATTATAGTTAGATAAAAAAATTAAAAATTTTAATGCGAACCTAGTGTTTGCACAACTCTACTCCATGTCTCAAAATCAGGGGTATAATTTGGACTTTCAATTTGACACGATTCTGAACATTCAGTTGGTAACAGCTTCTTTGTGGACTCGAAATATTTTTCATGTGATAAAAGATTTGTTCACTTAGATATATAGACCCAAAAGCGAAAGCAGAGTACATGCACAATTTTCTCCCTTCAAAAAATTAAATTTCTCCAGCAATGACATTCAAATAATTTACAAAATAGCTATAGATTTATCTATAGAGTTATCTAGATTTTTCTTAATTCTGTAAATATCCATAATTTTGAAGATGTTTGTCAAACAAGGCCCATTACAAATTTATCAACTTCCATCCACTCAAACATTGACAAATTTGTAGAGTAGTGCAGAGTGCCACTGATAATTGCTCCACGTGCCAAGTGTGGCACACGTGCCATAGGTTGCCGACCCCTGGGCTAGACTAACAATTGGCCACTTGAAATGTCTTTCCAATGATAGTGGCAGAAAAATCTACCAGACTTGTAAGAAATGCTGTGACCATGCAGTTTCACCGGATCGCAATCTGAGATGCATTGGACTTTCTAAAGGGGACTTAATACCGGATCCCCTTATTATAATAGATTTTTTGGGGGTCTACAACCTTCTGGAGCTGATCTGACATATGTCAGATCATTCGAGGATAAGAAACAACAAGTCAATTTAGAATAATTTTTAACTCTTTTAAAATACTTAAACCAATCTAGTACGAACCAAATACTTTTTCGGTTTTTACAATAGATATTTTAAAACGGAAAAAAACTATGGCTTGAAATTAACTAAAATCTTAAACATATACGTAATAGAAACCATTATTTAAATTAGTAGGAATCATTTGTCTTATTTTAACCTTGTATTAATATATCCAATTAGTTAATTTCTAGTTTTTATTCCAAGCAACACACTAGCAATCAATGATTTTAATGGCTAATGATTCATATTTTATCCAAAGAAGTTACGATACTAACTCATTAATCATTTTTCAGGAAAATTTCCCCTTGGCGATAATTTGGCAATAATTTAATTGGATTGATTTTATTTTTTAACGGGTAATTAACTTACATGTTTGAAACACAATTTCTATTTATTTAATACTGAAATAAGGATACATTTCATTATTTTTTATTCCTCCCTCTGTTACAAAAGTTATAAGTTCTGCAGCAGAAGGAAATACAACACATAACGAAATTAAAATTTAGTTGCATTCTGCATCCACGCTTAGTAATAAAAATAAATAAAAGATTGCTCAGATCCCAAAACTGGGCGTTGATGCCAAATTGTTAAATTAAATCATGGATTTACTTTAAAAAGATTTTTGAATCTCTTAACTCAATAGCTTTTGTTTATTATGCTTTCTCAAAGCAAGCAATAACTTTAATATGGCCAATCAAGAGAAGATAAAATATATTCATCAAACAATATCAATAAATTATGATTTCTGCATTATTATTTTGCTTGGAAATTAATTAGAAATTAGTTTATGATGTATATTTGGTTTGAATTTTTAAACTTCATCCAATTGTTACGTACAAAATATGTCTTTCTTTCTTTTTCTTATTCTCAAAATAATTTTGACATTCGTTTCCTGTGCAGTTGCTTTTTTTAAATGTCAGCCATTTTGGTTCTTATGAATAAAATAGAAATTTTCAGACGATAAAAAAACGAGTTTTTTTCTTTAAATTTAAGCAAACGATTTGCTTTAAAATTTAATTTAAATTACTTAATTTAATAAATTTTAAAAAATAATTTAATGAATAAATTAAATTTGCTAGCATTAAATTAATTTAATAAGAATTTAATTTTTAATAAAAACATTGAAAAAAAAAAGATTTAATATAAAATGTAATTAAAAAGAAATAGGGTAAAAAAGAAACTATTAAAAGAAATTAGATTTTTTTAAAAATAATAATTGAAAAGAAATCAGATAGTTAAAATTAATTATTGAAAAGAAGTAGGATATTTAAAACTTATTTTTTATAAATTGTATCGTTAGTTAACTTATACATAATTATTAAGATTAAAAAAATATTCGAATGTCCAAAAATCATTTTATTTCTTCTACGTATATCGTCATTACTATTATTAACAGTTTGAGTATACAATTAATTGGCGAAATCAAACTCAAATATCAAAATTAAATTTTAATATTCTTATTTAATTGCATCAAATTTATCAATATCGTTACGTTGTTCGGGGTTCGAGGATTTTTTCTCAAATCAGTTGCCAAGAGCAAGACATCTCTTTAAGAGCGATGAAAATTTATAGTCGGAAAAACATTCCTTGTAACGGAGAATACACAGTGAAATTCGCGGAATAAATTGTACAGAAGGTCCTCACACCTTAAACAGTACTCAGACACAATTATCAGTGTCTACAATACGCATATTGTAGACACTGATTCACAAACACCGCTCGTCCTATTCAACAGCCGAGCTAATCGCTAGACTCTCCACGGTCAAGGAAAGACTACTAATCGCTAGTCAAAACAATACTATCTCATTTTCGGCAAGCATCTCTCTATTTATAGACCTCACGGATCCTTCGAGAAAGATCCGCTTGCATCATAGGTCTTGAAATTAGTGGATTTCTCCACAAATTTCCAGAAGAATCCAGAGGGTCCCGGACTCGCCAACAGGGTCACCAAGTCACCAACTTAATCGCCAAAAATGATGCTAACTTAGCTCTATCGCCAAGATTTCGCCAAGTTCCCTTTGATTCACCATTATAACGTAAAGGACAGTGTTGCTTGCGAATATATATTACAATTTTAGCATAAAATAAATATATAACATAGAATAATATAAATGCATTACACATCCAAATACAGATTATTTACACTATTTTACATAAAATTCGTAACAATATTTACTCAAAGAAATTAAAAGGGAGAAATATTGGGTCACAAGATCTACAATAAGCGAGAGAATCGGATAGATTATTCAATTACTTATAATCTCTGTAAAGTAAAAATGTCATAAATGTACAAAAGTTGAAATAGAGATTAAATAAACATTCGGAAAGGTTTTTGTATTTTTTAAGTTTTATTTTAAAAAAACAAGATTTTTTGAAATAATACGTGTCGTTTTAAAATTACTTTTCAATGCGTGAGATTTATTTTTCAGAGAAAATAAGATAATATTTAATACAACTACGAAGAACAATTGGATCGCATCTATACATGATATGCTTTAAAAGTAAATTTAATGGAAATCGAATTGCTACTTGTATTTCAGATTTTTCTGAACACTATAGAAATGCTTTTAGCACTTAAAACGATAGTTTTTTGGAAATTCAGAAAAATATTCCAATCGTGATTTTAAAACTTAAAAATAAAACTCTGTTTTTTCGCTATTGAAGTGCAAACAAGCAATTTATATTTTATTTTTCATCACCTTTGTTTTCAAATCACTTGAATACACACACAAGCAGTACAAAAAAGAACCCCGAGGAATATTTTAAACTATGCAAAAGAAAAGTAAATATCAAGTGCTTTGAAAAATAATGCAGTCCGTGCAAAACTAAATAAATTCAATGACAATACGCTATGAAAATAAAGTATGCAAATTGGGTTACGATTTCCATTGTTCTGTTTTGAATTTTCTAAAAGAAAAAGGAACTTTCGAGAATTTTTATGAGTTTGTGTGTCAACTGATTCTAAAAATATTGTCGTGTAGAATATTTTTATTTTGACTAAAATTGTTTCCAAAAGGAAAAAAGAGGGGCAAATTTGGTGTTTCAAGATTTATCTAGAAAAAACTATGAAAGTTTGATTAAATATTGAATTAAAATAAAAAATTTTAATGTAAATTTATTAAGTATTTAATAAATCTAACTTTTAAATTAAGTTAATTTTGCATAAAATTAATTTGATAGAATCATCCAAGAATAAAAATGGACTAAAATATTCATTCTAAAGTATTTATTATTATCTTTCTTATACTGACGAATAATATGGATAAAAATTGGGAAAAAATGTTAAATCACACACATCCAAAAGATTCAAAAAGAAATTATAAAAATGGTACCACAAATTTCGAAACAGAAAATGTTTTTCCGTAATTTCTACATTAGAACACAACTAAGTGGAGCAAACACACAAGTATTTACCATAAAAAAGACAGAAATATATACTTGTAATTCATAAAAAAATAATAAACTGTAGATATGAGTTTTTATACATTCGAAATATAAAATTATTATTAGGTTGAAAAATAATTCCATAAGTTAGTGTTAGATAAATTACTCAAAAGCAAAAAGATATCATTACAGGTGTCACTAAATTACAACAAAATTTCCATACATTTCGAATTTCTATCCCTTGAAACCATTAAAATGAGTTTTGCCCAATTATCTTCATTAGATCAAAAAATATATTACCATTTCCAAATTTATAGCATTAAGGGATCATATGTAAGTTCATAATTTTAAATTGAAGATCCTCTATCACGCGGTGTTTGAAAATGAAGAAATATTATAAACACTTCATTTTATTTTTTATAAATCAATATATTTTTTTTGAAAAAAATCCTTAAATTGCATTAAAGTTACTTCAATTGTGTTTGCGTGTTAATTGCTTGCTAAAAGCAACTTTGTATACCTACCCTAAGACCCTTGTTGATGCATGTTTAAAATCTTGGGGAGTCCCCGATGTCACGCTGATACATAAAAAGGAGCTGTGGTGATGGAAAGTTTAATAACCGCTGAGTTAGACCATTCTTTATTTAATTCTTCTTTAAGGGAACAATTCTTCTATTAGGGCCAGAGGTAGCCTAGTGGTTAGAGCATCGGACTCCAGAAAAGAAGGCCTGGGTTCGAGATGCCCGATGCCACCAAATACCTTCCGAGTACATACGGAATACGTGCTCGTTGAATCCGTGGGTTCATAAGTTTTGTGGTGGTTGCAGCAAAAACCACGGGTGCAGAGAGCCAGAGAATATTTCCCTCTCCTTCAGTTCCATGCCTAAATTGTGGAGGTAGGTGGTGTCGCCATCTATCGTGTAGAAGTCCAACCTGTCTCAGGCTCTGGTAATTTTCATTCCTTCCCTTCAGGAAGGACACGACAACAACAACAATTCTTCTAATTATCATTAGATACTACAAATATAAACTAAAATCAGAAAAATAATTCACTTCCCATTGAATTATTAACTACTTTGAATAGAATAGAAAATAGTGAAAATTCTTCAGTACTTCCCATTTTTTGTAACTGTATTATTTTTTCGTATAACAAAAATTCCTGCTTTAATATCAGAAATGAGTCAAAATTATAATAGATACTGTTCAGCTTTTTACAGAGCATTACACACTCTGAAGTATATTTTATAGCAGCTTCTTTCAAGAAGTCCTATAAAAGCAATAAAGATTCAAAACACACAGCCTTGTTACATTACAATTACAGTAATGTGATTTTACTAGTTTACAACTAACCAAACAAGTCTTTAGTTAGTTTACTGAGGCTTCATTGGATAAAATTCAATTTGGTTTCCTCTGAAAGAAAACATTCTCAAGTCCTAAGCTAGCGGATTAAATAACGGAATTTTTTGAAGCAATTTCGCCAAAACCAGACGTATTTATTTAATGCCCAGTCTCAAAAGCTTCTTAAATGTTTGAATCGAATTAAACAGTGGTTCGTTAACCTATAAGTCCTTTCAATGACCGTTATCCTTAACGCTACTAGTTCACTAACGAGAATTATTTTGATAATCTTTAAAAAATCTAAAAAAAGGCATTTTTTTTGTTTTATTCTTTGCACAGAAGACATAAGTACTGATTTAATAACTTGTGTAGGATAGAGTATGTTCATTTAATTAAAAAAAGGTGAGTTTGAATTGAAAACTATTTTCAAATTCACGCAATTGTTCCGTTATTAATATGTACAGTGAAAATAGTTTAACACGAAATTGAGGGGATTGAAATATTTTTCCATGTTAAAAGAATTTCACCCATGCGTAAGATATTGCATATCATGCTAAAGGATATTGCAAAAAAAACCCACATTTCAACAAAAAAGTTTATTAGAGTATGTTTTATTTAAATTGATCTGTATATATGCATGCATTTAATAAAAATCAATGAAACAAAAACATTTATCAGACCTTAATTAAATTTGATATAAAATCTTCAAGTTTTTTCGAAAACAAAACATTTATTAAGTTTTGGGGGAAATAATCTGAAATTTTCTTTTACGTTGTATTTTTAGCATCAAATTATCAACAAATTGTACGGTGTCATCCATTTTGTTATTCATTTCACCATTGGATTTTGCGCGTAAAAATAACAGAACATACTTTTCGTGATGTTCATCATTTCGGTTGACATGGTAACAGGAGTTGAATTATTCATTTCATTTTTATCGTCGAAATATCTGTATCAATGATATTATTTTAACTTTGATCAAACTCTAAAATGTCTTTGTCTGTCATAATTGGGGCTGTATATTCATTATCATCATCTATCACTAAGAATTCTTCCGATAATACAATAGGACAGTCCAATCCAGCTGCTGTCTTCCTTATTTTGTTCATTCCCAGAACAGAATTATTTTCATGTTAAGCAATTTTTGTTTCATGTTAAGAGAAAACAAATGCATGAAAAAACATAGTAGTTTGTTGGGACCATCGTATCAATTAGTGTTAACCGAAATTTCGTCTTGACCGTTTTTGTGTTAAACGTATTTTAATGTAATTTGTGCTCTTATAAGACTACCTCTATCTGTGTTTTGCTATATTTCAAAATGGTCTTAAAATTTTACAGATAAAAATATAAGAAATGATCACATATCTGGAAAGGAAAGATAACTTTTTTTTATATATTATTGAGGGTAAACTATTAAAATTAATTCTGTGACGTTTGAATGGAGTTTGTGATATTTTTGTCTAAATTATTCTTTGATCAAATATTATTATTCTTTTTCTTATTTTGAGTTCCGTAAGGCAAACGATAAAAAATTCAAATATTCAATTTAAAATCACAGTAAATTTTCATTATTTTTGTAAATACCAAGGCCATGAAAAGTAAAACCTCAGGAAATATATACTGTTTGCTTAGAACTATAACTTAAAATAAAATGAAGTTTCCAACTAAATTTATTTGGAATAGAAAAAATAATTTTCTTATTGCAACGTTTTTAAATGTAAATTTTACTAACACTTCCATAATTAAATAACAAACTTATTTTAATTTCTAAAAAGTTACCGTTTTAGAAACGTTAAAGCACTTGAATTATCAATTGGATCTTTAATTTAGTCACTGGGTATCAAAATGTACATCTCGATAAAGTAGTCACTAAAATAGCATGAAATTTAGAAAGAAAGATACTTTTACCATTTTTTTTTTAAATTCTAAGCCAATTTTTATACTTTTATAAATACCTAATTTCAAAAGATTCAATTCTATTGTTTTTGTAATCATATACCAAATATAATTGCAATTTTCTCAGCTATTATCAGTCTCTGATATAATTTGAATTACTTAAAGTAAAGTAAAAAATATTCCTTTCTTTCATATAATTATTAAAACACATCTAAACATTTACTCTATACTGAGAAATATCAACTACATAATTCATCCCATGGATTGCACATAATTTTTTCCAAGATAATTGTAAATGCAGTGAAATACGTTTAATTCAAAAACGCTTAAGACAAAAGATCGGTTAACACGAAATAATACAATGGTCCCAACAAACCGCGAAGTATTTTCATGCATTTGTTTCTCTTTACACGAAACGAAAATCGCTTAACAGGAAAAGATTTCCATTCTGGGAATGAACAAAATACGGAAAGCACCAGCCGGATTGGACTGTCCTATTGTATTATAGGAAGAATTCATTGCAGTAGATGATGATAATGTATCTACTTTTTTATAATGTGTGTATACAATTATGGCAGGCATAAATTTTTGGAGATTGTTCAAATATCAAAAAATATCATTGACGCAAATTCCGACGATGAAAATGAAATGAGTAATGCTGCTCCTGTTCCCAAGTCATCCGAAATGAGGAACATCAGGAAAAAAGTATGAGCAGTTATTTAGATGCACATTTCTTTGGTGAAATAAATAATAAAATGGACGACATCGAACAATTTCTGGACAATTTAATAATAAAATAGACAATGCAAAGAAAATATCAGATTATTTTCCAAAAACTCAATAAATGTTTTGTTTTTTTAAAAAAACTTGAAAATTTTGTATTAAATTTCATTAAGTTCTTGTGTGAATGTTTTTTTTTTCATTGGTTTTTATTAAATACATGCATATATGTAAATAAAATGTACTTTAACAAATTTAATCTTGTTGAATATATGTTTTTTTTTTCGCATATCATTTAACACGAAAAATACATATTATTTTGTAAAACATCGATGACAATTATAAACTAAGTATTGCAGTTTTTAATTAAATAAGTTTTTCAATTTCGGGAAACAAAGCGTTTGTGTTCCTTATTCCAAAATTCACTTATATTGTGCATTCTATTTTGTGGAAAAGCATGGATATAGAACAAAATTCTTGATTATTCCGTTCCATATAGAAGCAGGCAGACAGTTGAAAACTTTTATGTTTCTTGTATCAAAAGTGGGTCGTCATTAGTAGAAAATTCTTTACTTCAGAGAGAGAAATGGGTCATTCTCACAAATCGATTTTACATTCGGGAGGGTAAAGAATCTGCTGGTATTCGCATTACTTCTCTTGCTAAAATATCAGCGTAGTTGGAATTCTTTTCGAAAATTATTAACTAAAATAAAGTTATTTAATATATCTTGAATTTTTTATTTCTTCTGAACTTTAAATTAAATACAGTTAATGCTTTTATTGTTATTTAAATGAGAAATCGTTTTAAGACGCTTCCGTTGCATTGTCTGTTACCATTGAAAATTAATTTGAGGTTTTACTATAAAATCGAACGTCTCGTAATTGTCGAGTATTTAATCTGTATACTTTGAAGAATAAAAAGAGGAAGCTTTGAGTATATTTTAGAATATACACCAAGTATGAAGTATATTTAAAAAATGCTAAAAATTGTGTTTTAAAAATGATCTAAAATGCTGTGAAAAATTATATAAAAATAACATTGACCTTTAATAAATACATGAGACTTCAATGACAGTTCTAAAGCAAATAGCAATTTCTCCCAACTTTGATGGGGGAAAAACATTATTTCGAAGGTTAAGGTATACAGGCGATTGACAAAAAGACAATGAATTATACTGATGCAAGGAAAAAAATTTACACAAAGTATTAAAAATACTGACATAATTAAAAATAAATTGATTAAAAATAAATAAATAAACTGTTTCAGTTTTAAAAAATAGCAGCCTTTTTGAAAACGACCCTCAATAATTTCAATTTTTTATTCGAAATTTCTAATAAAAATGTTGATATATTATGTTTCCTTATTAATTGCCATTCTTATTTTCTATGCTTTATAATGATACTTCAAGCATCTCTAGATTTACAAAAACAATTTTAATTTCAAAATATTTTTCTATTGTTTTACTGAACATAACAGAATTTTATAGTACAGTTTTTCATTTACATACCACTTCTTATAAAAATATTTGAATATGAAAAGTATTTTACACACATATGTAAAAACAATGAACAAAACATAACTAACCATATATTATCCTTTAAAAATATAACAATTTCATTTGTCCCTTTTTACGTTTATTTTATCAATGCACATATGAGTGTTAACATTTTTTGATTCTTAAAACTGCAATAGCCCGTGAAACGCAAAGGAATTTCGAAAAAGAATATTTTACTAGAAGAGAAAGCCCTTTCAACGCCGGGCCATACTGCTAGTTGTTAAAATAAAATTCGTAAATTACACCTGATTATTAGACAATATTACAGAAAATTCTTCGTCGACGTGTTTGTCTATTACTACAATAAAACCTGGTTCAAAAATTAAAATTCCCTTCGCGAAAAAAAATGGGATCAAGAAAATACAAAAAAAACACACACAAAAAATTGGAAACTATTAAAAACATTATCAGCTTTAAAAAAATTACACAAAAAGTAATTGTTTTATTAGGGGAAAAAACTGAAATTTTAGTTCTTTTTACTGAAATTTCTTATGTGTTAATTGTACGTTGACATTAATTTTCTAAAAAAAAACATTTATAATGCTCTATAAAATTTGTAAATTTCTTTATATCAATGAATAAATAACATATATCGATTAAAATTGTGACGAATTCTACCAAAATTCTTCTATTAACTAAAATCAAACTTTCAGCAAAAATATATTTACAATTTACGAAATCAAATTCAAGAATCAAATGTCAGCAGAATTCAATGATAAACAAAGGGTAAAAGTTTACAGCCAATTCATAATGCATGTATATTTATTGGAAAGAAAAAGTTATACTAAAAACACACACCAAAATATCCAAACATAATCAAAACTAAACATATTGTAAATAAAACAGAAGTGTACAGTTCTTGACATTTTAAACTTTGAAGCAATTATAGAATATTTAGTTATACCCTATAATTACAATTAATGTTTGCTGAGATTTTTAATTAATTGTGAGTTAAACATTTTTTCTGATTTTAACTCCTTTTTGTATTATTCTTAGTTGGACTGGCGTATGCGTGCCAAAGACAATAATTGTGTCACTGTCAGAATTTTTATAAAACTCCGAACGATTTTTTTTCCATTATTTAAATCTATAGTACTTAAAATAAGATTACACGTGACGTGTTCATCCTGCTTGAAAAAGGAAGCTCTTTCCATTGTGATATTATGTAACAGAAACTGTGAAATCATTCGTTTTATTTTTTTTAATGAAATGCAAAACGGATGCCGAAAATTAAATCAAAATATAAAGCTTAAAATATGTAACGTTATTACTTTATGTGTTAATTTTATAACTTTTAAAATAAGACATTTTTTTTCAATCATCCTTTTTTTTTATAATTCTTGATAACGTAAATGAAAGTAACTAATTGAAAAGAATTAAATATAAGCGAATAATTTGTTCTAATTATTTTTTGCTTGTGTGTTAGTTTTACTATTTAATTGAAAATAATTTTTGAAAAGTCAAAATACTATTTCTGCACAGGTAAAAAAGCTTTTTCAACATGGCAGAAATGTTAAACGGATACGGACAAACTTGAAAATGATGATAGAAACCAAAGCAGTAGTTGGTTTCAAATATGCATTGCTCATGTACTGACCAATCTTTAAAATCATATTTAAAAGGAGGTAGGCCTTTAACATATAATATTCAAATAAAATTAGAAACCCTTGTATAGTATTTTTACCATATAAATACTTCAATGCTTCTTCGTCTGGTTTCTTATAATGATGATTAAACTATAGCTACTTTTGAACTATGCGCGATGCATTTTTTTTTTCTTATTTGAATCAAAAGTATTATCAGATCTAGTTAAGATTTATCTTAAAAGATATGTCTCTCTCTTTGAAATTATGAAAAAGAAAAACAAAAAAAATATTTTATAAATTATTTTTATCAAACTCAAAAAAAAATATTAAAAATGATAGATATAACTGAAATAAAGGCTTACTTTTTATACCATCGACGAATTTCGTTAAATTAAAAGACATCGCCAAATACCGCGATATGCAGCCAATAGTAGAAAACCATTTCCAAGTGTTTTCGCGAACACAATAATAATAACAAGGACAGCGTTTGGCGATATTTTTTGAATTGGCATCGTCTTTTCGTTTGGCGATATCTTTTGAATTGGAATCATCTTTAGATTTGGTGACATTTTTTAAAATTTAAATCAGCTTTAGGTTTGGCAACATTTTTTGAATTCGCGTCGTCTTTTGGTCGACGGTATAAAACGTAAGTAACAAATTATTTATTAGAAAGATTACTGAAATATACGATCAAAAATACTGAATACAGAAATATATTATTTCAGTTTATGAGGGAGGGAGAAAAGCGAATATTTCTATATCTTTGAAAAATATATAGACGTTGTACTCTAGATAGTAGGAAAATTACGGTGTTATCTCTAAACTGTTTTAATATAGTATTATTTGATATGGCCCCCAAATAACTAATAACAATTTTTTTTTCAAAAAAGCAAAGGCTTTCATTTCTAACTTAACCCTTGGTGAAATCCAACCCCGTAAGAAATTAACTGTTTACCCATCTATCCTCATAAATGCTTGTGTCTCTCAGTCCATAAAATACTTCTTTCAAAGCTGCTCTAACTTTTATTTCTTTGTGCCTTCTCGCTTTTTAACATCCTCCCCATACGTAATCACGAGAAGGTGCTGGAGCAGGTTCTTTGGTTCTTTTACAGAACAAGAACCTCAGAATCTAAAAGAACCTCTTTAATTATACTATCTCCTCCTAAGGGGATATTTCATGGAGTCTCAAAGTACTTTTCTTTCCCGAACTATGCGAATCAATTTTTTCGTCGATATTGATTCTTTTCTATTCTCCATGTGCGCGAGGTTAGAGGAAGATAAAGTCAGATTAATCTCTTCCAAAATTATGTTCTTTTTCCCTCCCTAAAGAATTTTTATGATGGAGTTTATGGTCACAAAAAAAGATGGAAATGAAATCAATTTTTCGCATGGTATGTGACTTTTATTAAAGATGGATATAACTCTGCGTAACTTTTGTTTTACTTGCAAATATATGGAAAACATTGAAATTGAGTAGATGTTTCATACAGTTTTTATAGTTTGTATTTCCGGATTATTAATTTTGGAATTGTCATAATGCATACATTACAGTCGTATCATTTGGAAGTTATATTTTATTGTATTTTGTATAAAGCAAGAACAAATATTTACTGCTATAATCAGTAGCTTTACGTACACCTCTGCAACCCCCGGATCACAGGGGTGCCCAAGGCCTGATGTTATGGTATTGCAATCCTTTGTAAGATCAGGCTTGGGGTCTAAAGCCTGACTTTGCAGGGGGGGGGTTCTAATATTCTCCGTTACGCCACTGGTGGTAATGCATTCCATTGACAATATTTTTCGCTCTTTAATGTGGCCGTGGTAGCCTAGGGGATATGGTCACGGACTGGGGGTCAGCGAGAGACGTGTTTGAGTCCTAGTGGCATTGAAAACCACCGTGTAGAGATGGTGATACACCTTAAATCTGCCAAGGCTAAATGTCCTCCAATTGGCGTGGTGTGGTTGCTCGGAGAAGGGGATTACAATTCAGGTGTCGTCTTCGTCACTTGACCATAGTTCAAAATTACGATGTCAGTAGCCAATAGCCAAAATCCTCCAAAATCAATTGAGGACTGGGAGAGTTGGTGGTTAAACTCTAATACTGGCTTATGAGTCAAATCCTTTTTTCCCAAACGCAGTTTAGATATCAATCCCCATTCCAGTTACAACACGTAATTCTTAACAAACCATAGCCCATTTGTTTCTTATCTGCATCGCTTCAAATTAAAAGCTACTCCCAATTATCTTTTTGGTTCTGTTGGGGACGCTGACCATTATGTGTTTGCATGTCTTCTTACTAAGGATTCCCATTTGGTCTCTCCATCTCAAAATGATAAAAAAAAGCCTGGTTCCAATCTATCTAGAAATCCATCCATTCACTCTAAACTAAAATCATGTATTAAAATTGCCTCTACAAACCGGGATCAAATTCCTTAGGAGGGATTGGATCGGTACTCTTTTGTGGTCAAAAGAGTGTTTTTTTCCCTCTCCTTTTCTTTTCTATTTTTTTTTTCTTTTCCCTCCTTTCCCAAATGTTTCCTGCCTTTTTTCTTCTTTTTTGTACGGTGCATTTGTATTGTGCATTTATATTACTTTTGATGTAATGCAAGAATGCTGGAATAATGTATATTATTTTTCCTTCTCTTACCCTTTATGCCTTTATTATTATTTTCAGCTTTGTATGTGTGTACCTTGTAATAACATATGTATTTCGTTTCATTTACCTTTAATTTGTAATATGTAAATTTAATGTGTGCTACCGCCTATAAATGTAAACTATGATTTGAACGCGGGGTTGGTTGTTTCCCGGGGTATCGTTTTGTAGCTCTAAACCTCTTTCGGGTGAGCTCGGTTCCCTTGGGCATTCCGCCTAGAACCCTCGTGTTGCTTTATACTTCGACGTTAATAAACCATCACTTCGGTCTTTTATTCAAAATAAACTCTTTTTAATCAGTTTTTCTTCCTTAAATAATTAATTGTTTCTGGTATTCCAAATGCCCCCATTCCCAAATCTTTATTTATTTCATCATCCTAAACCCTCTTTCTATTAGAATTTAAAATTATACTGTTCCGTAGATATCTTGGAATTATGTAATTGGTCGGTCCTCAATTATACTTGGAATTTATGCAATCGGTCGCAAAGAGCAAGATAGTTCTTCAGAAGCGATTGAGACTTATTGTTGAAAAGCAATCCTTGAAATACTGCAGCTATATTCGCAGAATAAATCTCAGAAGACCTCAGAAGAGCCTCAGAATCTCAGACACAACTATCAGTGTTTAAAATGCAAGTACCTCAAAAATTATTCACAAGCACTCGCTCGTCCTACTCAACAGCCGAAACGATAACTAATCGCTGATGGACTCTTCACGGTCAAATCAATACTACTCTTCAACGGTCAAAACAAAACTAACTCAATTTTGGTGAGCGACTCCCTATTTATAGGCCTCACGGGGGGGGATTCTTCCCGAAAAGTCCGCTTTCGTCATGGGTTGTGATTTTAGTAGATTTCTCCCGTAATTTCCAGAAGAATCCATAGGGTCGCGAACTCGTCAAAAATGGTCGCCAAGTCACCAACACGGTCGCCAACTCACCAACACGGTCGCCAACTCACCAACATGGTCGCCAACTCACCAACACGGTCGCCAACTCACTAACACGTCGCCAACTCACTAACCCGGTCGCCAACTCACTAACAAGGCCACCAACTCACTAACATGGTCGCCAAAAATGATGCCAACTTGGCTCTATCGCCAAGATTTGTCAAGTTTCCATTAAATTGCCATTATAATGTAAGGAACGGCGTTGCTTGTGAATATTACAAGTTTAACATAAAATAAACACAACATAGAGGAAGATAAATATATTACACACCCACATATATAAATTATTTGCACTATATATTTTAAACATTCATTACACAAAATTCGCATCAATACCATAAAAAAGCTTTTGTTATAGAGCACATTAACGCATTTGTCATAAAATAAATTAGATATTTGATCGCCATTGATAAAATTATTCATTCATACATCACATAGACATATCTAACGCTATAAAGAAATTTTTTTGTTTTATAAACGTATGCTTCTCGTTACATTAAAAAGTTATATTGTATCTCGAATCTAAAATATATCTTTTGAAAAATTATAGCCTTTTTCAATGCAATAATATCGTTATTTCTTCCTATTTTCTCCAATATTGCTTACGGGTGCTGTATGAGACCAACTTTAAAAAATTAGAAACTCTAAAAATCGTGCATTTCATATTTCATTTTAAATTAATGGAAACCTAATTATGCATTACATTAAACTCAAAGAAAATAAAGAGAAAAACTTGTGAACATTAAATTTACTTCACAAAAAAATTTTAACATCCACTAAAAAAAATAATTTTTATAACTATGTTTTTTACACTTAATACAAGGTCGTAGCCCTTGAAAACACACTTATACCTTAATTATTAATTTTAATTTTCTCAATTACTCAAATATCAAAATTAAGCACCAAAAACAGAGAG
This sequence comes from Trichonephila clavata, assembly GCA_019973975.1. NCBI lineage: Eukaryota > Metazoa > Arthropoda > Arachnida > Araneae > Nephilidae > Trichonephila > Trichonephila clavata. The sequence continues at coordinate 218,981 of BMAO01016337.1, read as the reverse complement.
ATTATTCTTTTAACTACGCAGTGAACTATTTCTAACATGACAATGTACGAATTTTTGGTTATCCTGTAACGTTTTACAAATTTTCAACAAAAAATATTTTAATCATTTAATGAATATGTTTCATAACGGTGTGTAAAAATTAACTGACTAAAACTGACTCTCTACAAACTGACAAAATAGTTTCTACTCATTGGAATTTCTTTTAAAATCGTTTTCAACTTAGTTGGACCAGTTGCTAATATACAGAAGGTCGTTCGCACTTTATGGAAACGATTTTGTAATTCATTTTCTCTTTTGGATTTTAAGATAAAACTTTGGAAACTTCAGAATAGTCATCTAATGTTTTCTTTTAATTGGAATGTAAAATAAAAGATTTATTTTAAAAATGGCCCTTAAAAATGATATAAGGCTCCAATGTTACGAAATTACGTTTTCCAAGTAGAAATATTCATATCAACAAATTAAAAAGAGGTGTTAAAATCTCGGCTACTGCATTTCAATCAAAATTATTTATAATATATTAAATTTGAAAGAGAAGAAAAGTCTAGCAGGAAGGAAAAATGAAAACATGACCACGAAACTTCATCCTAAGACGGTTCAAACGCAGGTAACTATCAAGAAAGTGAAGACTCTGATCCTAAAAGAAAATCCACCGACTAAAAGATTCATTGCATTGAAACTAAGAATGTCTCCTGGAACTATAATTAAAAACATTCATAAGGATTTAAAGTTAAAACAGATGTTTGAACCTAAAGTTCGTCTCCTTTTTTAAGACATATTGCTGAAAGAAAAGCAAATGTAGGAAATTACATAAAAAAAAACACTTAGCTGCTGAAAAATAGAATTTTTTGGCAACACTCGAAGAGGCATAGGTATATTTAAGTGACTGTAATAAAAGAAAATCAATTTTCTACTGCTCTACAGACCGGAATGGCCGTAAGAAATGATTTCGTCAGTGTACAATAAGGTTCCCAAAGAGATTCATAATAGTTGCAGGATTTTCTAACAAAAGCAAATTAAAAACGAAAAACGTTTCATGTAAGATCAAAATTAATTCACTCTACTACCAGAAGAATACTTTAGAATCAATTTTTGAAGAAGAAATTCCAACCTTATACAGAAAGGACGTTGATAAAGTTGAGCTTCATATAAACAAAGCGTGTAATCACGCGTCCAAGTCACAACTGCCACTTATTTAACAAAGAAAGAATCAGAAACTGGAATAAATTGCATCGCATTTGAAGAAATACTTGTAAAATCCCCCTACACTTCTCCAATGGACTTTTGTGCTTATGGTTTATTAAAACGAGCCTTAGGAAGAAGTCCTTAAGAACTTTGAACACTTGTAAACGGTTCAAGAGTAATGGAGTAAAATTTGCATAACAGAAAATGTTTACTTTTATGAAACATTCGAGCTAGAGATACTGTCAAGAACTAGAGCTATATATCAGATAGAAGTAAATTTTCATAAAAAAATATGGTATTTATTGATAAAAATCAACTATAAAAATCGCTTCCATAAATTACGAACGACCTTCTATACTTTTTGTTACGAATAAAAAAAAGCTGGAAAGTAGAAAAAATTAGTTTTAAAAAAGTTTGGAGCCCAAAGCGTTGAGTGTAGTCAAAGAATTTCTTGAAGCTGTGTTGTTTCATTGGATTTTATGATAATGAAATAAGTATCATATATATACATAGCATGCACCTTGAAATACGTAGATTCCCTGCCTATGGTATCAAGAAAATAAATCCTTCTTTATTCTCATAGAATCCCAATCCATCTTCTTCAGTTTTCGTTGTTCTTTTGTGTTTCTTTAATGTAATCAATCACTTTTCTCATCTTCTATTCAATTGGATATTCATCTAACAGAAAATACTTTTAATTGCTTTTCGCTTCTTTTTATTCTTTTTAAAGGGCTTTATTACATCTTGCATCGAAAATATTTTCACATATTTTTTTGTGTTTTATTTAATTCTTACGCTAAGGAATTTTTCCACAAATGTTCCTCAAACTATTTTAGTATCATTCATTAGAATCAGAAGCAACAAAAAATAATTGTATTTCAGCGAGATGAGTTGTTTTATCGGTAGAAAAGCTCAAATGGATTGCATACTCATATTATTTTCCGAAATATTCATCTTAGTGATGTCATCATTATATATTTATAATAAGTAATACAAAAAAAAAATTGTTAAAGTCAATTCCTACTTAGGTTAGCAAAGAAAAAATTTATTTCAGTTACTTTTTATTGAACAGTTACAATCAATATAAAAACTATATACATATGACAAAATCACAAAATTAACTGGGATGAAAAGATAATTTTTTGTCGTTTATAAAACTAAGATTAATTAATTAGATTTAATTAATGAATTAATATTTTAAAAAAAACTGTATTAACATCAAGTGCCATCCACTAAAAGTTTAAAAAATGTATTTGAACTTGAATGGATGAAAAAAAAGTATTTTATTAGTGATTGAAAATTTGAACGATAAATATATAAGGGAGAGTGTGAACTAATAGTAGGAATTGAAAAAAATATACTTTACTGTATTGTTATTATAATTGGTTATTTTTAAATGTTACTTTACTATTTAAATAATACTTGTTCAGTGTCATAAATTATAATTACATTTAGGTCCTAAAAATCATGGGATACTATCGTGTGGTTCTTCCTTTTTTTTTAATTAGCAAAATATGCAATTTAAACATTATATTGTTCAAAAATTCTGTATCTTATTTTAAACGACAATGTTTTCAATACTTCCCCGTAAAAAAGAAAATCCTCTGCTATTTTTGTTTTTATACGTACGAAATATTTTTATCTCGAGAAAATATTACTAGAAAAGTGCTTCGGCTTGTATTTTCAAATTTACTTCGCTGTTTTATTTTATTACATGAAGTCTTATAGTATTTTATGCTCAATTCAATTTGTGCCAGACATACAATAAGTTACACAAGAAAAAAAGGATATCTATTTTTTCTTTCTAACATTTTGTCCATTTCGATGAAACAAATACGTGCGACGCATTATTATTTCTGCAACTAACAACAGAGATTTTTTCTACTCCCCAAAAATAACTCAAAACTAACTCCTCAAATCAAAAACAAAAAAAAAGTTCTTTTTAAAACATCTTATTGAATTTTTACAAGAATACCAACTTTAAATAAACTTTTGTTATGATGTCATTTGAGAATTCATGTGGGCTGATTAAATAAAAAATGGAATTTTTATTGGTTTTTTTAAAATTAATTTTAAAAATAACTATTATCACATTCACAGTGAAATATTTATGTTCAAGCGGATTTCTCTCTCTCTCTCTCTCTATATATATACTGAAGTGCTACTGAATTAGGGATAGCAAAGGCTATATGAAAATTGTGTAGAGCTGCGCATCACTTATGCGCAAGTGAGGGCACTGCGGTAATGGCATATAGCACGTACTGTGATTGTTCTGAATTAGATGTTGGAATTACCAGTATGGATAAAATGCTAGATTTAGACGTCTTCGATCACGCACAAATCTTAAGTGCGTCACGCATGGGCCATTCAATTTCCTAAATCGTCAGACAACTAGGATTTTCAAGGTCGACAGTGTCAAGCTTACACCAATAATACATGGATGGTGGACAAAAAAACTAGTGATTGGATAAACTGCAAAGAACAATTAGCCTTGACATTTGCGTGATGAGAGATGGCTCAGGCGTATTGAACGTAGCCAGCGAAACCAAACATTAGCTCAAATTACCACCCAGTTGAATGACGGTGCCAGTCGTATAGTCAGTAAACGTACTGTGCAACTCTCGCTTCATCGTATGGGTTTCGGGAGCAATCGACCTACGACAGTACCATTGCTCAATGCTCGCCATCGGGCTGCAAGTCTTGCCTGGGCTAGAGAGCATAGAGACTGGAGGATAGAGGACTGGAAACGAGTAGCATGGAGTGATGAGTCGATTCCGACTACTTAATGCAGACAGCAGGCTGAGAATATGGCGTCTGGCTCATGAAGCCAAGCATCCTGCATGACAGGTTGGAACTGTACAAGAGCATGGTGGTTCAATCCTGCTCTGAAGTGTTTTTTCGTGGCACTGTTTGGGATCTTTGGTGCTTGTACCAACCTCCCTCAATGCAATTCGGTACGTACTGGGTAATCACCTCCATCCGCTTATGCTGTTCAGTTATCCGCACGGTAATGGAGTTTTCCTGCAAGGCAACTGTACTTCTCACAAGTCCCGGTTAGCTACTGGCTGGTTGGATGATCATTTCTCTGACTTTTCTGTCATAAATTGGCCACCTAGAAGCCCAGACATAAATCCTATAGAGCATCTTCGTGATGTTTTGGAACAAGGCGTGAAAGACCATCACATAGCCCCAACGAACCTTACTGAATTATGGACAGCTTTAGTCAATTTTTGGCAAGTCATTCCCGTGGAACGTTTCTAGAAACTTATTGAATCTATGACTCTTCGTGTGACAGCCGTTATCAAGGCCAGGGGAGGTCCAACCCGTTACTAGGTAGGTATCCCTAATTCAGTGACACTTCAGTGTATATATGATACATCAACTTCATTACTTTCACCATATATAATAAAATAACACAGTACAGCAGGTTGAAAAACCCCAGGTTCGATGCAGTGAAATGAGAACCATGCAAACTTTTTAAATATCACATAGTGAGAGACTAAAGGCTGTCAAAACCAACCATCAGTATTTTAAGCATCAAGGTGCGTCGGTAATGGACTTACTGTTCCTTCGTCATTTTTGTGATAATGCAGAAAAACACAGAGTGTAGTACGGAAGACAACAAGACGTCGCGCATTGCTTTAAAAAAAGTATCCAGTTTCTGCAAAAATTCGGCTTCTTAATTTTCATTATAGACAGCTTTATCTCTTCATAAATTAATTTTTCTGTGGTGTGTCTAATCAGATAAATTACTGTATACTATGTACTCATTAATTTTCCTTTTCATGTTGTAAATGCTCTTATCTTCATAAAAGCACTTACTTTTCCTTTGCTTAAGGGTATTTGGGCAGTTTATTTTCTGTTGTATTCTCAAGCAAACAATGCATACAAATGCAGTACAATACTTTTCTGAGGAAACACTCGTACTTATTCTTTTTGAATCCCATTCTCAATAACCCGACATTTTCCCAAACTCGGCTGACCTTCGGATCAAATTACTCTTACACCGAGTTTTCGGGACTCTACTGATTTTAAATATAACTATTATCACATTTTTTGTGAAATATTTATGTTAAAACGTTTTCTTATTCTAAAGTTTTTATATGATACATCAACTTTTTTTATTTTCACTAAATATAATAAAATAATATTAAAACTAAAATAAAAAATATTATTGATGTTATTTGAAAAAGTACAGCTTAAAATTCGTGTTCATTTTTTTATACCATATAATATAATATATTTTATCTTTAAGCAAATTTGATATTATTTTAAAAAAATGAAAAATAATACGAATTTCAAAAGAATTTTCACAGATGCTGTAAAAGATTTTTCAAGCATAAAATTGTTGTTAGAAAAAAAAATTATATTATATAAGCATGTTATTTAAAATGTTCAGCTGCATTTATTTGAAGGAAAGGTAGTTCATTATATTGTTACAACATTTAAATTTTAATATTGAGTTCACACCTCTATACAATGAGATATTCCTTAATTATTTTCGAGAAAATGTGAATTTCTAAGGATTCCTTCGGATAGCAATAAATTGTTATATTTGCTGAGTAACTATCTGTAATGTAATGAATATTTAGTACATGTTTAGATTATGTAGCAATCGTTACATTATTGTCATTTTTGTATCCTGTGGACTACACTTCATATTCAACAGTGTTATTTATATATATAATTTATAAAGAATATCATAAACTGTAGATTTTTTTATTAACAATAATCACGAAAAGAGTCAAAGAAAATCTGTAGCATCAAACCGGAAGAAAGCTCTGAAACATAGGTTCCCAACCTTTTTTGAACTGGTGCCCCCTTTTCTAATAAATATTTCGATATCGCCCCCTTTTCTAATAAATATTTCGATATCACCCCCTTTTCTAGTGAATATTTCAACACCGCCCCCTTTTCTAATGAATATTTCTATACCGCCCCTTCTCACTCTAGAGAAATAAGAATGTACATAATACATGGTGAAAACAAGTTTTAAAAAATATCCTATTACTAAAAGAATATATTTTTTTAATTTCATTTTTTTTTCTTAAGTCCCAGTTTTTTTACTTGCAAATCTGAAATATCTATTGCCACAAATATATTTAAATGTGTAATAGTATATGTTTTAGTCATAGGTAGGATAGAGAGAGTGTTGGAATTGAATCACTACTGAATTTCTTCTTCATTTAAAAGAGTGGAATAAAAGATTTTTAGATTACCTGTTATAAAGACAGGCAGGGGTTTTGATGATACGAAGTAATTCATAATAAACTATTGCTTTTAAAATAAATATAAATTGACAGCTTTAGCCTTTAAAGAATCACGTTAATTCCTGGTTAACATATTTAATTAGGTTCCTTGGATAATATACGTAATGAAATGCAGTGGACGAAACATGTTTCCTACTGCTCTCAGACAAAGACAACACGTGCACTCTAGAAATTAAAATGCACTATATCATTCAATTTAATGTACATCTGAATGTAATGTAATCTTTTAAGTTTTTCATCCACTTCCCGTACTACCGAAATATGTGAATTTTCGTACATGTGATACAGAAATGATTTAAATATATACAATCCACATAAGGTAAAAACAATATTAAAGTTTACTTTTGTTAGTACATAATCAGCGTATTTTTTTAGTCTTTTTTGGTTAATCTGCCCAAGCCCCTCCGTGCCATCTCAACGCCCCCCTGAAAGTCTCAAACGCCCACAAGGGGGCGTTATCGCCCACATTGAGAATCTATGCTCTAAAACATCAAAATGAATGCCAGTACACAATAACCATCAAAGGCTGTGGACTGACTTTTAGCAATATTAAACCAGTTTTAGTGATTGCTATATCTTTTCCTTCTGTTTATAGTACTGAGTACTTCATAATGGACTAGTCTACGGAAGTTTTCATAATTTATTTGAAAATGGCACATATTTAAAATGCACATACCACAGTATGAATCAGAAAACAATAAAGGGTGTTCACCCATGTAATGAGTTCAAAAAATCAAAGAAAAAAATTTTTTTCTTCATAAATTGCTTTTTTAATAAATGTATGATACTGTTGGGGAAAGGTGATTTTTTTTAAATTCGAAGTCGTTATAAAGGAGTAAGTGTTAGAAGAGCATCTGTTCAGAGCGTTGAGTTGGAGCATCTATTGTGTACAGTCGGCTTGATATCATTGAACCTTCTATGCAAATGTACGTTCATACAAGTATAGACAAGTTTGTAGAGATTTAAAGGGAAATATCTATAGTTATTGAATATTTCATGAGCTTCTTTTAGTGTTCGCCTCCTGGCAACGCCAATTGAGGGTAAGTTAAGATTTTCATTGTTTTAATCGGACTTGAAACTTTAAACGCATTTTTTTTTCAAAACTGTGTTTCTCAAACTTACCTCCGTCGTATCTCAAGAACGATTTGCCCGAATGACTTCAAATTTATTGGGTAGACTCGGCGCATATATGCGCACCAAATGGACTACGATCATTCCAAAATTCAAAATATTTCTATTTTTTATAACAAAAACATAACAAAAAAAACCCCATGAAATTCGAAACTTTTTCTTCAGAGGTCTACCAAAATTCCAATTTTTGATATTTTCAATTGAGTATAGTCCATTCTGTGGATTTAAGCTTATAGATTAAAACGCCGTTATTTTTTTTTATTTCAGATAAGCCAATCAGTCGAATCGTGGAGGAAGTGAGCGTCCATTTTTTCGAGGTGGGTGTGTTCAAAACGCTATAACTTGCGTTCTATTGAATATTTTTGGCTAAACATTTATATACATACTTTTAAAATGCATATAACTAAATGGTTCAAAACTTAAAGTTCTATCTTTTTACTGTGATCGTGAAAAAAATTCTCTAAAAATGCTTAAAAAACAGGCTGTCATATGGGTGAACCCCCTTAACAACTTGTCACACAAATACAATGAATAATAACTAATTAAAAATAATGTTTCACTAAATAATAGTACCCCAATTCTATTTTTATACGAACTTATTTTACACAATTTTAGTTTTAACATAGATTAGAAAAAATTGAATCTTTTTTTTGCATGACTTATTTTAACTTAGAAGATTGAAACAAATTCTAAAGAAAATTTACTTAACTTTTATATTTATTACTACGGCATAAAAGACGAGTTCCATTCTTAAAATTCTCCAAATTTTATAATCTCAATATGGAATTTTATCTACTTTGCGAATATCAAGATACCTAGATCACTATACCAAACACAAAGATTAAGATACGTGACAGATTAAGAGGAGTCAAAGTGATACAAAACGGGGAGACATTATACTGGTGCTCAAACCTCCAAACTGATTAGAGAACAAGCATCTTGGACAATCCTGAAATCTCTAGCTGAATAATTAACGTTACAACCAACAGAGCTAACATGCTCAAAGGAGCGAAGATCCTCAGTGACGGTATATCGGCTAGAATTCGTGAAAACCATCCACCAGTTTTTACCAACTAATCTTCTTATGTATAATTTATATTAACATGCCCAATTTTTGTGTTCATGAATTTGTTACATGGTTTTTTCTTAATTACAAATAATAACTTACTGTGCTCGATGCATATATAATCTTCATAAAACAAAATGTTTAAGATTCTAAATTCTTTGAATCGGGACACCAATTTCTTATTTTTCCTTGATGGAATATTTTCACCTGAATTTTTTTTCATGTGTTATTTAAGAATGTGTCTCGATCGTACTGAAACATTATTACATATATATCATTCTCTTATTCACTAGTGTATTATAAATAATGTCCAAAAATAGTAACCATATACGAGGGTGAGTCGGAAAATGAGTTTTCCCTGTCTACTGTGGTCAGGGTTGTGTATGAAAATCAAAACGTAGAATTAGACATTAAAGATAATACATAACTTTACTTTTCCACATAAGTACCAAGTACGTTGAGACATTTGTCAAACCGTTTGATAAACTTTAAAAATCCCTCCAGGAAAAAAGGGATTTGCATACGGAAGAAGCGTTTAACGGTTTGTTTGACTTCGGCATTGCTTCCAAAGCGCCTTCCGGCAAGATTCTTCTTCAAAGCCGGAAACAGATGAAAGTCATGTGGTGCAAAATCAGGACTGTAAGGCGAATGGTGTAGGTGATCCCAACCAATAGTTTCAATATGGTTTTGCCGAGAGTGGTCTCATATTGTCATCCAACAACAGTACGTTATATTTGAGAAGCTCAGGTCACTTTTTCCTAATCGCCACTTTCAATTTCGACAGGGTGTCACAGTACCGCATAGAACTAAGGGTTCCAACCTCCAAAAAGTCCACGCAAAAAGCACAGGGTTCTTCGAAGCTTATCAAGCGGTATGACAAATGTCTAAATGTACTTGGTACTTATGTGAAAAGTTAAAGTAAGTTATATATATATAAGTGTATAAAGTTAAGTCTTATCTTCAATGTCTCATTCTATGCTTTATCTTACATACTCAATTCTGACCACAGTCGACAGGGGAAACTTATTTTCCAACTCACCCTTGTATATATACAGTATACATGGGTTGCCGCTCAACAAATAATGCGTTTTTATATCATTGTGTCATTCCTTATCAATCTTGCCCAAATATTAAAATTTACTTTTATTATTAAAATTCATCTACTGCGAATATCGTTTTAAGAAATATAAAAAAAACCTTACATTTTAAAAATAAAAATAATATACATAAAGCTTGAACTGAATTCCTTTTTTCTAAATTAAATTAAAACGTATTTCAAATACATTTTATACGATTTCTAAGCTATATAATTATTTATATAACTTAGCAAAAGTTATATGTATTTTCTAAATTTCATGACGTTAAGTCCATTATCCATCTCTTTGAGTTTAAAATAATTTTTTCTTCAAAAAAAAAAAAAATTAAAGTATCTCACCTTGATCCCAGCACTTCTGCATTTTGATACCGCATCGGGTACTGCAGCTCTAGGCGGGTCGATCATGGCCACTAGTCCTACGAATCTCAAACCGGAAAGAGGAAAGTTTTCAGTCTGAGCATCAAATGGATATCCGGGTTTATACCTACTCTGAGGAAGTTTAAAATCACAGAAACCTGAAAATGCCAGTTAAAAATACGTTACAATCAATCAGTATTTTTCAAAGAAAAGTAATAGGTGGGAAAAAGATAGTTTCGCATTCTAAATTCCAAAAGGTTTTTTCTCATAGTTATGAAATTTATATATAAGTTTATAAAGATATATTTTATATTTATTTGTATGAATAATTTCGAGAGAGATAAATTTCTTTGGTTACTTTTACAATAATTTAACTAAAAATATTGGTTTTATGATTAGTGGATATTTATAAGGTATCACATGTATGATAACATGAAATGTAAAACCACGTAAAAAGCACACAAAAAAATTTTGAATTTTAAAGCTTCGGTTGCGTTAGTTTAGGCACTGAATTACATTTCTAAATTCATATTTTTTACAAAAGAAAGCCTTTTAACATGTAATTGTGACTTTCTGTCTGTGTGTGTGTTCAGCTCTTTCAGTATAGAAGCTCAATATTTTACTCTTAATATTCGGTGAAATATATTTAAATAGTTATGTATACGTAAATGCATTTTCTTGTCGTAGTTTTTCTTGAGAAAATGATTAAAATATTCGTAATTTGAAAGTTAAATTTTTGAAACATAATTTTTTTTTGTAATATTATATATATGTAGTACTTTTTCAAAAGACTTGATGGGCCATTAACAGTAATAAAAGTCTTACAAAAGAACTCTTATTATTAAAAATTCACGTATATAGCACAAAGTTTATTTATCATGATACATAATGGAAAATAATACAAATAAATAAAGTTACAAAATTTGTATGTGTGTAGAATCATTCAAAAAGGTAATAGAGTAAATAAAATTCAATATCTCATAGAGAAAATGAGGAATAGTTCTTAAGATAATTATATAATAAATTTTCTGGGAGCGTTTGCATTTAAATTTATCGTGAAAACCTTTTTTAGTATTTGTACAATTTTCAGTAAAGCTTCTACGAAAACTTATTGAACTGGATTTCAAGGAAATATACCACCCACATTGGAAATTCTTACAAAGCAATTATATTTTAATGAAAAAATATTTTGACCTTGAAAAGAGCCGAAGTTCGTATTAGTGTGGTGAAGGGATAATCAAGAGACACTCTTTACACTACAAAAATTCTCCTTATATACTAAACTCTTAACATCCTCTCTTTGAATTATAATCTCCCCATCCTCTCGTTACAATTAATGTCTCTCCGTCTTCTCCTTACAATTACAATCTCCTCATCTTCTCCTTAGAATTTCAATCTCCCTATCCTCTCCTCACAACTAAAATTTCAAACTCCACGTCCTTTCCTTACAATTACAATCTCCCCATCCTCTCAATACAATTACAATCTCCACATCCTCTCAATACAATTACAATCTTCACATCCTCTCAATACAGTTATAATCCCACACTCTCAATACAATTACAATCTCCATATCCTCTTCTTAAGATTACAATCTCCACATCCTCTTCTTAAGATTACAATCTCCACATTCTCTTCTTAAGATTACAATCTCCATATACTCTCAATACAATTACAATCTCCACATCCTCTCAATACAATTACAATCTTCACATTATCTCAATACAATTACAATCTCCATATCCTCTTCTTAAGATTACAATCTCCACATCCTCTTCTTAAGATTACAATCTTCACTTCTTAAGATTACAATCTCCATATACTCTCAATACAATTACAATCTCCACATACTCTCAATACATTTACAATCACCACATACTCTCAATACAATTACAATCTCCACATACTCTTCTTAAGATTACAATCTCCACATCCTCTCCTTACAATTTCAATCTCCCATCCTCTCCTTACAACTATTATCTCCCATCCTCTCCTTACAATTTCAAACTCCACGTCCTTTCCTTACAATTACAATCTACGCATTTACTCCTTACAATTACAATCTTCCCATCCTCTCCATACAATTACAAACTCCACATCCTCTCAATACAATTACAATCTCCACATCCTCTTCTTAAGATTACAATCTCCACATACTCTCAATACAATTACAAACTCCACATACTCTCAATACAATTACAATCTCCACATACTCTCAATACAATTACAATCTTCACATCCTCTCAATACAATTACAATCCCCACATACTCTCAATACAATTGCCATCTTTCCATCCATAATCCCTCTTCAGATTCCTTTAAATAGCAAACCTAATCTTTATATAACATGGTTCCTTTACAAGGTGAAGGGATATCAATCAAACAATCCATAAAATAAATGTCCCTAAAGGTTAATTGAAAGCGTGTTGAGAACCCATTGCAGGCCCCTTGCCTGCTATTATTTTATTCCAAAATATTTGTATCTTCACTATGTAAAAATGCAACATTGAACAGAAAATCATCTTTGTGTAACAAGAAGTCTAGCCTCTTACCTATAACTCTTTCTCCCATTCCGCCAAGCTCCAAATAAGCATCATTGAATGCTTCCTTCATGTCTTCGTCCAGAACTTTTTCTTTCCCGTGGATAAAAATAGTGGAGCAACGATCCAAAATCCTCTCGGGAGCACCCTTCATGCAGAGTAAGTAGCCTGAACCATCTTCTTCATCATGAATGGTCACCTGAATGGAAAGCAATCAGATAAGTCGTATCTTCAATATTTAGTGAGCTGTTTTTTTGTTTGCCGAAAATAAAACAACCGTATGTGTTGTTACATACTGTTGTAAACAATATTTATCTTTAATGTATCTTTGTAGTATCGAGTACAAATATTATCCATACTAAATATCTAAAGAAGTTAATATAAAATTTTGTAGCGATAAATTAATCTACAGATTATAATACGGTTGACTCTTGATAACTCTAAGTTGGAGGGACCAATGAAATACTTCGGATTATCAATAGTTCGAATTATCAAGAGGGTAGGAAAAAACTCAAATAACACATGGAGAGAAATTTTTTTCTAACTCATTTAAATTTTAAACTATGTAATAAAACAACAATTGTACAAAGGATAAAATTATTTTAAAGTATTTTTAAAAAGTACATATTATACAGTATAAATGTTATACAGACGTTAAAAGTCATGTATTAAAAGAATACATTCAATACATGCATACACAATCCCACGCATTTCTTCTTCACAATAGTGGACTATCCTTTCTGAAAAATATTGTAGCAAGGCCCTGAGTTAAAAGAAAGATATGGATGGCTGACCATAGGTGCGGTTGATCTATTGTCCACTTGAAGAAGGAAATCAATAAAAATGTATTTTCGCCTGATGAACCGAATAGCACTAAGAAGAGGTAGCAGACAGATGATCATAAAAGGGACACAGAAACAATACAGGAAAGACACACAGAAACAATACAACACAAAACTTGTATGCTCCAACCTGTTTGCTACAGGGCTGTACATGATAGTGAGTGTTCGAATTGTCGAGAGTTTTATAAGATAACTTCGAATTATCGCGTGTTGTAGTCTCGTAAGCCCCAGATTTTACTTCGAAATATTGAGTGTACCAAAACATATTGTTTTAGTTCCAAATATCAAGAATTTTTCTAGGGACTGAACATATACTTCGAATTATCGAGAGGTTTGTATTATCAAAGGTTTGAATTGTCGAGAGTCGACTGTATTAGCTACAAATTACTTAGAAAGTTTCTAATAAATGAGATAAAACAACTATTTCTATCTTTAATTTCTTAAAAAATTTTATTTAAATTCATTATTAGGGAAATATACTCATATGTTGTCCACCTAGAAGGTAGGTAATTTAAAAACTAAATTAGACATATAGAGAATTAAAAGTGATTAAAAAACACATTATGTATACACTTAAAGTAAATAAGGAAATACAAATAACTGAAGAAATTTATTAACTTACGTGATATTTATTACTTGAATTAAAAGGTATTTCACAGACTTTAACATTTCGCTGTCTATAAGCTGCTACATTACCAATTGCTAATTCCATACATTTCAGTATAGCAGATTCGGAAGCATCTCCAATGCAATCTCTAAATAAATTGTAAATCCCAGTTATTGAAAAAACATTTTCAATATTACTATAAATTATACTAATTTTTACAAATGAATGACCCAATGTGGTACTAAGCAACAAAGCAACAAATTTTGGCTCTTTTTAATGACAGAGAAAGTCGCTGGGTGAAAGTCTGAAGGCATCGAAGAAATTAAGTCAATCTTACAACAGTTACTGCCATCCCTACTCCTCATCAACGTGACCAAATTGCTTGAGATACTACAATGGTGGGTCCTGATTTGAACCTTTGTACATCAGAGGATATGTTTTCTTGGTTGGATAGTGTATTTGAAAAAGGGCAAGCACACCCTTCTATATTGATTACATATTTACTTAGTTAGCTGAACATTGATCATCATGATAATGATTTTCAAATTTGATAATAGCAGTATTGTGCAACACTTTATTTGCAGAAAATCGCTTCATAGGTTGTTTGAATAGCAATATTCAATATAATACTTGAGTCATACCATTAATTTGCATAATAGGAATGGATGAATAGTTAGAATTTTCAAGATAGTAAATTCTAATTACCGAGTAAATTTCCAAATAATTCCAGACAGCGAAATTAAAAATCTGAAATAAATGTTCGTAATTTATATTTTCCAGACAATTCATTTGCGTTAATCGACAGAGAATAAAGCACTACATTGATGAAATTTTCTGCAAATCACTTCATAATGCAAATTAATTGTATTTTAGTTTGCTAATTGTATAATTAACTTTAAGTGCATTGCTTTTAAGAAGGAAGGCTAGTTGGATCACTAGCAGATTCGTAATCAAAAAGTAAGGATATTAAAATTCTTATCTTAAAATTTATTCTTGGCTTATTACTGAAATTAGCCAGACACCTTCTAAGCCATCTTGCGATTATAGAAAAACTTTATGAGCATGACTGTGTGTGTGTGCGCGCGCGTGTGTGTGTGTGTGTGTGTGTTTGTGTTTGCGTGTGTGCGCGCGCGTGTGTGTGTGCGTGCGTGCGTGCGTGCGTGCCGTCATTGCAACACTAATGGATGAAAGGTACCGGCGTATTTTATCCTTTTTCTCGATATTTTAAAACATTTTTACCATGTATATGTTTTTAGTTGAAAACAGAATATTTCAATTGTACTTGGGGGCAACAAGACTGGTTACCTAAAAACGGGAGATACGGGTAAGTTATATTGCATGCTCATCTGTCGCAGCTCAAAATTCTAACTTAGACGTAACGTGGATGTAAAGAGGTGCTTCTCAAACTTTCAATATTTGCGACCCAATATTCGGTCATAATTTTCATCGTCCCCTCTCTTCTCATTCATCCATACAATAACAATGTATTGAATTCAATAATACTGTACTTTGACGCTAAAACTGCAATACGACTTTACCCTCTTAAGTGCCACTGGCGTATATATACGTCTCACTCAGCCAAATCATTAATTGTCCCGGACGTATATATACGTCTTTCCGAAGGACGATCTTTTCTAAACACTGCTATCCATAAAATTATTCCGGAGGCTTTAGAATGCAGTAAAGGAACCTTGACAGCGTTTGCGAAAGATTTACTTACTTCAGAGGTCTTGCTATATATATATATATACAGAGAGAGAGAAATATCTTTTCTCACCCCCCCCCCAATACATCCCATACGCGTAA
This sequence comes from Trichonephila clavata, assembly GCA_019973975.1. NCBI lineage: Eukaryota > Metazoa > Arthropoda > Arachnida > Araneae > Nephilidae > Trichonephila > Trichonephila clavata. The sequence goes on along the minus strand of BMAO01016337.1, from coordinate 203,081 downwards.
CTATGAAGAAAACGGTGGTACTGGGGAGCGAATTGCGTAACTTTTAATCGGCCCTTTTGGGATTAATTATAAATCGTACAAATTATCAAGATAAGGGTTGATTTTTGAAAGTAATTTTATGTATGACAAGCCCATGGGATCACTGGTTATTATTAAACTTGTTCTTAACTTAGTATTGTTACAGTAATTAAAAAACACATTGTGCAAAGTACTGATACATTCATTCTGTATTTTATTTTTTATTATGTCAGAATGTATTTTGTTTGTTTACTTTCAGTAAATTATTTTTTTAAATAATCTTTTGTTTTCGACTTTTTAATGTGCTCGCCCCCCCCCGTAGAGTTGTGACCCTATTCTTTATATCAGCGTTTGAGAAACGCTGATATAAAGAATAGGGTGCTAAATTAAGCGTCAATCTCATCATCAGATTGTGGTTTAAAAGTATCGACAGTTATAAACGGATTTTTCAACAAGACAACAAAATGAAACTGCACAGCAAACAAAAATAGCACTAATGAAATATAATATCAACTAATGGAATCAAATATCAATAATTTTACCTCTTAAGAACAGGAATATTTTCTTGTCCTCCTTTAAATTCAGCTCTACTACATAAACAGGCTACTCTTGCCAAAGCTTTCCACCCGGCTGATGTTTTGTCATATTGCACACCTAAAGTGATATGTGAAAAGTTTTGGTAAGTGATAATGTTATATACATAAAAAGTAATTATTTATCATTGCGTAAAATGTTGCAGAAATATAATCATGCTTCCCGATTTATTTCAATTTTTAAGGTATTAAATAATTTCCCATACAGTGACATATTCCCCATATTTCCTTAATATATCAGTTACACATGTAACAGGCAACTAATAGATGTTTGAAGTTACAATAGATGTCTAAGGGAAATATGCATTCCATAAATTACTTTTTATAATATCACGATTTGATTACAGAAGTATTGTTTTTGTCCTAATCTTGATGTTTTTTTCTGTGTTTATCCCGTTTACCTATACCCGATGCTGTCATGAAGTGCACACATGCAGGGGCTATAACTATAACCACGATTTGGTAGATCGTACCGTTTAGAAGACAAGAACCGAAGAGTACTGAAAAGAGTTGTGAAAACCAATTTTACCGCGGCCTGCTTATATTTAAGATTGTTTCGATTTAATAAATATTATTTGATAGTATTCAAACATGCCTTCAAAATAAAATGCAGTTACTCCAAAAAATGAACATTAAGGTATTTAACATGGAATATAAAGTGATTTCAATAAAAAATCGCACAAACCCGAGAGAAATACACCACAGTAAATAAAATGGAAACAATTTAATGTTCCTTGTGCAGTCCGGCACTATTTCATACACGGACCTGTACCGAATCATGGCCAGGGTTTGGGGACCACTGGCCAAGATCAAGTGTTTTGAAAGCCGACAAGGCTGGGGTCTTGAGCAATAGCGTTGCGTGTTATGGAGCGAAGAAGCAAGGTATACCACCTGGAAAACTGATGGTAGAGTCTGGGTGTGGAGATGGTCAGAAACTGATTATATTGTCCCGCAAGTGAAATATGGAGGTAGTAATAACGGGGACTGTTTTTCATGGCTAGCCCTGGCTCTTTTGTTTCTGTGCAAGGAACTCTCGAGATGGAAGCCTATCTCGACTTTTTGGGCAATCCCGTGCTGCCTACAAAGTGGCAACAATTCCGAGAGAGTCTATTCCTGTTTTTCTAAGATTATGCTCATGTCCAGGACTTGTGAAAACGGGATTTGCTGAGAATGATGTTCAGGAATCAGAATAGCCTGCTCAAAGCCTAGACCTGAATCCCATAGAACGTGTGTGGGATACATTAGAACGTAGACTTAAAACTACATTACGACGGCTCAAATTAGTGACAAAGCTGACCACAGCTTTGCAAGAATGACTTGCAATTCCTTACTTCAGATTTTGAAAAACTAGTAGATAACCTTCCCTATAGAATGGCAACTATTATGGCCCAACCTCATATTAATTCTTGACGAATCTGAAGGAAATGCAAAACACAAGTTGTCCGTAATTTTATAACAGATAATTGTTTTAAAATAAATTTTATTAAGCAAAAAATGGGGCTACAAAAATATGTTTATTTTATCAATCTTTTAAGGGGTGGTTATTAATTCATCACTATGTGTACGAGTTCAGTGTTATAGATGCATGGATTGCGCCCTAGTCTAACCACTGAACTATCGTCTGAAACAATAAAGGCTTTTGTATGTTAACTTCAGTTGGATCTCGAAGTCATCGCAAAGTGTAGAATTAAAATTAATTAATTGTTTTTCGATTCCTTTTTGTTAGTCAATTTACAAAAAAATTGCGTGCTGTGATCTTGGATTCGCGTCTCGGATGATTTGGACCCAATCCGTTTACGTTTAGTCATATGCTATTGGCAACACATTAAATGCAAATGAGGACGTGTTATAAATATGCAACTGCAGATGACGATGATGGAATGTATATATGTTCGAGTGATAGACGTATCCACGAAATCGGGTTCACATTATTTTCTTTAAATACTTTTTATTGGAAGTATATTTTACGTTACGTTACGTTTTTGATTCTGAATAAATTATTTTTAAAAACCTGATCTCATAATTATACCTGCTACCTCTACAAATACTCTGGTAGAGAATACTTTATTTATGTCTAGTTTTAATTTTTTTTATTTGCTATTGATTTTTTTTTATTTGCTTTTTGATTTGCTAAAGAAAAATTCAATGAAATTCAATTACGTTTTATTTCATTTAATTTAAATTAATGAAATAAGTTGTAAAAGTTTAGACCAATTAATGCTTTAAAATCATTTAATTATTATCTTTTTAATGTCTCTTTCACGCAAAACTGAAACGCAAAACAAAGATTTTCCATTATACTTTGAATAAACGATTTATTTTCATTCGTTATTTCTTTTGGTTTTCAGATCAATAATCAATATATTCGAATCAAAAATCAATTAATACAAATAAATCACAACAATTGCGCCAATAGATGAAGAGAATAGCTTAAATAGCGATTCTAATTGTTCCCAAAATCGACTAATTTGTTTAAACGCAAATTTTATAAACGAGAAAATATTTTACATTCAAATAGAAACATCTTAGCACTCACTCATTCTCAAATTTCAAAAATTCAGCCATCTTTCCTCTATAATACAAATCACCATTCTAACTTATTGCGGTTTCTCTCCCATCACATACGTGTAAAACATTCCGTCCTAACAGTTCGAAAACTTAATTATGTGAGAATTTCATCGTTCCGAAACAGGTGCCAGACAAGAAATTAAAGGAATTCTGAAGATGTTCGCGAAATAGCTATTTGGACATCGCCGTCTTTAAATGGGCTTCGAATTAGCTGGAGCCCGGAGCTACTCATTTAAAGTTTCCAATTAAATCAGGCGCTTTATTGTGGAGTCAGGTTATTAGAATGGGAATAGTGAACCATTTGCGGGGGAGTACATAACAACTGAGTGAGTTTTCTTCAAGAGAAATGAGATGGGTAAAATATTGTAGTGATGCGTAAGTTTTAATTAGTTTAGAAATTTAGATTTATTTCAAAGCGAAGTTAGAATGCCTGACTATCGATTACGTTGAGTTTTCGAATGAAATATTAAGTCTAAAAGAATGCAATGTTAAGCCTATTTACATTTCTCAGATTAAGACGATGACATTTTGCTAAACATATCGGAATGAAGAATAAAAAACACTTTTATAAATTTATATAATTCCCTCTATATCAGCTTATTGGTAAGTTTCATTTCATAATTAATCTATTAAATTTTAAAGGATAAATTTGTTCCAATTATGGATTTTAAGTCTTCTTTTTAGTTTCAGTTCAACAAAAGGGAACGCAGTTTTGAAATTTTACACCAAACGATTTCGAAAACTATTGCATTGATTCGTAAGTTTTAATTAGTTTTGAAAATTTAGATTTATTTCAAAGTAAAGTTAGAATATCTGACTATCGATTACATTGAATTTTCGATTGTAATATTAAGCCTAAAAAGATCTTTATTTATATTTCTTAAATTTAGATGGTTGAATTCAGCTAAATACACCGAAATGAAGAAAAAAGCTTTTATTAATGTGTAATTCTCTCTCCTCTCTCTGTCTGAACTTATTGATAAGTTTCATTTCATGATTTGGCTCAATGTAGAAATAAAAGTTTTCGCAATGATTATGAACTAAATATCTAGAAATAAAAAAATAATATTACTACGCAAGCTATTAGCGATTTAAATGAAATAAAATCAACATTAAAGTTAACAACTTTTAGTGTGTATTTTACTGCACAAGAAATCTGTATGAAAAGTTAGAATTATTTAAATTATAAATAATTAGAAAAGTACACATTTTATTATAAAATAATCTCGTTACAGAAGTTTTATAAGGAATATTCTTGGTATTACTAAAAAAATTCCTTTTGCATTTATTGCAAGGGAACCAAAATGGATCGAATTCAGAATTGTTTGTTCGTTGTATTGTAATCTATATTGTTGTAAAAGAGAAAATTTTAAAAAGGAGTTAAAATGCTTAGGTATTTCCTGGCCACCCATTTTGTCTTTGTTAGTCAATTGTTCTGAAAGCCTTAATGTCTTGAGAAAATTTGTTTACAGTATAGATTTTTAAAATTTTACACATACTTTCCTTTCTTTATATTTGTGAATTTCCTCCCTTCCTTTATTTTAGTTTTAGCTCTTTGTTTTTTTTTTCTTTTTGTGTGTTTTTTCCCTTATTATGTTTTTTTTTCTCAATTATATTTTTTTTTCGTCATTATTATTGTTTTGTAATGTTGTTACCACTTACGTCTGTAAGCCTCATGTTATGCAATGTGGAGCATGAAGAGTTTTGCAAATAAATTTATTTAAAAAAAAATAGGTTTTTTAAAACATTTCACTTCACTTCAAAAAGTAATCTCATTGTTTTAATCGATTGTTAAAAAAAATATATTTTGCATCCATAACATGGAAACCAAAATGAATTTACTTGGGTATTGTGTATTAAATAAGTTTTTGAAAACATTTCACTTCATTACAAAAATGAATCATTATATTAAGTTTATATAGGTATAACTGAAGAATAATTCTAAATAAATTATGGAAGACTGAACATATTCTTGAAGACATCAAAAATTCCTGCTTGATCGTTAATGATTTCATTGACTAAAAATATTTCTCATATTCATGATGAAAAATACTTTTATTACTAACTACCCCTTACTAACATAACTATTCATAATAGTTAGATCATAATACAAGATCTAAAAATGCAGATTCTTTCAAAAACACATAAAAGTTTGAAGTGTTTTGTAACTAACGGAGTGCGATTACACATCAGTTCTTCAACATTCCGAACACAACATAAAAGGGAAACTAATGTATCAAAACAAAAATCAAGCCCACAGATTCCGTAGTAGCGTGTAATTTTTCACTTTATTCGAAAACTAGAATTCATATCCCCATGAACCATATCTCCTCAGTCATTTATAAAGAAGAAACGTCCTTCCAAACGAAGCGAATTGTTAGTTCTTTAATGTCCCCCTACTGACCGACTACCGCAGTCTCCGACCGTCCTTCGCAACTAATTTAAAACTCATCATCTCGACTTCCCATCACAACTATTACAGACTTCCCATTCATCGATGGACCTTCAGACACTGGAATGACAAATAAGTGAAAGGGAAGATGAGTTAGACTATATCCAGAGGCTGAAAGAAAACAAGATCGTTTAAAGCCATCAATGAACCGGCCTTCCAAGCAGTGATGAACATTTTTTTGCCCCTTCATTCATTCACTCATTCATTTTCTTCTTTCCACCAATCAAAAAAAAAAAAAAGAATGGCCGTTCTTCTTTTCAAAGCTATTAATTCTTTGGGACAAGAAGAGAACTAGAAAATGGCGATGGAATTTGTTTTTCACATCAAATGACACTGCCGCTTCAAGAAGATTCGAGCTATCACCAAAATGAGTTACTTTAAATCCCTCTTCCTAAAACCGAAACCAATTTTGTTCGTCCTTCTTTTTTTTCTTACTTCCGGTCTTGGGTTCCTTTCATCTGCTGTGAAAGAAGAAACTTTATTTTGATTATATATAGAACATCGACGAACTTAGGAAGTTTCTGTGAGATTGGATGTTTGATGTGCTCATAAATTGGATTTTCGTGTTGGACAGAATAAGTTGCTCTCGTTTCAATGTTCCCTCTGGAACTTGTGTGAAAGCAAATAAATACCTTAATAGAGTTATTTATCGAGTAAGAGAATTATAAAGATATGAGTAGGGGGAAATTAGATTGTCTTCTTACTTCTTAATTAATTTCTGGGTTGTTTTCTCTGATGACGGCTCAGATAAATGAGAGTTGTCATTATTATTCTTTATTTGAAAGTGGTATTTTGAGAAAAAAATTATACATGTCAATTTACCTTACATATGTAGTGAAAAGTTTATTTATTTTGATCACTATTCGTACCTTCTATTCCCGAAATTGAACTTAATTTTCAAAAATATAACAATTCAAAATGAATCTCAATGTTCTTAATGGATTGAAATAAAACTCACACAAAACATTAATAAGTATTAATCTATCTCGACTTATAGGTATATTTAATCAAAAATTCAAGAAATAACTCGCAATAGAGTCAAGTTACTTGGATTTTTAAAACATTATGAAGTTTCTATATTTTCTCTGAAATTTTAATTTTCAAATAATTTTTTTTTAATTTTGCATTATTTTTTGAATAATTTAGAGCCAAATGATAGTGAAATTGAAAGGAATTGTCATTTGTATATATCTTTTAATGATTTAAATACTCTTTTCAATTCAAATAAGATCCGTGCATTATATTAGTTAAGCAGTCTTTAGAGCTTTGTGGAGCACTTAGTGCATAACTTAAGATTTGGTGGACCTCTTATATGATTGACTACGATCTGACGAACCACTAATATGATTTACTACTATCGGACGAACCACTAATTTGATTGATTACTATCTGACGAACCACTAATATGATTGACTACTATCTGACGAGTCACTATAAGAATACTGTCAAGTCAAGACATTATGAACATCTCCACATTTACCAATGAGCCCATCTGGATGACGTGGAGAGCACGTGATTAAGAGAGAAGGGTATTTAACTGATGCTGGAAAAGATAAGGAATTATTAAATTTATTTTAAAACTTTTTTTATTCTTTCTATTTTTTGCCACACTGGACAAGCTCTTTTTTTTTTTCATTTTGTATTTTGCACCCCTTTTTGGGCAGCCAATCTGAGTTTTCATCTTTGCCCAACTTCGAGAGCAGTGCCAATCAGAGAGCAGTGTCTCAGCTCTCAACCAGGTCTAAAATCTACCATGAACATCAAGAAGTCACTCTAAGCCATGCCCCCGGATCCCCTCAAAACAGCCAATCGTCTTTATGCCTCTCCACAGACTGTGAAAATCCGCTAAACGTCGTCTCCATCATTAAAGATTGTCACGATATGGGTTTGATGACTGTGTTACAGTCCAGATACCCACAGATAAAACGCCATAAACGCCGTGAGAAATTATTTTTCCACTTACTTTTTCGAGTGATGAAAACGAGTGCTGGTCCAAGCGAATTTGATAGAGGGCAGATTGTAATGGCCCGAAGAATCAGAAATTTTGGTTTTAAAAAGATAAACTTATTAATTGTCCCGAATTATGGAACATCATGAGAAAGTTTTAAATTGCTTTTCCTAGTGAGGAGTTTCAGCTCGATTGCTAATCTCCAAAACAAAAAGAAATCAAAAAACTGTACATTACTAGCAGAGAAGATTTAAGGCTAAACATTACAATATTGATACCAAATGTTGAAAATGTGTTATCGTACGCCAGATTAATCCCTCCCTTTAAAAGCATTTGTTTGTTGTTTAGTTATTTTTGTATTAATTAAATAACTAAGTTTTAACTTAAGTTTTAAACACTATACTTCATTGCAGTTAGAAATTTAATTTTTTTAAAGTAGGTAGTTCTTATAAAGTAAGCCGTCAAAAAGACATTTAAGTTGATAAATTTGCAAAAATTCAATATTACGTAAACCGGGATTTGCCCAAAATCGAAAAACATGGCAAGGGGTCTATGAGACAAAAAAGTTTGGGAACCTCTGAGTTAGGCCATTTTAAAAGAATAAACAAAAAATATCATGACAATGTATTTCTGTTGTCTGTTCCATTATTTTCTTGCTTTTCAAGATGTATAAAACATGAGTTACACCACTTTGAATCAAAGTCCATCATATCTTCCCCAAGCACGTCATTTCTCAAGACAGATTTTTTGACAACCCGCTGCGGGCTTTTTTGACAGTTCTACAAAACTTCCCAAAGAAATCTAATATGAACCGTGAACAGAATATTTCTGATTTGGTCGCTGTTTTAGTCGTTAGCCATTGGTAGTTTATTCGAAGACACTGACTTCATAAATGAAAAAAAGAGTAAAATTTGGAACAAACGAATCATACAAGAAGTTTATTGATTTCAAACCAAATGAATAAAGATTTGTTTTCCAAAAAAATCTCTTATCACTAACAAAACTCTTTGCAGCTTTTTGATTTTTCTGTTTATTTCAGCATCTCTCGATTTTCAGACGCCATGCCGTCCCTGGAGGCTTCCAAACGTTCTATCTTCCTGTTTCTTGTGTCTTTACCTATTCTTTTCTCTATAGATGCTTAAAGGAAAGAATCCCTATCCTTAAAGTAACTTTATTTGATAACTTCCTTTAGGGAGTCGATGAAAAATGCTGGTTTTTTTACCTTAAAGCTTATCTACCAGTGATAGAACTGAATATGTTTCCATAAATTATCAATCTTTCAGAATTCTTTCATTTTTAGATGTCTTTATCTGATGCTATAGATTATGACCCAAACTAAAAGTGCTTTTTCAAAATAAAGCAGATTTATAACTGATGTATTTTGACTTCATTAACTTGCTCCGATCTTTAATTTCTATTATTGTGCTAGCTCATTTTGACTATACAAACAATACTACAAAAATTGATTTAAAGTTTTGAATGTTTAAGTTAAAGCTGCTGTTTAGAATATTACTAAATATTCTATACATACGCACAAAAGAAGAAAACGGAATTATATATAAACGCGTGCATCTTATTTAATCGTAACAAACTTTCAACAATATTTGCAACAGTTTTTTGCACATTAAAATTGTGTGTGTGTGCTGATGACCCCACGATAGAAGTGATTACTTCTTTTTTATTTTGGGCAAGAGAATTCAAATTTTTGGAAGTACTACATTTTCTTTCACGTGTGAATTAGTTTTACTGTTTGAGCAATGGGTATAAACAGATGTATAATTTGTGCAATGAGGGTTGGTTCATCATTAGATATTTGTTGCCAGAGCAATGCTGATCTCGAAATATTAAATAAACAGAATTTAAAAATAGAACATTTGTTTTTCGTCGTCTAAAGACTTTCAGCGTTTCATTTTATTCAGTCAAACACGCTTTTCTGATTTTTATCACATTGTCATATATTTTCATTTTATGTTCTGCATTTCATTGTCATGTTTCGTACGAATAGTCAGAATTTCTTCAGATTCTAGTACGCGCTTTCTAGAAATACAGCTTAATATATATATTTTTTTGAACTCCGGTTAAAAAAAACTCTGGTTCTTTTTTCAGAAAAAAAGATGTGCATTTACATTTTCTTCGTAAGAAAATTTATTTTTATGTAAAAAAAGTGCATAATCACACCAAAAAAAATCTAAAACAGTTCGCAATGGTGAGAAAAACTTTTAATTTGATTAGTTTGCTTGTGTGAAAAAATAGCTAGAACGAAAGAGAGCTCACCTGATTGATCTTCTGTTGTATCTGATTCAATAATTTGATTATCAAACCACATATGGGCAACTGTCATTCTGTTCTGTGTTAACGTGCCAGTCTTGTCAGAACAAATGGTTGAAGTAGAACCTAATGTTTCGACGGCTTCTAAATTCTTTACAAGACAGTTTTTAGAAGCCATTCGTTTAGCGGTTAGAGTTAGACATACCTACAAAGAGATAAAATTTATCATTTTAAAAACAAATTTAAAAGAAAAAGAAATATTTTATGCGAAAAGAATATGGTTATATATCTAATTCTCTATTCACATTTTACTTATATCAAAAATTAATAATATATATAAGAAATTCCTCGTCACAAAATTAAATAATACATTATTTTTGGTTGAATTAAATAAATAAAATGTAACATAATTAATATTATAAATAAATAGTATAAATAAAAATAAAACAGTAAAATTATTCCACGAATAAAACGAATTTTTCACGAATAAAAAAATATCACCGTTTTCAGAATTTTTTGCAGTTGATAAGTAGTAAACATTTTTAAAAACTCCAAAAAATATTTGGGTGTAGTTTCATTTCTTAAAATTTTCACTAAAAGCGTTTAAAAGGTGCATTGTTATTTAAAGCTTCTATAATTAATGTTTAAAGAAGGAACAACATAAAAAAATAAGAGTTCTTTGAAATATATAAAGGTGAAATACAAATCGGAATTTTTCCGTTTCGCCGGCACAGGTAATAAAGTCAGCAAAAATGGTACTTCCGACGCCAAACGGAATATTCCCGCTGGTAACCTTTTACCACCCCATTTTTAAAACAAGTCGCGGTCTTTTCTTTTCAGTTACGTCTTTTTCATAATACATCAAAAATATATGAAAAACCAACGAGAACTAACATTTATTAACATTTTTTATGTGTATATTGTGTGTAGTCGCCAATAAAGCCTGCTTGACGAGATTTGTATCAGCAAAATGGAAAAGAGCCTATAAATCTATACAAATTTCCCTCGCTTTTTTCCCTTCCATTTATTTGTTTTATGAGTATGTCGTACTTAGATTCTTTTCAACAAGCCTAGCAATTCCGAGCCTTGGTCAGGTGATGACAGTAACATCTTAATGGGTATGCCACTCTCCAGACTTCGAAGCCACGTCAACGTGAAAACTTTGAGCTTCGTGCATCATTTACTCCTCTAAATGATGGAAATTAAACGGTGAATGCGCGTGTAGTTTTTGCAATAATTTTTTCATGTGTTTTTTAAAAAAATTCTACGTACATTAAAACTAAAGGCAGCGATATATAAGCATAAGCATACTTTTAATTTGTAACAAACATTCCAAAGGCAGTTACAAACATTTTGATAAAATACTTGCAAAGTTGTACAAGTTCCTTAAATGTTTTTTTCACACTTCCAAAGAATTTACTATTAAAGGACAACTTTTATTTTATTTCTTCTTTCTAAGGAAGCTCATAGAAAGACAAAATCCTCCATAAACTACAGCAAACATGTTATTAATTATCCAAAATAGTCCCAAACAATTTTTATCGATGTTCTTGCTGCAAACATTTTCTCAACAAACAATAAACTGGGCATTTTCCTGCGATGCGTTATTGCATTCTATAAGCCTCAGCGGAAGCTCCAACCGAAGTTCTTTCAAAAAGAAAGAACTAACAGCTAAGCGGATATAAATTTCTTGCTTAACCAAGCAAAATACAGAATATGAAAATGCGAAAGGAAGTTACTTCCTAAAGATATCTAAGTTTAATTACTTCTTGCATTGTAAATAGTTATGTCAGTTTTAAGAAAAATGTTGGAATTTATCACTTCAAAAGTTTAATCTTTATGTATTTTAATTCAACTTTCAGAGTCTCGTTTATCTGGCAGAAAAAGCGCTTGAAGTTTGCTTGAAATACTTCTAAGTATGTAATTTTTTTTTATTTTGGTTGTAAATTCTATTAATTCATAGAGCTTCGACTAAAATGGGAGTAAAAAGTCAGTTAATTTTAAGTTGAGAATAACAGGGTATTATTAAAGTTAATATTACATCATTCTCAAAATAATTCAAACTCCTTTATTACTTATAATACAAATACAATATAATTCGGTATTTTCGCATTATACTGTCAACCAATCACGCCAAATAAAAAAAAAAACGTCACCAAGTCAAAAGACGTTGCCAGATACTGTTATTATTGTTATTGTTTTGAATCATGCTCGGGAACTATTTTCCACTATTGGCTATTTTTCACTGTATTTGGCAACGTCTTTTGGTTTGAAAAAAATGCTTGCCAATAAACTTTATATCGCTTGTATTCTAAGCATATTCTTCACACAATTAAATTGATAGAGTTGTTAGCATTAAATGCAAGGAATTTTCGTTTTGTTAATGAAAATTTATTAAAGTGGTCGATTTGTGAATGGTTGCATTTTGTATAAATTTTATGTACGCTAAAAAATCTTAAGTAACAAGAATATTGGGTACTTGCGGACTATCGCAGCAAAGCCAACGTTCAAGATAACTCAACAAGTTGGCAACAGCGATTTCGCAAGAGTCGTACGCGCTGAATTGGAAACCATGTGCTTCGTTTCGTATAATATCATCAATACGGTTGTAATTATACATGAGTACCGAATATTATTTCTTTTTATATCTCAAATATACACTCTTGGACAAAAAAAATTAGCGCATCAAGAAGAAGTCGTCAAAATGAAACGAAATTTTACATACATACTGACTACTTTGATATAAGTAAATGATTAGAAAATAAAAAAAGGATAATTTATTTCACAGAAAATGGCAAAAGAACGGAGGATTTAATACCCTGTTTAACCCCCTCCAGCTCGAATGCACAATGCGAGACGATCGGGGATTGAGGCATACAAGTTCTGTATGATGTCTTGAGACATTTCATTCCATATTCGCTGTAACCTTGCCTCTAGTTCGTTCAAACTCACTCGTGGGAGGCTAATCTCACCATCCAAAATGATCCCAGATATGCTCGATTGAAGACAAATCTGAGGATCGGGAAGGCCAAGAAAGGGTAGTAACAGTGCGGAGACAGTCTTGTGATACCCTTGCCATGTGAAGCGAGCATTGTTTTGTTGAAAAATGGCTCCTGGGTGCCGTTGTATGAGTGGTAACACATGTAGTTGTAGAAAGTCATGGACATACCGCAGGGCTGTCATGGTGCCACGGATCAATACTATGGGTGGCCGTGTATTGTAGGCAATGGCCCCCCATACCATCACACCTGCTGTGGGAGCGATGTGTCGCTGTAAAGCAAAGGCAAGATTGAGGCGTTCACCACGGGGTCTCCACACACGAACACGATTGTCATCACTGCTGAGATTGAATCTGAATTCGTCGCTAAAGACGACCTGGTTCCATTCCGCTGCAGTTCAACTCGTGCGCGGCACCACTCCAAACGGAGACGTTGATGGGTGGGTGTCAAGGGCAGCACACGTAATGGGCGCCGAGATCCCAAATGTCCTTCAGTCAGGCGCCCTCGTATGGTTCGAGATGACACAGGGGCCCCCATTGAAGGTACTACCTGTTCCTGGATGGCGGTCGATGAAGCAGTTGGCTATACGCGTGCATTTCTTACGATGGGGCGGTCTTCTCGACGACTGGTCTGTCGAGGACCTTCTGAGCCTGGTCTTCGTGTAAATGACATCTCTCGGAACCACTGGTTCCAACACCTCCTCACAACACAATCAGAGTGGCCTAATTGACGATCTACTTACCTAGCTGACCACCCAGCTTAAATCATGCCGATGATTCTCCCCCTCTCAAACTGCGACAGCCGCGCATATTGTCTTCGAAAACAGCTTAATGGCATGTCTACCTCAGCGCTTCCTTTGTAAACGATTTAGCACACTCAAACAAGCTTTGGTTACCTGTTTTACACTCCACGGAGAACGACGTTAAACGCCCTCTACTGGTTATACGTAATGCACAATCACGCTGCATTTCTAATCATTTGCATATCTCCCCGACATGTACCTTCATGCCAAGTTTCGTTACGATCCCGCATATATTTCTTGGTGCGCTAATTTTTTGTCTATGAGTGTATATTCAAAAATCTCATGAAATTGTAAATAAATATTATGAATATCTGTCTGGAAGTAACAAGGTACACCCACATCGTTAATATTATTGTATACGAGAAACGATTTCCACTATTGGCTGCATATCGAGACAATAGGCAACGTCGTTTGATTCGACAAAATTGATCGACGGTATAATACGTAACAGTTTTAACAAATTGGGAGATAAAAGTTTTAAATCAATGAAATACCATTTCAGCAAATTAAGAAGAAACATGCAAAAATCAATATCACGCCTTTTCAACTGACTAATTTGTCATTTTTTCTAGCTTTCTTTAACATGTTACTCTGTATGTTACAATGTTACTTTTTGTGAAAATCTAGTTAATCATATAAGTAACAAAAAATATTTGTTATACAAGAGAAAATATCCTTATTATTTCAAAAATTTAATTTACATCGCGAAACTAAGAAAAAAGTTCCTTTTGTGCTTCATCATTAAACGACAAAATGATAGTCTGATTTAATTATTAACTTCTGTTCCTCATAAGAACATTTTACTCTTCCTGTATAGCGTTTAGTCAAAGCATTAAAAAGAAAGGCCTCTGTACATAAAACCACATACTACAATACATTTCAACAGATTTTTTAGATCAATTATTGATATATTTCATTTCAATACATAATTAATATTAAAGATATTGATCTTTATTTCATAAGACATTTGATGAAAAGTTGGACATCAGTTACAGGTTTAATATTTATTACTATTATGGTTTATAAATCTATTTTTATTTTACTTATTGAAAGGTTTAAAAAATTCTCTCTTTCTCTATCATATATATTTTTTCTTTGTATCATTATTTTAAGATTACAATTAACTAAAACAGTAAATAGATATATATTTTTTTAAATATCCACATCTTCTTTCCATGTGTCGGTCCAAATTCTTTTTGTTCATAATTAATCACTAAGTCGAATTAAAACTGACATTAAAAATTAACTTAATTCCTTTTAAGCTTATTAAGAGATTTAAAAAAATCATACTATCAAAACATTTTTCTGTGAAAATACAATCCGAAAAATTCCAAGAAAAAGTGTTTGAATCTAATAATTATGTTATTAAGTAGTTTCTTTCTAAAATAATGTGTTTTAATATTCAGTTAGCGAGTATTTTTAAGAATATATGAATGTAACCAAAAAAATCCGTCAGACAAATGCATCCTAATGCGTTTTTAATGAGACAAGTAATGAAAAAATTTTCTGATTTAAGCAGCTTAAAGAAACTCAAAAGATGCCCCTTTTTAACTCTAAAAGAAACCTTTAACACATTCTAGAAAATTCCACAAAAATAATTAGATTTATTCCAAAATGTTTGAATAGCTTTACTTTAAATGAAATTCAACGAATAACAGCTGTATGTAAAGGTACTATGTAACGGGTATATTCGCGATACTACTTATAATCCTCTTGGGTAAAATAATCTTTTTAACTGGGATTTCAGTTGAAAACCGCTTTCTGTAAAAAAGACTTGGTTTTATGTAAGCTAGAACTTCTTTTTAAGGGTTAGTCGTAGAGTAGGCGGGATGATGGTTGAAAGTTGAGATAGAAGAAAAGATAGCTTTAGCGACCACGGAAAATTGTTTCAAGTAGAATATTATTCAAGTTTGAAGAGAAGAGCGCTCAGGAGATTAGATAAGTGCTCTTATTTCTATTATATTTAATTGATTAAGGCAGTGCTTCTCAAACTTTCATTATTTGCGACCCAATATAAAATCATAATTTTCATCCGTCCCCCCCCCCTTCCATACAAATAACAATGCGACTACAATACAATTTTAACCACTTAAGAGTGCCATCGGCGTATATATACGTCTAATTCAACCGGTGTATTAAATGCCCCGAACGTATATATACATCTTCCGAAGTACGACTACTATCCATAAAATTATTCCAAAAGCCTTTTAATACAATAAAACTGTGTTTCAGAGGAATAATTTGCTTATATCAGTGGATTTCCTTATTTATTCTTTTTCATCCATCCCCCCTCCCGCAATACATAACATACGCTCGTTTACGTGGAAAACCGAGGCATTGGAGAGCGAATCACATAACTATTAATCGGCAGCTAAAGGGTTACTTATAAACAGTACAAAATATCAAGATAAGTGTTAATGTTTGTATATAATTTTATACATATGTGTGTGTGTGTGTGTGTGTGTGTGTGTGTGTGTGTGTGTGTGTGTGTGTGTGTGTGTGTTGTGTGTGTGTGTGTGTTGTGTGTGTGTGTGTGTGTGTGTGTGTGTGTGTGTGTGTGTGTGTGTGTGTGTGTGTGATAAGCGCATGGGGCCAAAGGTAGTTATTAAATTTGTCCTTGACTAAATAATTACTTATAAAATACATTGTGCAGTACTGATACATTTATAACTGTATTATTTAAGTGTAAATGTTAATTTTTTTATTATGTCAAAATATATGTTGTTTGCTTACTTTCAATAAGTTAATAGTTTTTAAAACAATATTTTGTTTTCGACCTTTCAACATGCTCACGCCCTCCTAGGGGCTTGCCCCACAGTTTTAGAAACCCTTGGATTATATATATATATATATATAAGAATAATTGCTCCTCGGGTTTAGTGATTTAAGCGCATTCTCAATTAAGTTATTTAAGACTATTAAGTGACATAGTTAATAAAATTGTGTTAGTTTAAAAATGGTTGATCTTTATTCGATCCCTCCAACACCCACGGTCGACGGGACGGGACAACTGAAATTAAGTATTTAGTTTTAAATAGTTTGTGCAAACGATATCTTCACTTTAAACATTTTATTTTAAATATTTTTCGGGTAGTTTTCTGTCTCGCCGGCACAAATCTCGCCAAGCCACAAAATACACACATAAAAAGTATTTCTAAATATCAGTTCCCATTGTTTTTTCATCCATTTTTGATGTATTGTGAAAGAGACGCTAATGATAAGAAAAGACCATGACTTGATGGTACCATTAAAGAATGATTGGTATCACTGTGATGTACCGTGTCTGTGTAAACGCCGTGTCTTCTCATTTAAACAAAATGTTGATAAGTATTACTATCGTAACGGGTCTATCCGTGAGCCTCCTACTAATCCTCTTGGGAAAAACTATTTCTTTTAAATATTGTTCTATTGAAAACTTTCTCTCGAAGGATGATATTTAAGCATTAACTTTTAGATACGAGAAGTTAGTGATTAGGAGTTAGAAGTTAGCAGTTAGCCAAAAGTAGCTGTGAGCTTGACGAAATTTTCTCGATGTTTAATTGTTGAATAATTAAAGATTGTTAATTGACGATTTAGTCAATAATTTGGATTAAATTAATATCGACTCAAAATCGAATAACTGAGAATAGAATTACGATAATTCAGAACGTATATTACCAAAACGTCCTAAGAGTAAGTTATTTAAATTATAATTAAATATTAATTACCTCTTCTAAGTGCTTTTGCTCTAATACTTAATTAAAGACGCATTTCCTACCCTGGGTTGTTAGAAGTTTTTGATAGAATAATAAAATAGATTTGTCTTGATTATGGCTGATTTTTATTCTAATCCCCAATGACAAACTAATCCCCAATCACGTCAAAGTTTCACGTCCATCTGGACGTGAAAATTTGACGTGAGAGGCCGTCCATCACACTATAAACATACAATTAGATATATGACTTTTTAATGCTCATTTATTTGTTATAATTTCCTTCATAAGAGATGAAAGAGGACTTTATTATATGCCTTAAGCAAATTTACTTGAAAATAAGTCACATTTATAACAGATTTTTTTAAAAAATTACGTCTGAAATTGTGTCAAATTGCCGACGAAATCAGTTTTTAACTTTATCAAATTTTATGAAATAAAAAAGGAACTTTATTTTCTCTCATCGTATAAACTGAAAAGTAATCTCACAGCATTTTTCTAACGTAAACTGCAAGTACAGCAATTACTTAATAACAATCATTATCCAGACGCAGACAAATTCCTTAAATGTAGTAAATAATATTTTGTTAAAAATAGAAAAATGACATTTAAAGTACGAAGGATGCTTAACTTTACAAACTACAAAATGTTTTCAAAAATTGAAAATTAAAAAAAAAACTAGACTGAAATTAAAGTAAAAATGTCACTGACATAAAGTATTCTTTTATGTAAGTACTCTTTATCTCACAACTGTTTACAGAATGTGCAATAGAAATTTTAACCATATTTCACATTCGAAATAACATGTTGTACCATGTATTTAGGATCTTGTGTTTTAAATAGCATTCACAATTTTATTTACAACCATACAGTATTAAACAATTATTTTCACAAAAATTGCAGTATGAATTGGTGGTAGAAATTTTTTACTCAGACTTTCAAAACCTACCCATGCGGAAAAGATATTCTCTGGGTATTTCGATGATGGGAAAAACAAAATAAAAAATTAATTTTTATATTAAATTACTGCCATAAGGGGAATGAAGTTTAAGTATTTGAACTTCATTTTTTACGGTTGTAATTTTTGTTAAAGAAAAACAGGCATCAGTACTTTTTAACATTTAGTGTGATGAGAGCACACCTATTAAATAATTACAATTAAAAAACATAACCTACATTGAACAGCTTCTTTAGTATTAAATTTGGTACTTATGTATTACCACACACAACAATCGCCAACTCGCCAAGTTGGAAACCCTATTTCCTATGAATCGTATGCGCTAAATTAGCTACCAGGTGCTTCGTTTCATATAATGCCACCTATACGTTGCGATAAGACGTATGTACCTTAAATTTTTATAATAACTTACTATCAAGATTACAGATCATGATAAAGTGGAAGACGGAAAAAAAAACTTGGGTTCGTCAGTGCAGAGGGAGAGAGAACCAAGATTATGAAATCTTGCACTGTACATTGTACAATTTACTAATCAGTACTCTTTAATCAATAATCATCGCTTTTGGCACTGGTGTAACTTACACCCCCGCTTTGAGGGGGAGGGAGCAGGGTTCAAGGGGGCCCAAAGCCTGATTGATACCAAGTACGTACCCTTTGTAAGATCCGACTTGGGGCCCGATACCTAACTTTGCAGAGGGTCTCTAATATGCTTCGTTACCCCACTAGCTTTTGGTTATTTATATTGGAGAAAAATTATTTTGAGTCTAACCAAAATTAAGGTATCCGACTACTTGCGACAACTTTTTTTAAAGAAAATAGATATGGGGATTTTTTTGTGGTTTTTTAGATTTGTTTAGAACATTTTAAGAAAAATATGCTAAAATTCAGAAGAGGGAAAGAAATTATTATTACTTAAATGGGAAAAAATAGGTAAAAATTTACGCAAAAATAAGATAAACGGGGCCCATTCTGTACCAAAAGTTTATAAACAAATTTTCAATTTTTCAATTCTGATGTCTTGCTATGCTATTCATTTTTAAAATGATCTTTAGGATCAGAGATATTTTAATTTTTATAAAAACTAAAGCACTTTATCTTAGCTATTATATGAAACTGATTTAAAAAAACAGTAATTATATTCACATAAGGAGCTGTAAATTTCTTAGTAAAACAGTGATTGAAAAATCTCTGAAGGTTAAAACACTCATATATTATATAGAATATACATAAAAAATGTCATCTAATTACTTTCAAAACTTCTTGAGCCATCGCTGTCCTCGTTTGAGTTTTTTTCAAAAAAACACATTTCGAGAGTAAAACTCATTTTAAAGTATGACATTTTGCTTAAAGTAATGGCAATGGCTTTCACTAAAACACTCGTAGTTTTTGTTCTAATGAACGGAAAATAATAAACTTGATATTTTTATAAAGCTAATAAGATGGCCTATAAAATAAAACCTTAAAAATTGTCATTTTTTTTTTGGCAAAATTTACAATTTTAGAGTAGTCGGATATCTTAAGTTTTTTTCTATTTTTTCGAAAGTTGAGCCTCTTTGTGGCAATATTGAAATTTAAAATTTGTTCAGAATTATTTTTTTTCCTAATCTTTATGTCACAGAACATTTTTTCCTCATAAGTAGGTTCCGATTAACAATATTTTTTTCCTACATATAACCAGGATCCATCCCACTAAATAAGTTACTGATCTAATTTTCACGCTCTACTGCTCACACTAAAACTTTTGTTTCTTAATCCCCCCAACTTCGGGAATATTCCGTCCTATCTAATAACTCCAGAGTTACGACAGTACTTACTGTAACAGTCGCCAGTAATCCCTCCGGTACATTGGCCACGATGATCCCGATGAGGAAGATGACAGCATCCAACCAGTAATATCCGAGAATAAAAGCAATGATGAAAAAGGCCACTCCAAGAAATACGGCGACACCTGTAATGATGTGGATGAAATGTTCAATTTCTCGAGCAATTGGTGTATCGCCCATCTCCAGACCAGATGCCAGGTTTGCGATACGGCCCATTACAGTTCGATCTCCTGTGTTGATGACAATGCCTTTGCCGGTACCTGAAAAAAAGACAATTGAAATTAAGTAATTCAAGTATTGTACTTTCTGTAATGACATCATCTGTAATGTTTTTTTTCTGTTATGGCATTGTGTTTGTTCGAAATAGTTGTGGTGGAATGGAAAGTAATTCGTTTGGGAATTATTGAGTAATAAAACAAAAAAGGATGCATTTGCTCGGTGAAGATGCTGTTTGGATAGATGTTCCATTTGAGATTTGAAACAGCATGTCGAAGATAAATTTTTTTTAATGTTTATTTAGGGTTTAAAATCATTGAATAGAAAACATGATAGGCTGATAAAAAAATTTCTGAGAATAAATATGGTGAATTGATGGTTGAGAGATAAAAGGAATTTTTTTTTTAAATACATATACAATTTCTTTTTATATCAATATCTAAAATATTGAAATGAATACCAAATAGACCTTTTTTCTTGTTAATTCAGTGAACTAAATTGCTTCAAACTTAAGTTAGTTATTAGATTAATGCATGTAATGTATCACAGATTCTCTATATGCGTGAACGTTTGTCACACTGTTTTCGTTCTGAGTTTGATTTTGGCATAACCTCATTACCAGATTCACATTTCAACAAAGGTTTTCTCAAAAGTGTTCCATTTTGTTATTGGTTTTGAATTTCGTAAGGATATGAATTCAACCGACATTAGCATAGTTTTTATATATGAGTATAAATTTAGTAATAATACTACTAATTGAATTTGTCTAAATCGTGTCAAAGAAAAAAATCACACGTTATGCAATTATGTGTTTTAAATCGTTTTTAAGAACAATACTTTCAAACTATTCTCAGATGACTTTAGTTAAGACGAAGTAATAAAATCAAATGCAACTGTAATTTTATCGAACTGAAATCAATTAGATTCTAATGTTGCTTTTAAAGGAACAAATTTTAATCAAATTAAATTCGAATTTAATAATTATCAAACTATCCTTGAATATACCAATAATTAAACTAAAGTAAATTTAATCAAATTAAATTCGAATATAAGCAATAAACTAAAACTAATCAAATTAAATTCGAACATAACAGTAATATAATCAAACTAAAATTAATAAAATTCGGATATAAACAATGACCAAACTAAAGTTCATCAAATTAAATTCGAATTTAACAATATATAATTAAGCTCAAGTCAATCAAACTTAATTCGAATATTACAATAACAAAACTAAAATTAAACAAACTCTTCGCGATTATAGCAATAATCAGACTCTTTTTAATCGGCGACATTTTGACAGTTTATCTTTTGCAGACGTGGCAAATCCCAAAGTGTGGGATCCATTCATTGGTGGCACCATCTAGTGGAGGTTCCCAGTACCAAATTTTGACGCTTGAATTTGTTCATTTCAAGCTCTCATCAGATGCTAAATATTGCAGGAATTTATACGTGGTAAAAGTACCAGAGCCAAATTGATACTCAAGGGTTGTTGCGTGCCTATGATTTTCGTATCTAGAAAATTTGTCGACTCTAGCTGGGATCGAACCCACAACCTTGGGCTTACAAGGTGGGTACAACAATCAGACTAAAATGGATCAAATTAAACTCTAATTCAACATAACAGGGAATCAAATAAAAAAAGACAATTTTAAAAAATTGGATAGATTTTTAATCAGTTATTTGATAGCTTTTATTAATTAGGATTCATTCAAGTTTCATCATTGAAAATTACTGAGAGCGTAAATTAATTAATCTTGTTATTTTAAATTTTAGAACCATAATTCTAATGAACAAACAGAGCACAATGGCTTTCACTGAAGTATAAAAACAGGTGGCATTGTTTTGTAAGACACGCATTAAATATTTTAACTAGTGATATCAACATTTAAAAACAAACTCTAGTTACATGAAAGACGCCTTTCGAGAATTTTAATTTAATTTTCAAGGTTGCGACGTACTTTTCTTTTCCGCGATTTCAAATCCGAATGTGAAAGAAATATAGTAGTGATATTTTATGGTAATTCTAGAGAGGAGAAAGAATTCCCATTTAAATTTTTCGGAACATAAAACAGTTTTTTTTACGTCTAATGCTTAAAAGTTTTAAAAAATATTAATTTTGAGATAAATCTCTGGATAATATTTTTCAGAGATAATTTCGCTTGCTTCTTTCTGTCCTGAGTATAAACCATGTTTTTTTCTAATTTACTTTGATATATGCTGTTTGTTGTTAGGTATAAATAAAACTTTTTAAGATTTCGTATATTCCGTAAAAGTTAAAAAAAGAAATGCAAGGTTTAAAGTAAATGGCTTTGAAATAGTGTTCTATTGTAAAAAAGAAATGATTTTTTCCATTAGATTTATAAAGCATGGGGAACATAAACTTTTAAAAGAAAGTTCTTTGAAAAGTAGTTTTTAATTTATTTGGAAGTTGATTTTCATGATTTTTTTAATATCGTTCCGTTTTAAGTGTATGAAGCTGAACTTTACATTTTTAAAGTCTTAGTATATTAATGCCTTAGTTAATTTATGATTTAAGTGTGAAAAAGGATAATTGAATTCATTCTTGCAAATATCGTATATTTTCTTGGCTTGGCCGAGAATTTTTAGAAAATTTTTTAGTGAAAATAAGGGTTCAGCTTATATACAGATTCAGTAATCTTAAAAACAAGATATCAATCATTGACATGGCCAAGTAATTTTAGCGCGTTTTTCAATGTTGTATTTTACAATAATGCAACTAATGAACTTTTCACTAACAGAAAGTAGTACTATACTTAAAAAAAAAATTTTAAATAATTTTTTTGAAATTATTAAATTTAAATATGATTCGGCTCATCTAGGGCACAAATGCGACCAAATTCCAAAAACCCGAGGTCAATCGGTTAATTATTGACTGAGAAAGGGGTACGACAAAATATGGAACGAAGAGGAGGACGAAGACGAAATTTGCATCCTAATAGCACTTTTTTTTACACTACGTGAAAAACGCGCTAAAAAGGCTTAAGAAGAATTATTTTTTTCATCATTTTCCTCAAGCCTTGATCTAACCTAATCTTAGCTTTTTGGGTGTTTTGAATGGAACTTTTATTCAAAAAGAAGAAAAAGAATATCGCATACATCCCTCATTAAAAGTTTTTATATTCACATTTACTCATTGGAATGTCTAAATACGTATAATCATCACGCGGGGAGTTTTCTAGGGCATGAAATATAGATCGACGATCATGTGCCGTATGTAAATTTCTCATCCCGCTCATTTTTGAGTGAAAAAATGGCGCAAAAAGAATGATTAGCACAGATAGAGTTACACGATAAAAAGTTGCCGTCATTGACGGCTGGCGTTTTACTTTACAGAAATTCTATCAGAAAATATTGTACCCATTTTAACCACTTAAAATTTTCGCTTTCATGGTGATATGCTTGAAAATTACTGAAACTGTCTTTTCAAATCGGCTTAGATACTGTTTTCGGATTTTGGGGAAATTTTTGAAGAAAAATCTCACTCGTGGATTTTACAAGGATCAGCTTATATTCAGAAATTTACAGTAACATTTCTTAACCTCTTCCCGGGTTTTCCCGAACCGAACTCAGGCAGGCGAAACGTACAATCTTGGCTCATCCCGAATGTAGCTCGGGCACTGTGAAAATTTACGCTATGCAATCGGTTTTTCCCGTATTATTTCACATGTGCTTTTAATGGTTTCGAATAATTGAAAAGTACCACTAGGTGGAATTTTCTGCAAAAAGAGAACGTCCTTCTGCTAAGCACCCCCTTCAAGCCTGTCTCAGAGACACTTTGTTGACTACATTCCACCAACAGAGAAGAAAACTAATCCAACACGACAATGCATTATTTGCTGCTCAAAGAGAGACAGATAAGAAGGTATACAAGGTTCTACTGTCATGTTGGGGCCATGTGCAGTACGGTGCCTTCGAATTTATCATACATGATAAAATTTTGATTAATAATTTCATAAGCATTCATGTAAATTCAAATGATGTAAATAAAATTAGTAATTCAAGACAAAAGCTAGGTATTCTAAGCTTTATATTTATAGTTAGTGAGAACTGAATCCGAAGTCTAATGATTTCTGCCATACAAATAGCCAACATTACAGGTAAATTATTCATTTATTTAAATAGATTTCTTTACAATAATTTTTAAGAAATTTTTTATGCAAATAGTGCTTTTGTTTAAGAAGATATGTCTGTTTTAAAATAAACATAAAAAATTTACATTATTTGAGCCATAATCCAGAAATAAAATGAACCTGGATGGGATTACATAAAATTCGAAGCATATAAAACGTTCTTTAAAATCCTTGAAACCTTTATTTTCACATTTTATATCAAAATGGCCTATTGAAAGCTTGTTTTAAGTTATTACTAATTAAAAAATGTTAAAGGTAATGACGCTATCTTTATTTATTTTTAATTAAAACAAATAAAAGTCAGAAGTAGGTTTAAATTCTTATAGTAGATTACTATCAAAAAAGAATTTTATTTTATAATATTTTAGCCAGTACCTACATATTTTTGTGTTTGGATTTGTAACAATCCCATAACTTGTATATTGTTGACTCATAAAAAAATGCGAGTTTTAAGAAACGGATAATTTCCTTTCTGAGATTACTATGCAACATTGGCTGAACACTATCGACAAAATATTAATGTATGAAAATATTTCAAGAGTTATAAAATATTTTTGAGAATTCTTAGTTATCATAGTTTATTATAATAAAGAATGATTTTTAAAATGTCGTAAAAAAATTAATGATATTTACCTTCCACACAGTTGGTTGAAAAGAAAGCAATGTTCCTGGTCTCCAGAGGATTTTCATTCGTATTATCCGGAGATCTTGTCTGAGGTTCCGATTCTCCAGTTAGTGAAGAGTTGTCTACTTTAAATGCGGTTGCTTGGATAATTCGAATGTCTGCTGGTATCCGGTCACCCCCTTTAACCTCTACTATATCACCTTGTACAACTTCTTCTGCTGCCAAAGTAATTTTTTGTCCACCACGAATAACTGTTGCGTACTAAGTAAAAATAATGAATTTTTAAACATTTTGCATTTATAAGGGATGAATACTATATTCAAGATGTTTATATAAACATTTTCGTATAAAAGCTCACACTTAATGGATAACTATACAGAATTTTCTCTTTCACGACTAAGGGAATCATTTCCCTCCATTTTAAAATGGGGATTGTCGTGTTCAGTTACATCCTTATCTGCATTTATTATACAGAATGTCGAAATAGAACGTATGTCAAACGCAATTACGTGAACCGGAGCATTTAGAAAAAAAAACCCTGCCAAATCAATTGGTGCCAATGATAAAACATTCGCGAGATGTACACTATAACTATTTCAGTTTATTGCGCCATGTAATAAAGTGTTACTGTGTTTTCTCCAGGAATTCGAACGTAATTTTTTATGGTCCGGTTTTCATTCCGATTCAATTAAAACAAAAACAAAAACATTTATCGGTTCAGTTCTGGTTTTCTTTCCACCAAAAATAACGGTTTTCGGTTCAATTCCGATTGAATAATTTTATTTTATGCATATTCTTATTTGCACTAAATATATAATTCTATCATAATCAAAAAATGTTATTCTTTCCAAATTTACAAGAATTTTTATTTTTTCTGAAAAAAATCCTCTCTTTGTTCATTTTGTTGTAAATTAAATGTAAAGTGAGTAGATGGCTCTGCAAGTCATCGGAGAGTTATACTTTTCTTAGATTGTAGAATCAGCTATGTAATGTTCTTTGAGCTGTGTATATGTCTTTTGTGTCGTCTAAGGAAATAAAACCATAATGTGTAAAAAGATGGACTGAATTACTGGAATAACATAAACACATAATGGATATAATCGTCTAACTGGCCGATGGAATTAAGGATTCAGGAACTATATCACTTTCTATATATTGAATTAAATCTGCTTTCCACAAGTAGTTTCACGCGAAACTGAAAAGTGCTAGTGAACATCAAAACAGGATGTACATGTAATGATAATTATATGGTTAACGTTAAATTACAAAATATTGATAAGTTGCTTACAGTAACGAAATGACTGAAGATATATCGAACCGAAATAAACCGTTTTTTTTTTCGGTTTTCGCTCCGACCAAAATAACAGTTTTTTCCAGTTTTCGGCTTTTGATTCCGTTCCGCTTCGAAGTCCCTTTCTCACGTGTTTTATGTTATTCGGTAAGTATAACTTTGTGCAATAATAAAGTATATTTGACCAAACGAAAACAAATGCCACATAATGAAAAATAAATTTTATATAAAAAATCATTCTATTCTCATAAATTCCAAATATTACACACTTTATTATGTATTATTATCATATTTTTATTTAGCTTACGTCTAAAGAAGCTAAAGAATAAACAGTTACAAATTAATATTTACTCTAAGAAACCGTATAGCCCTGTAAAGATTAAATATAAAAATAATTAATGGTTAAATATTTTTATATTTAATCTTTACAGGACTACACGGACATACAGGACTATAACTGTTATTAATGGTTTCAATTACATAATTTTTGTTATATATAGTGCATCAAATTAGTTTTGTTGTATACTATATTTCTTGTTAAGTATTATGGCTCCTATTCGAAGTTTCAAGCAAGGTATAACGTTTAATTTGCAGCAGTCAAATTGCTAATTTATTTTACCTCACTCATATGAAATAATTCCTACAGGAAAAATTGTATTAATAAAAAAATATCCTTTTTAATAATAAAATATTGTATACTACATTCAAATAACTTTCTCTTCAATTGTGCCTGAAATGATATTTTTTTCTCTTTAGTTTCTTCAGTTTTATTAAATGCAGTTAGAAAACATACTTTTCTTAACACGATTGACGTGGGAATATTCTTTAAAATTCATTTAATGTGGAAAAGATGAAATCATGATGGAATTTTTATTTCTCGTTACCATTAATAAATACGAAATTATGTTGGTTTCAGATGTGATGTTCAAGGTAATAAGTTAATTTAATTGCATTCTATATTTTATGGTAGAGCTAGCCTTTAAATTTTTATAACTTTAGAAAATATCACACACACACACACACAAACAGGTTCATTAAACAAACTGAATATAGTCATATCTAGAGTAAACATTCCAAACATTCTACGAATAATTGTTAAAAATACCAATATTATTCCAATATTGTACTGATATATACCCAACAGCAGTTTAACATGTATTAATACTTTGAATTATATTAAATATAACAAAGCAAATTTACCTGAGGAACCATATTTTTGAAAGATTCCATAATCTTTGAACTTTTTGCTTCTTGATAATAAGAGAAAATACCGGTTACAATAACGACAGCAGCTAATACAATTCCCAGATACAACTAAAATTTAAAAAAGGGTTTATTAATTCCAAAAAATAGTAGTAAAAATAGTAAAAAAGTTATTTTTTTACTGTTTTTTTTTTCACATGGGAGATCATTCTTCCATTTTTAAAAAACTAGAACAAGTATATGCATAATCTCCATAATAGTGGTGCTTATTGAAGAGAAACTTATATTTGTGTGCGCTTTCAGTAACGTATATTTTATTTAAATAAGTATTATTTATTTCTGAAGTTATTTACTTCATTAACAAATAATAATGGCAAAACAAATGACAAACAACAAAAATTATGAAATCCTTTATCCATTTATCGTTAAATTAAGATTAACATAAGTTCTTTAAGAAATTTTGCTGAAATTCAATGATAAAGTGCCATAAAATGCAACAATAAATTCGGAATAGTAAGGAATTTTTGTATTTGTATACATCAAATATTTTTTTTAATTCTTAACTAACAATTTATGTTTCATTTTGATTCAACTGAACTTCTATCAAAACTGAATTTATATCAATTTATTTATTTTATAAACTGTAAATTGTCTGATAGTAAATAAATTTTCTTTATCTTCTCTTTTCAATTGTTATTCTTTTTATCAATACATATCCATAATTAGATTTAAGACTAAAGTATAATACACTCATCTATTGATTCAGATATTTTTTTTACTTATGGTAATATTTTACTCTACAGAATTTTAATCACGTATGTGCACACATTTAATGAATACATCAAACAACATTAAAATTCTATATTAAAAATCAATATCTAAATTTCAAAAATTTTGGAAATTGATCTTAGAATATATATATGACATTTTCGTAGCCGATGGTAATGATTAACTGAAAGGGCGTGGCGTGTGGTTATAATTATTGTAACGACGATAATTGTTTAGTTGAGGTCACGTGGAATTATTATTGATTTTGCTTTGTTGCATTGATGTTATTGACGAGGCATTCTTTTGGAATGGTAATCTAGTTTATTGTACATTAAACACATAGAAACATAGAAATGGACGACACAACAAAGACACAAAAACCAAAACGGGTTGCAGCTACATAACAAAGACACAAAGAGAGTGGATTTTCGAGAATCTCAGTATTTATACGAAGCGGCAAATGAAAGTATAACTCACAGGACCTCCGTGGATTGAGCTTTTTTATTGGTAGAAAGATATCGTTCGATAGATTCCCGTTAGGTGGGTAGCCAGTAATTATTTAGGCACGAGTCCTAAAGGTTAGGACTATTACAAATTAAGAAGTTGTTTACTGAAATTAATGGAAGTTATTGCATACATTCAAGTTCATTTCTGAAATTCAAAAACTTACATTATCGTCTGGTGCTTCTTCTAGGGAGGAACTTTGGATGGAATAGGCGATGAAACAAAGAAGGGCTCCAACCCACAAGAGGAGGGCAAAACCCCCGAATAACTGTTTGCAGAACTTCACCCATTCTGGGGTCTTCTTCGGTGGTGTCAGGGCGTTGGGGCCATCACGCTCCAGAATTTTTCGAGCTTGTTCTACACTCAGACCCTGGAAAACAAAAGAATTTTTAATGCTCCATGATTCTTTAAGTGAAATAATTGTTACGGATCGTGGTATGGAATATGGAATAGTTTAATCGAATTTATTGAAGAACGATATTCAATATAAGGAAGCATTTTATGCTACTCGAATTTTTTTCCTAAATAAATAATTCAATTTGTTTTGCTTTAGATACTATAATGATGAATTGCACTAAGAAATTAAATAGTTATTCAAATACTCTTCTGATCTACAAACAAAAACTAAATAAACAACAGTATTTTTGTTTTGAGGTTAGCCCTTAAATTTTTTAAACAAGCTAATTCTGTGCCTTGGTTACATTTTTACTCAAACAGTTACATGAAGATATGTATTTAAATTTCCTTTATAGGCAAATTACTTCAATCTCATTTTTATTTTGACTGATTTCAAACACTATTACCATTAATAGTACTTTTTCAGTTAAATATATATTTCATTAAACTATAAAGTACATTATTTACATGTATATATTTGGGAAGCTCAAGGATATTACTAAAAAAAATCACCTTTTATATTTTGTCATCATATTGAGTGCAAATCATTATTACATTTCTTCTTTATTTCTTTGAGAAAAGGTTTAAAGGAATAATTTTTAACTGTAACTAAACATTAATCACAGCTATAATCTCTTTTAATTTTCATAAAACGTTGAAAACTGTATTATTCTTTTATAATTCCGTGAAGCCAATAGTAAATATCTGAATATTTAGTAAAATGTTTGCAGAAATATATTTTATTCTGACTACCTTTTCACGAGAAATAAATTTGTCCTCAATTGTCATTGTTCTAATTTTGACACACACACTCAGTAAATGTTTTTCGTTATTTTTCTAGAGCGGTGGTTCTTACACTGTGATCCGCAGTCCCCCAGGGGTCTCCAATGCTTTTCTAGGCGGTTCGCGAAAGTATTTCATTTAATATTAAGATTTTCCCTCCTTTACAGACTCAGAAAAGCCTAGTAGAAAAATTAAAAGATGCGCCATCCTATAATGATCCCTAAATTACCGCCAATGAAAAACAACTAGAACATGTATATTTCGATCAAGAATATTAATTCAGGGGGAGGGGCGTTCAAAATATTGCGGATTCGCGGTGTCAGGATAATAATTAAGGAAGGGGGTGGGGCATGGTTATCGAAAATTTAAGAACCGTGCTCTAGAGCAGAGGTTCCCAAAATTTGTTTTTTCATAGACCCTTTG
Source organism: Trichonephila clavata (assembly GCA_019973975.1). NCBI lineage: Eukaryota > Metazoa > Arthropoda > Arachnida > Araneae > Nephilidae > Trichonephila > Trichonephila clavata. The sequence continues at coordinate 172,597 of BMAO01016337.1, read as the reverse complement.
GATGTTTTCTCGGTTTTGGGTAGACCCTACTTACCTAATATTGAATTTTTGCAAATTTATCAAGTAAAATGTCTTCTTGACACCTTCTATAAAGTTACTTACTTTAAGAGATTGAAATTTCTAACTGTAGTGAAGTATAGTGTTTAAATAGTGGAACACATGTTATTTAATGAAATTAAAATTTAATTAATACATAAAATTTTTGTTACATAAAGTAACTGGTTCTAAACTTTACTTCGAGATCTTTGTTAGTGTCTATTCCTATCAGTTCTTCTCGTAATCCAACATTCTTTTTTCGATGTGCCATATGAATTCATTGCTTACTGTGGTATCACCATAGTCAAAGCATTCTCAAATCTAGTTTAAAAATCTGAATAAAAGGTATTTAAATGTTGAACGTGAACTAAAACGTCATTTTCCTGGGAGATTTTCTGTGACAAATTGAGAAACTGGGAAAATTTGCGACGCACAATTTTATACTTCTTTAGCTTATTTCTGGCAAGAAACGCTGAAATGATGGTCCTTGTTTTAATAAAATTTATGCCGTTGCCAAGAAACTGCAAATTAACCTCATTAATTTTAGTAAATATATCTGTTAAATAAGTAAATCTGGTTTATACTTGATTAAATTTTCTTTTAAATTTAAAGTCATGATCTGATTTAATGCGAGCCATTATCATAGACCCCCCAGCCTCATTTATACTTCATAGACCCCCAAATTATTTTTCTGCTGACATGGACCCCTTCAAAAGAGTCATAGACCTCTGGGGGGTTGATATAGACCAATTTGGGAATCACTGAAAAAAAAATACAAAAATTTTAAACGGTAAATTTATTTATAATTTAAGTAAAATATTATTTACGAGCAAAGAAATTTTTAACATAAGCAATAAATAAAATTATCTCCATCATTTGAGAATTCGCCACATTATGAAAATAAAACTTCCGTTCGAAAATTTATGTTAAACATTGAGCTCTGCTGGGAAATATGAGTTTTATTTTTAACTTGTATCATTTTATGTATTTCCTATGAGAAAATAAAATGTGGAAAGAAGTGTTAAAGGGAATTTATCCTCTTGAGACTTGTTGGAAAACTTAAATTGCTCCAAGAAACTAACTCATTGAGCTTCAATTCTTACAATAAGTGAGCATGGCTTCTTTTCTGAATTAGATCATTTCTTTCAACGAACTTTACAGTTTAAATTCAGTGATAAAAGTAAGAAAATGGGAAGATTTATTGTGTCTCTGGAGATTTTAAGTGATATGTCTTTATTATCATTTCTTTGTATTGGTGGAAAACAATTTCATTTCTATTTATACATGTTTCGATTTTTTTTTCATTTCACTGTAAATTGATTTTCCAATGACGTAATTGAAAAATATCAATAAACCTAAGGCTTATTTTACAATATGCAGATACTTTTACAATAAACTACTATTTATAGAGTAATTTTTTTCAAGTTATTTCTTTCGCGTTTATTTATATTTCTTTTTTATCATTATATTTATCAAATATTTGCAGAGGAATTTTTATTATAGAAAATCTTGAAGAAAAGTTCTCTTTTCACAGGTTTGCCAACACCTAACACTTGACAGAGAATTATGCTTTATATGTTATATTATTTCGAATTATATAATTATTTCTAAAATTCACTTCTGAATCTACATAAATATGGGGCTCACCCACTAACTCACTTACTTAACACGAGGTATTTAAAATTATTAGACCTACAGACATGAAATTTGATAAGCATGTTTCTTTTGCTGAGTAGAGATCGGAAATCGGCTCTCAAGAGGGGTTGGATGGGTGTAAATAGATTTCTGTTTTAGAAATTGAAATCGATTTTAAATCAAGAGGAGGGGGTTATAAGAACATTTTTAAATACAAATGAAAGTTTAATGGAAAGACATATATCATAACTTCACATTAGTATTTTTTTTTGTAATACATCATGAAATACCCTGAGAAGCGGGTGGGTAATTTATACATTTATAAAACTCTTGATCCATTTTTTTTTTCGTTGTTATTTATGCAGAGCCTATTTAATATAATACTTTTGAGTTTCATTTTATTCTTATAGTTCCTGACTAAGAAAGCAAATCAAAAGAAAAGTTCGAAATTTTGTTGGGAAAAAATGTATCAATTCCTGCATAAAACACAAATTAATAATTTCTACTTATTTGTAGAGATTGTGAAGCATTTTAAAGTAAATTTTATTTAAAAAAATAATGTATTTTAATTTATCCTAAAACTTAAATTTGAAAACATTTGATTTATAAGCTCTAAATTATCGTTTGCTATATTTAAATTTTATCTTGTATAAAATACGTATTAATTTTATGGGCTAAACTTATGATGGCCACGTGATAAATGCAATCACGTGTTCTTCATTGAATTCAAAACTGAGATTAAACTTATACTTGTTGCTCTACTCATAATATTTAGATAAGACTTCAAATTTGATAAACTGGTAAAGTTATTCAAGAATAAAGATTCTTCAAAAACAATATTCAAAACTAAAAAAATTATATTATACGGGTATTTTTAAATAAAATGTATTTTATTTACAAATGTGCATTATATTATTCTGGGGGAAAATGTACTTTTTAAAAGAAATTTCTGTAAAAGGTGAAAGCTGGCAACAGCGAAGTTCATGAATTGATGGTCTGGAAACGTGAATGCATTTATCATGTGACAATGACGTGACATGAAATTGTGAGCTGAGGCTGGAAACACGTGATTGCAGTTATTATGTGACTATGACGTCACACGAGCTTAGTCCATTATCTGTAAATTTTAAACCAATTAAATATATATATTGTGTGCTTCTTAATACAAGTCCTAGTACCTTCGAAATAAGTTTCAAGCCCTAATCTTGACAATTATATTTAATCCAGCGTTTCTCAAACTGTGGGGCGCGCCCCCGTAGAGGGGAGTGATAACTCTATGAGGGGGTGCGAGCATAGTGAAATGTCGAAAGCAAATGATTATTTTAAAACATTTTTAGTTACTGAAAGTAAGTAGACAAAATACATTCTGACACAATAAAAAATAAAATACTCATTTTCACTGATATAATACATTTATATATATACGTTGTACAGTACTAATACATTTATAATTAATTTAACAATACTAAGTTAAGAACAAGTTTAATAATTACCAGTGACCCCATGTAAGCTTGCCATACATAAAATTATGTACAAAAATCAGCATTTATCCTGATAATTTATATAATTTATAATTAATCCATTAACTACCGATTATATAAAAATTACACGATTTTCTCCCCAGTGCCAACGTTTTTCACGCAAGCACGTGTAAGTGATGTATTAGGGGGGAGGAAAGAGTAAAGGCAAATCCTCTGTAATAAGTAAATTCTTCGCAATCAGTCAAAATCCTTTTATTGCATTCCAAAGCCTTCGGGATAATTTTATGAATAGTAATGCACAGAAAAGATCGTACCTCGGAAAGACGTATATATACGATTGGGACATTTAACGCTTTGGCTGAGCGAAACGTTTATATAAGCCTGTGGTACTTAAGAGGTTAAAGTCGTATTGTAGCTTTAGAGTCAAAGTACATTATTATTCAAGTCAATACATTGTATTCGTATGGAGGAAGGGGTAAGGGCGCGATGAAAATTATGATTGAATATTGGGTCGTAAGTATTGAAACTATGAGAAGCACTGATTTAAGCCAGTGACCAAAGATAAAGATGTAAGTTTTGCGTTACATCTTGCCAGTCATCACAACTGTAAAGGGATATGGAATAAAGTTCTGTTAAAAGCAAACAAATCGTAGTAGATTTTGAAATCTTACTCCTTCTCAATATTTTTAAAATCAATTCCAATTCTCTTAAACTAACATTCCGATCGAAACTATTTGAATATTAACTCCTTCATCGTTAACTTAAGCAATCTAATTATTGACTGAAACTAACTCTACAACCTAACTCAATTGGGAACATTAACGCCACGAATCCATCTAGGTTACTTAACTCGTCGCCAAATTTCGCCTAAAGTCTTGGTAACGTCAAGAAAGATATAAGTTTCAGGAAGAATAACAATTAGACCACTTGGTGCAGCGATAACATGAAACCTTTTCCTACGGATAGTCTTTAAGCAAGATAGAATACTGTTGATATAACCCAGCTAAGTGATAGTCTAATGCATAGGAGGGGCCATAAAACTCTCTGGATGCAGTTTCCCTCATTATTTTGTTCCTTGTTTTTCTTCTCCCCTACACAAATAGCTGCATTGACATAAAGACCAAAGGCAGGAGAACGGCAGGATTAAGAGTTACTTTATTTGGTGTGCTTTAGGCATTACAGAATTAGTGCCAATGCTAGAAATAATCGCATATACTTTAGGACAGTCTACTTCTGCCGTGGATATAGAGTGGTAAATAAAGTTGAGACACTTAACAGTTCCTACGGATGTTTACTGTTGAATAAAACATGCACTTATTGCATGTATTGTCTGTTTACCTTTATTGAAATAGGTTTGAATCTGTTTTATGACTCAATGGTTTGTTACGGGGGGGGGGAGAATGGGAAATGTTTCAATGTTCAAAAATTACTTTTTATGGTTTCTAGCACAATAAAATGAACTGATATATTTGTAATGTGATAGAATCTTTTTCATTAAGTTTTATTTTGATGTGTTTACCGTAGCCGCACGACTACTTGCGACAACTTTTTTTTAAAAAAGTACGTATGGGGATTTTTTTTGTTATTTTTAGATTTGTTTAGTGCATTTTAAGAAAAATGTACTAAAATTAAGAAGAGAAAAAGGAATTATTATTACTAAAATGGGAAAAAATAGGTAAAAATTGACAAAAAATAGCATAAACGCAGCCCATTCTGCACCAAAGGTTTATGAACAAATATTCAATTTTTTCAATCTAATTGTGTTGCTATATTATTCAATTTTGAAATGACCTCCAGGATAAGAGATATTTTCTTTTTTACAAAAACTAGAGCACTTTATCTCGGTTACTATATGAAAATGCTTAAAAAGACAGTGATTATATTCACATAAGGGACTGTAAATTTTGTAATAAAACAGTGATTGATAAATCTGAAAGTTAAGACAATTCTACTATTATACAGAACTTACAGAAAAAATTTCACACAGTTAATTATGTTCAAAACTTTTTTAGCAATCGTTGATCCCGTTTGATTATTTTTTAAAAAAAACACATTTCGAGTAATACGCGTTTTTAAAGTATGACATCTTGCTTAAAGTAATGGCATCTGCTTTTACTAAAACCTTGCAGTTTTTGTTCTAGTGAAAGGAAAATAATAAACTTTGTATATTTTTATAAAACTAATAAGATAGCTTATAAAATAAAATCATTAAAAAAAGGTCAGTTTTTGGTAAAATTCACAATTTTAGGGTAGTCGGATACCTTAAAATGGAATCTAAAAAATGCAAGGAAGAAAAGACATGGAACTGTTTATTGATAGTCACACACATAGTTTGAGTGTTCATTATCGTCGAGCTAAAACCCAACACACGAGCTATTGGCAAAATGCCCAAAAGAGCCGAGCTTACCAGAAAAGGGCTTAGAGCAGAAGTTCCTATGCTTTTTTGTCTCATAGACCCCTTGCCATGTTTTACGGTTTGGGATAGAATCCTCCTTACCTAATACTAATTTTTGCAAATTTATAAACTTAAACGTCTTTTGGATCGCTAATATGAAGCTATTTACTTTAAAAGATTAAAAAACATGCTTATTAAATTAAATTAAATTAAATTAAATTAAATTAATACATAAAATAACTGAACATGGGGAGGGGTGAATCTGGTGCTTCAATAACAAATTTTCAACATTTTGCATCACTCTTGTCAGGTTTAAATCTAAATCTCCTAAGTCAATAGTGTAAAGTTTTTTTGAGATTGACAACCGCGCGCTGAAATTCCTTCTCACTAGGAAAAGCAATTAAAAACTTTCCCACGAAATTGCATAATTCGGCATAAATAATAGGTATGTCTTTTTAAAGACAAAATTTCTGACATCTAAGCTTTACTTTAAGATCTTCGTTAATATCCATTCCGATGAGTTTCCTCTTGTATTATGACATTGCTAGATGTTTTTTTCTAAGAGACCATATGATTTCATTGTCTACTGTAGTATTACAATATAGTCAAAGCACTCTCAAACATAGTTCCAAAATTTGATTAGAGGGTATTTAAATGTATAGTGTTGATTAAAACGTCATTTTCCCGGTCAGATTGACTGTGACAAATTAAAAAACTGGAAAAATTCGCGTCGTCCAATATTATACTACTTAAGCTTAATCTGGCAAACAACGCTGAAAGGATGGTCCTTGTTTTAATAAAATTTATGCTGCCACCTTGTAACTACAAATTAACCTCATTAAATGTACTAAATAAATCTATTAAATATGTAAAATCTGGTGTCCACTGATTAAATTTTCTTTTAAAATTAAAGTTCCGATCTGGTTTAATGAAAGCCACTATCACACACCCTCAATTACACCTCATGGACCTCCAAATAATTTTTTCGCAGATGTGGACACCTTACAGGTCGTCATAAGCCCCTGGGGGTCGATATAGACCACTTTGGGAATCACTGGCTTATAGATACAAACCAGTCTCCTGGGAAACAACCACCCAGAACAAAATCTTGGCTTACAATAGTTAGGGCTGTAAGATCTGGTCGAAAAATCTTAAAGATCTTCCCATGTGGCCAAGGCGTAAGGCAGTTGCCGAGTTTCGTCTGGCTACTGGACACGACTGCCTCCTTAAACATCTTCATCGAATCCATGTTGCACTGGCCCCTTTCTGCAGGCTCTGTGATATTTGTGAGGGCATGGATGCTGACCATATTTGCCACTGCCCAGAACTAAATGGCTCCTCTTTGTGCATCTTTATTGGAAAGCTAGAGACTTATTGGGTTCATAGACTTTTCTAGCCACATTTTTATTTCCTACTTTGTTTGTTTTGTCTGTTTTTGTTTTTGTTCCTACCCCCTTGTGGTGTAGTGGTCTTTTGTAACCCTGGCTATTGGAAGTAAAAAAAAATAGTTAGAGCTATACACATTAGCTTACATTCGAGTACACATTATTTAGTTAGGACTATTGGCAGCATTCTCTAGGAAGCTGAACTCACCTAAAAAGGTTTAGAGTTCTCCTCTTTCGCTCAGGAAGGAGTATTGGTGACGGCCCTCGAAATTGTAAACTTCGGTCAAGTGACGAAGACGACACCTGAGCTGACACCCCTCCCCTGTCTTCAAACTATCACTCCACACCAACGTGAGACTGTAGAGATTCGACAGATTTAACGTGCATCAGTGCCTTTACACGACGGGTCTTCAGAGGCAGTAGAGCTCGAACTTATGACAAGCCGGACACGATGTTTGGAAAAAGAATGGCATAAAAGCCAGTGCCTAAATGTTTACCTCAATTTTTAAGGATGCAGTGCGATAAATTAATATACATGTTATAAACATATAAACTTATTTTAATATTGAGACCTTTTTTTCCTTTGTATTTTCTCAAAGTGTGTTCCAAGATTAACACCTCTACATAAAGTGATTCATTAAACAAAAAAAAATACTAAAATACCACTGTACTATTTTTTCTTGAATGTTATTTTTACATGAATACAAAAATAACAAATATATATGAAATCAGTATTTAGTAAGAAAACATTTAAATATTTAGTCATTTTCGTAAAATGTAAATAACTAGCATGATATTATCCTATTTAGTATTATTATTTAGCAATTTCTCTGTCTTAGACACTTTCGTGACAGGGATTACGAAAAAGACCACCCTTTAAGTCCGCGGTGGCTAAGTGGTCATGGCATCCAGCTAATGGCAGATTAGATAGATTGAAGAACATTTCAGTCTAATTGGCAAGAGGGGGCTTCTGCATATAACCAATTATTCTTTTGAAGTTAGCTTAACTCCGGCCCTGATTTGAGCGTTCTTTTTTTTATGGTCTCTAGCTCTAAAAATCAGGAATTTAGAATAACACCACACTTTCCTCAAGCATTTCTATCTTATACATTTAGGTGAATAAAAAAATTTAAAAAATTTCAGAATTTTAGAACTCCATGCGGAAAAGAGTTTCTCTGGTATATAGATGAAGGGGGAGGGGGGAATAAATACATTTTAATGTTAAGTACAGCCATAAGAAGAATAAAGTTTAGGTATACCAGCTTTTTTTTTGTGGAAAAAGGTAAAAGCAATTGTTGTACAGAACAGAAGAAAAACAGGTATGTTAGTACTTCTTAACATTTATTGAGATGAGAGGACATTTATTAAATAGTTACAAGAAAAAAATATCAAGTATATTTAACAGCTTCTTTTCTCAATTCCTACTATTATAGCTCACACTATATTTATCTTGTTCAAATTTTAATCGTTAATAAACTGCATTTTAAAGCACTCAATTGAGCTGAAATTTTATATACACGCTTATTTTGGATGACAATACAGTAATTTAATTATATTTAATAAACATTAATTCATTAAAACTAATTATTCAAAGAATTACAAATACAGCCACGTTGGCATCATTTTTGGCGACTTAGCGACCATTTTGGCGAATTGTGTCAAACTTGAAATGGTTTTTTTCTCACATTTTTAAGCGCTCATTTGAGCTGAAATTTTCTATGCACTATAGTTTTGGGTAACAATACGATAATTTAATTATAATTAATTAAAATTAATTGACTGAATTGAATTGTTTGAAGAATTACAGATACAGCCACGTTGGCTTCATTTTTAGCGACTTGGGTCAAGTCTTTAAAAGATTTTTTTTTCTCACGTTTCAAAGCTGAACTGTTGAACTGAAATTTTATATACATGGTTGTTTTGGATGAAAATACGATACTTTAATGATAATTAATAAAAATTAATTGCCACTTAATGTTGAGATTCTGTTAAATGTATATACATCTTTATATTAATTGTAAGTACACACAGGGTGGCCATAATTAAACTGCAAGTGTTCAAGGGGTGATGGAGCGAAAACCACTGGAAATATTCCAGTGAAATTTGGTATCTACGCGTTTCAGAGCATACGCAAATCAAATATGCAAAGAAAAAAATCACCATTTTCACCCAATAGATGGCGCTGTACCGTATTTTAACGCTCATGGTGGTATAAGCAACTTCCAAAACCGAGAGACAGAGCATAATGACATTCTAAGAGGCATATAAACAATATAATTCAGTAAGTGAATTTTTTTACAGTATCATGTAATCACAAATTAGTCTAAATTAAGATCACAAATTAAACAATCCATAAAGACGCTTTGGAAAACACTTAAACCATCATTTATTCAATAAAATTTCATATGGTGTGGTCAATATGCGAACTACCAGATGCAACCACATGCTGAAAAAGTAAGACAGCATAATACACCGTCGCGAACAATGAAAGTTTTTTTCTTATTCAGAGTCATTATTGACCATTACTCAATGTGATCTTGTTTTTATACTGTTCGATGGGCTTAGAATTTGCATATATGCCGTCGATAAGCATTGAAACATGTCACAGCGCCATCTATCGGGTGAAAATAGTGATTTTTATTCTTTGCATATTTGACTTGCGCATGTTCTGAAACGTGTAGATACCAAATTTCACTGGAATATTCCTGGTAGTTTTCCCTCTAGCACCCCTTGAACACTTGCAGTTTAATTATGGCCACCCTGTGTGTATTTAATAAAATGTAACTAAAATATTTTTTTTTTCTTGATCTAAGTAGGAATTGACGTACAAAAAAATTTTATATTACTTGTTACTGTTACATTTTTTAAGACTTACTGTCAATTACAGTACACGGTAAAGCGGAAAACGGAAAAAAGCTTGAATTGGACTTTGACATTGCTAAGAGAGCTGAATTATAAAATGTTCAATGTACATAGTACTACTCACAACTCAATATTCATTTATCAATAATTGTCGTTTCTAGTCACTTATGCAGTAGAAAAATAATTTATTTTGTGTCTATTCAAAATTAAGTATTTGACATTTTTTTCCAAAAATTCCAATACCTTGCAACAATATTAAATTTTAAAATGATTTTTTAAAGTTATTTTCTCCCAGTCTATATACCATGGAACATCTTTTCTATGTAGGTAGATTCTGATTTAAAATATTTTTTCTCCACAGAATCGCATAAAGTAACTTTTATATGCAGTCTATTTGTTGAATTCAGTGCTAAAGTAACTCACTGTGTGAAGAGATTTATGGGAATGAAATAAAAATTAATTAGAAATAATAAAATTTTAGCATTGTAGAAATATTTATTTAATATCCAAGAATATAAAAAAAATTAAGTGTTGATTTAACGTGGTATTTTACTTTTAATAAATAAAAATTTACTTAAAACACTATTTCCATCCAAATTGTAAATCTAAAACATTTTTAAGTCCCTCTAACGTGTGTTCATATTTTATTAATTAATAACATCTTTCGTATATAAACAAATCCTCTTCCATAAACCTCTTTCGAATGCTAATTCTGTCATTAAAAGCAAAGTTAAGTCAACAAGAAGGGAAAAAATATACATTTAATTTTCATCTATATAAGTTAGACTTGCGCCATTTTCACTGTTAATATTTCGGTTTATTTGGATGAGTCTGTTTATGACATTTTGCAGGAACATTAATAAGGAATATTTGGAAAACTTTAAGGCAAATTATAGTTCTTCTTTTAAAGAAAACTAAGACATGGATGACGTGGTTGAGAGTTTAGAAAATGAAGGATTCTGATTTAGAACATTATCGATAACTTCAGATATAAAGTTCTGCAGACAGTGTTTAAAACTTTATGTATGATTAGACGATAAACATGGAATTTATCTTCCTTACTAAGCCTATTATCTATGCATATTGACAATTACATTCGATTAAATTCCAACAAAAGTGGGTTAAATGTCATTATATCCCAGTGTAATTGATGTTAATTGTTAAGATCCTTCTTTTTATGTGTAATAAACAGTCACAAGGCATTCATTAGCAAAAATTCTTTTTAAAAAGGTTTTTTTCTCACTTTCTCTCATCTCTGCCAAAGAGATCGTACTTTCTTCTTTCTGCTGTATTTGTTTCGGAACTAAGCAATTCTGGGGTAATTGTTTGTAGTTCAGCAGAAATAAAAAATTATTTTTAAAAAGTAAATAGATTTGTGGATGGATTTTCCAAGTGGAATAACGTTACTTAAGTGTTAAACGAAAAAAGCAATTATCAAAAGACATCATCAGGAATTTAAAACCCTTAAACTTGTTGTAGGAAACACGGGAATTTTTTTTTTTTAAAAAAAGGGGGGGGGGGTCGAAAGACCTCCATTCTAGTATCATAGCTCATTACGTCGCCAAACATATTCTTTTGATTTTATCCATCGCCGGGAACAAAAAACAGTAAAAAATAAAATATACAAAAAAAATTGGCATCAATTAATAAAATAAATTAATAAAAACTTTCATTAAATTATTAGGAATGCTATATACATACTATATACTATATACTATACTATATACTATGCTATACTATATACATACTATATACTATATACTATACTATATATACTATACTATACTATATACATACTATATATACTATACTATATATACATACTATATACTATATATACTATACTATATACATACTATATACTATACTATACTACTATACTATATACATACTATATACTATATACTATACTATATACTATACTATATACTATACTATACTATATACTATACTATATACATACTAATACTATATACTATACTATATACATACTAATACTATATACTATATACATTGGATTATAATGAATTGGTGGGAAATCAAGGGTGATAAGGGGGGGTCGGAATCCCTGGACCCTTTCTTTCCCCCTCTATGTGAACCACTGATTCCATTTCGAAATGATATATTTCAAAAATCCTAGTTCCGGCTCTGAACAGAAGTCTTAACTATACGAGGTGGGATCCAAAAGTTCACGAACCGAACCCGTAACATAACAAATCTTTGCGGTAAAGCGACCACGATAATATTTCTGTCACTGCATTCTTCCCCTTTTCTAAAAACGTTTGCCCCAAATCACGTGGTCGATGTCTTGCCACGGTGTCGTGTTTTGTAGATGGTTGCATTTAGTGGCCGTAGATTGAAAGAAATTGCGTTTGTTGAGCAGAGAATAATATCAAATTTTGTGTTGGGGCTTGATGGAAAAGAGTGCTACGGAGGCTTACGAAATGTTGAAGCATGTTTAAGGCAGTTGTACATTATCGTGAATGCAAGATTTTAAGTGGCATTGAAGTTTCAGAGAAGACACAAGGAAAGTGTCAAAGAAGACGAACGCTCTGGATGTCCACGGGCTTCCCGCACCGCTGAAAACATTGAAAAGTTTTCTGCGGCGGTACGTGCTTCAAACAATGACGGGGTGAAATGAAAACTGTTTTGCCACATCCTTCTTTCTCCCCTGATTTCACCCACAGAAATTTCAGAATATTTTTTGAACTGGCACGTCGCTTGCAGGGTTGCCGATTTCAATCTACAGATAGAGTTAAAACTGCATCGCAGGCTGAATTAAAGAACATGGCTAAAAATGTTTTCCAGAAACGTTTCAATGAACTTTACAAGTGATGGCAACAGTGCGCTGTTGCTCAAAGGTCTTTTTCAAGGACGATGTGTTTCTGCAACTTGAATCCTATTACATATATATTATTATCAGAGAAGTATTTTTTTCGAAAGCGGAGAATGTTTTGAAAATGTCATTTTTTCTTCATTTTTTACCAAAAAATTGTATTTAAATAATTTTTACTTTCAGTAATATCTTAAAACAATTTTATGTGCATATTCTAATTAAACTGACACTAATTACCAGAAAAATGTTATTCATTTATACGCTTTTTCAAAACCCCGTTTCCGAACGTATTCAGTCATCTCAAGAAAATTAACCATATTAAAATGCGGACATTTCATAGAGTTTCGAAAAGAAAATGTAGTAGCCTAAATGTAAACAAGCCACTTACCCTTAACTGGTTTAATCGTACCAGTTAAGGGGTTCGTACCAGTCCATACGGACAACCGAAAGCTGGTCACAATCACTTTGCCCATATGCTGTATTTTTGATATTTTTTTTTTCTTTCTATCTTTGATTAGAACATATTTTTAATTCTTCTAGTGAGATTATTAGTGCTAACGTTTTTTAAGAGATGCAGTTTGTCTATGGTACTGAAATACTTTTCATTCGGGATTTTCTTTGTGGTGAAGGTGAGAATTTTTCATTGAATGCAGGAATTTAGATTCTTTAAAGTATTCGATAAACTACCGGGATTGTCAAGGCAATGTGCAATTTGTTGCTTGAGAAGAAATGAAAATGGAAAGATAAACCAAAAAAAAGCCAATATTATCTTTGTCCCCATTGCAATGTAAGACTAAGTATTGCACCATACTTCAAATTGTATGTACATACACATACACACACACACATACAAAATCCTCAACCGTTTGAAAAAAAGGTACGAACATGAAATTTTTTGTACGTATAAGGAAAAAAAATTTAATATATGAAACATTTAGTGGCGTAACGTACACCCCCGCATTGTGGGGGACCAGGGTTCTAGGGGGCCCAAAGCCTGACTGCCGCCAAGTAAATCCAAGCAATCCAATTTGTAAAATCCAACTTGGGGCCCAAAACTTTACTTTGCAGGGGAGGGGGAGCAAATGTTTTCCGTTACGCCACTGGAAACATTCTTCTGAGCACAGAAAACGTACTTGGAAGAAGCAAACATTTACGATTTTTTGTGGTCCACAACTATAAAATAAGAAATATGAATATTAAAAATTCAAAATCGAAAATTAAAATAAAATTCTTCATTTTTCGCATTCTGTTAAGTATTATACTTAGCTATATGCAATAAAAAATGCACCTTTTTTATAAAAAAAAAACATTTGGGGCAAAAAAATTGACCGGGGAGAGGGTGTAATAAAAAACAAACTGTGTATGTGTTCACTTTACTTAACAAAACCCATAAGGTGTTCTATTTCACATTTTTAGTAACTCTGAAAAATGAACCTCAGAATTAAAATTAATGCTAGATTTTCACACCATTGTATTCAAAGAGTAAAGTGAACTACACTTTTCCTTATGAAAATAAAATACAACCACGGGATTTCCCATTTTAAACCTAAAGTCCTCCAAAGCAGGAAGATCTTCTTTTATTGAAACATTTGTCAGACGATTTTAAATAGCGACAAGGAGAACCCTTTGCAATAGAGAATAAAAAGGATATCTGCTGGATCTTCCTTACTCTGCACCCCCAATTTTGCATGACATTTTTTTCTTCTAAATCTAATAAAAAAAAGTTGCAAAGAAGGATGTGGGTTCATTGAGCTTCGTAGAAATGGAAGACTAGTGAAAGGATCATGGAAATGCAAATTTAATTTCCTAGGCATTTAATTTGTCTTATGCTTAGTTTTCTTTCTTAATTAAGTTTTGTTTAAGTTGAGCAAATAGGGTTTTTTTTTGTTCGCAAATAACTAGCATTCTTTTGCTTGTTAGGTTTTATAGTGATATAAGTCTTTTTTTTTTAACTACAGGAAGCTTAAGAAAGTTGAAGTATGTAAATTAAGGGAATAGCTTAAAATTTTTGTCGAGGGTATCAATTAATAATTATAGACAATATAAATACGGGAAGTTTATTCTTATTTTAGGCTTAAGAATTTATTCTGTTTTTTAGAATGACTGAATTCCTGATTTTGAAAAGGCGTATTAATGAATAATTTTTTTGATATTTAGGATTTGTTGAATTAAAAAATATTCATATAAAATTATTTTAAGAATACTGTTACAAGAACAAATTATTTAAATGTGATTCTTTGGCAAAAAATGCAGAATGTTTTTCGAAAATTTCTCCTCTTATGAAAAATGCTTCCATAATAATAATATTTTGGCTATATATATAGTCAGAATTTTTATACGGAACCTAAACTAATATTTTTGAAAAATTCACTTTGTTATAAGAGTTAATATCAATTGAAATAATAATCGGTGTTACTTATAAAAATGTCTCTACTCTGATACATTAAAATGTGAATAAAAAAATCTACTTTTAAATAATATTCTTTAAAAATCCTAATTCAGCCTTTGTGCTGAATTCTCAGCTATTGTACAGATAAAATGTTATTGTTATCGATGCATTTTCCATAAAAAGAGAATGTTTTGAAAATATGTCATTCATTTCAATATTTCATTTATTTTCAGTCATTTTTTTTTTGTCAAAAAACTGCATTTAAGGTATCCGACTACTTGCGACAACTTTTTTTTTTAAAAAAATTAAGATATGGGGATTTTTTTGTTGTTTTTAGATTTGTTTAGTACATTTTAAGAAAAATATGCTAAAATTAAGAAGAGAAAAAGAAATTATTATTACTAACGTGGGAAAAAATTGGTCGAAATTTACCAAAAAAATAAATAAATAAATAAAATAAAATAAACGCGGCCCATTCTGTACCAAATGTTTATAAACAACTTTTCAATTTTTCAATTCTGATGTGTTGCTAGGGTATTTATTTTTGAAATGACCATCTGGATAAGAGATATTTTAATATTTACAAAAACTAGAGCACTTTATCTTATTATATGAAATTGCTTAAAAAAACAGTGATTATGTTCACATAAGGGACTGTAAATTTTGTAATAAAACAGCTATTGATAAATCTGAAAGTTAAAACACTTCTACTATTATACAGAATATACATAAAAAATTTCAGTTAATTGCTTACAAAGCTTTTTTAGCAATCGTTGTCCCCGTTTAAGCATTTAAAAAAAAACACACATTTCGAGTAAAACGCGTTTTAAAGTATAACATCCTGCTTAAAGTAATGGCATTTGCTTTTACTAAAACACTTGTAGTTTTTGTTCTAGTGAACGGAAAATAATAAACTTTGTATTTTTATAAAGCTAATAAGATGGCCATAAAATAAAATAATAAAAAAAATTTGTCAGTTTTTGGCAAAATTCACAATTTTAGGGTAGTCGGATACCTTAAATAATTTTCCATTAAAAAATTTCTTAAAATAGTTGAATATATCTATATTCTATTTCAAGTGAGACTAAGTATTTCAAAAAAAATTATTCATTTATATGCTCTTGTAAAATCACGGTTCCTAACACAGTCATATACTTTAAATATTTTAGGACTCATTTTTATGGACACAGTAAGATAGAGAGATGGATATTATAAATTACACTACTTCCATAGGAGGAATAACACATCACTCAATAAGTCCTAGGCCTGACATATAAATGTCTATACCTTCTAATTTTTCTAAGCATAATCTAGTAGAACTAACTTTTAAACGACATTTGTCAAAATTTCATGATAATATCTTGTTTAGCTTAAAAGTTACTGTGGTTTTAGTGAAGTGTCTTTTGTTTGCTTAGAAACCATGGATGAAAAAAGAATTTCATGTATTAAGTAAGCACTGTTTTTTTTATGGGAAGAAACACTGCTATTGCATTTACTATCGAAGTTGCTATTTAAGTTGCAGCATTAATTGTTGGAATTTAAAGCAACTTATGCAACTTATTGCTGCAACTTATAAAACTTATTATTATTAAAGAAAGTTATCGAAAAATTCATAGATAAATATATTCTAGCAAACAATATCTGCAGAAAGCAAACAGAATATTATTTTAATAAATACTACTTTAATAATAATAAAAAGGTAGATTCCAAAGAAAATTTTAAAGCGTGTTAGGGATCTAAGTTTGTACAAAATATTATCAGATGCGTATGCATGCTATTATAATTTAATAACGAAAATTAATCTAAATTTCCCAGCAATTGCTAAGTAGGGAATGCGAGAAAATAATAATTGTATTATAACATAATCGTTCATATTATTTTAAACCCATATTGTGACTTACATTTATTTGATAAGGATTTCATCTAGGCCGCTACTGTCCCAAGTTTTACGTTGCTTACCTTTTTATTTATTCGATAATTAAAAAAAGTTAATTTTTCTACATATTTTTTATAGCAGTGATAAGTGATCTACGTTAAAAAGGAAACATTTTATTGCACTGTGTACAAAGATATGTCAATGTCATTATCTTATAGAAAAAATTTTAAGAGCATTATTACTTTTGAAAGTGCTTTTAAAAGAAAATTTACACACATTATTATTTAGGGACACTTCTCTATTATTTAGTCATTATTAAATAATATTAAAATTAAATCAAATGTTTATCTAGTTCATCCCACAAAAAAAAATATTTTTTTTTTTTAGATAATTTAGAAAGAGTGTTCTAAAATTGATGTTTACAAAATTTTAAAAATTATATTTTAAATAGTTTGCGGTTGGTATTAGTGCTCTTAAAAATGAATATATAAAATTCGTAATAATGTTCGTCTCTTGCACTTTTTATAATTCCTTTTTAATCTCCCTCGATATTCACTTTTTCTATGTCTGTTTTACATCACTTTTCTGTTAGTTTCATTACTTTTCCATACATTTGAGCAGAAAAGAAACGAAATGGGGAATGGGAATGGCAAACCATGTTATTCATCCTGCGGTTAAATCGAAGTCAGCAAATTTTTATAATTGTAGCGCCATCTACATTTGAGATTCTTAACTAATCATCAAGATACATATAAATAATGCATACACTGCCATCTGTCGGTAAGTTAGTAGTTATCTATTCAGAAAAATTTATTCACATGGTCGTTTTTTCTTTTTACATAATTTTTCATTATGACTTTGAAAAATATATCATTTGTCCAGTTGCAACATAAAAATCTCTGGAGGTAAGTCTGAAAATTAGTATAACTTAATTTCCTATTACCTGACTGCTATTGTGTCTATAATTATTAGTAAAAAAATGTCCATTTTCAATAAGAAAAGAAAACATACGTACAAAAAATTACTTTTTCTGAGATACGTACACTGAATGATAAGTAATAAAAATAAACTATTAACATAAATTTTTTTTAAAAAATATTAACTTCGTTCTTAAAGTTGATTAACTTACCTTTTCGATATTTGTAGATAATCTGGAACACAGTTCATGTATAGGTATTTTGTGTTCATCCTAAAAAAAAAAAAAAACAAGATAATTAAGATTAAAATGAATTTTTTTCTCGTACATGCAAAAGAGGGCATAAAATAAAGAATTTACAACTGATCAGAAGAAATTGTATTCTAATGTCTTTAAGTATTATTTTTGTATCTTCGAGGATTCACATTCCAAAAATCTTCTGCACATTTTGTGATTAATTCCTTGACAAAATAAGGCACAGTAAATTTTATTGTTGGTTGTATTTCTTAGAAATAAAATTTTCAACACATACGTATTAAATATTTTATAATTTTTTTATTTAATTTAATTTACGAATATATTAAAGCAGAGTAATTTGTATTTTAAGAATTTAATTTTCCCAAGAAGTTTTCATAGTATATAAAGTGCAATGGTATCATATAAGTATTCGAAGTTTTTTCGAAACATTTTTCATCTCTTTCTACCTATTTTCATTTCTTTATTTTTTTTTATTTTATTCTATTTATTTATTGATTTAGAAGAAGAAATTTCCTTCAATTTTTTAATGCTGTTTTAATCAAAATATTACTGTAAGTACAGTCTGTTTATAAAAACATGAAAATGTATATTTTTTAAAAAAGTAGAAGACAAAGAGAAAGTAATTCAGTGATTTTTCTTTGAACTTTGACATACACACAGGAGAAGATAAACACACTCACCATCGTCACTTCTTGTTTCAACTCCTCCAAATCCATCTTTTTCTTTTTCCCCATTTTCAGTTCGCTGTCTTCGTTTTTCTAAAAGATAAAAAGAAAATTTGCATAACTTTTGAAAATATAGTTCAGCGTTAAGAAGTGAAATGCCTTAAATGAAGAAATTTCTTTACAGCTCATTCTACCTAAATTGAAAAAATTTCGAACAAAATGAATATTTAAAATTTCTCAAATAAGCATAAATCTTTCTTAAACCTCCTCTGATCAAATATTTCTGTTCAAATTTCAATTTACTCTGCTTATTAAAGATAATTTTCAAAATAAAAATTTCTGTCAAAGTAACGAGAAATAGTAAATAATATTGGTCCCTAATTCCATAATTTTACAATATTCGACAAAAAAAATTATTAATTTAATAACAACGAATAATTTTGAAAAATTGTCATAGTTGTTGTGTCTATATTTAATTTCACAATAATTAAATCAAATATACTTTTTGAATTAATATTTAAGTCAAAAAATTATTTCGAAGTTCCTTAGATCTGAAATAATCAGCAAATATTTAATTACGAAAGGCAGAAAAAATAATATTCTTAAAAGCTATTGAATTTGTAACGTATTCAAATTATAGCCATTGAGAGGGAAGAATGTAAAATTGTTGTTATACACACCTCTACTTTAATTTTAATAGATTCAGAAAAGATGTATTTGGTACCCCTTTTCTCTCTCTCTCTCTTTGTTATCTTACAAAATTTTGTTTACAGTTTTCCGTGTATACGTAATTTAAGATTAAGAATAATATTCTGAATCTGATTCAAATGTGACTCTTGATATTGCGAATGTGTATTGTATATTCATGTTCCAAACTAAATAGAATGGAAATTCAAAATTCAATCTAAAATAAATTTATATTCTAAGTCAAATCATACTAACAGTACCCTCTCTTTCAATTTTGAAAAACTGAAGTTATTTTTCTCCAAAACATATCATCATATCTAAGAAGATCCAAAACGGAATATAAAAAAAATAATAAAGGAATTGTAAGTGAGTAATTTATTTTTTGGAATAGATATTCTTCGAAATTGAATATATTCTTGGAACTAATCTGTTTTCAGAATATTCCCTGCATTCTTTTTTATATTTCATGCATTTTTCATGATTATGATAATTTTCTTAGATACATTGTTTATAAGTTATTGAACTCAAGAATATCAGTACCTAAATGCATAATTTAAAAAAAAACATTTCCTTCGTTGATTTTATTTCTGGAAATTTTAATAGGCAAACATTCTAATGTTACATATGACTAATCATTGAAGATAAGGAGATCAAATCAAGAAAATAAACTTAATGAACAATTTTAGAATTTCAATCACTTATTAGATTGGAACTCCAAAATTGTTCACAGGAACTTTATAAGTTCTTTAGCATCTACATCAGCTATGGAATAATAATTTATGTAAACCTACAACCATTAATATTCTCTATTCCAGCGTTTCTAAAACTGTGGGGTGCGATAACACTACAAGGGGGGTGCAAGCCCATTAAAAAACCGAAAATAAATGATTATTTTTTAAAAAATTTAATGTGCTGAAGTAAACAAACAAAAAATAAAATACACATTTACATTGATATAATACACTTATAAATCTATCAGTACTGCACAATGTATTTTATAATTAATTTAACAATACTAAGTTAATAACAAGTTTAATAATTACCAGTGACTCCATGGGCTTGTCATATATCAAAAATTTTCAAAAATTAACACTTATCTTTTTAATTTGTACGATTTATGATTTATCCTTTAAATACTGATTAAAAGATGCGCCATTCGCGCGCGCGCGCGCGCTTCCCAGTGACACCGTTTTCCACGTAAGTGCGAGTTTGTGATGTATGGGGGGGGGGGATAAATAAGTAAATTCTCTGAAATATAAGTAAATCCTTCGCAAACACTGTCAATATTATTTTATTGCCTTCTAAAGCCTTCGGAATAATTTTATGGATAGCAGTGCACAGAAAAGATCGTACTTTAGAAAGACGTATATATACGTCAGAGAAAATTAACGCTTTGGCTGAACGAAACGTTTATATACACTGGAGGAACTTAAGAGGTTAAAGTCGTATTGTGTAGTTTTAGCATCAAAGTACAGTATTATTGAATTCAATACATTGTTAATGAATGGAGGAAGGGAGGGGGGTGATAAAAATTATGAATGAATATTTGGTCGCAAATGTTGAAGGTTTGAGAAGCACTGCTCTATTCTATTTAACACCAAGAAGCTATAGTGTGTTTGACCAACCAGTAAATTGTATCTGACCACTTTTCAAAACCTGCTTTCACCAATGATGAACTTATTCAATTCCTACTATTAGTTCACACTCTCCCTATATATGTACATTTATTTATATATCTTATTAAAATTTTCAATCGTTAATAAAGTACTTTTTATTCATCTACTCAAGGTCAAATACATTTTTTAAAACTTGTAGTGGAAGACACTTGATGTTAATACGGTTTTTTTAAATATTAATTCATAAAAAATTTTATTTTTGAATTTTAAATTTATTCTGCGTTATTTCTGACGAAGTTAGAACTAACTGCAACAGATGGCGCCAGTAAGTTTTTCTAACGAATTTTTTCTTGGCTACTAATACTTATTTTTTTTATCCACTCAAGTTCAAATACATTTTTTGAACTTGTAGTGGATGACACTTGATGTTAATACAGTTTTTTTTTAAATACTAATTCCTTAATTTTAAATTTAATTAACTAAAATAAAAAAATAGTTGACCTAAGTAGGAATTGACTTAATTTCAATTTTGATTTTTTTATATTATTTGTTTTTTAATAATGCTATATTAGTGAAAAATAGTTCGTATAGAATTTAAGTGAAACTCAAATTTTATTAAGTAATTAGCGTGTTATAATAATTCATACGTAATCGGAAATTCTAGAAAGAACTGAAATATAATTAAATTGGTACGAATTTTATATTGTGAAGTTGCCATGTTTATTTCGAGAACTGTTTCTTCGTAATTTATTTTCCTTTTTCACATATTTTTGGATCAAAACGATTTTTCCGCTAAAAATTTCTGGACAAGATGGCGGACTTGACGAAAATTATTTGCCGAGATTGTTAATATTGTATGAGATTGCTTACAATAGAAACATAATCTTAATCAGATGTTTGTGAAATCAGAGCAAGAAAAATAATTTCATTCGCTTGGTATATGAAATATATTGTGTCATGTTTAATTAGAATATAAATTTACTTTTCAAGGTATTAGAGTACAAATTTAGTTCTTAATGTCTGTATGTAAACAGTGGCTAAAAAAAACTGGCTCTTTATAAAACTTTACTCAGTTATTATTCTCTAAAATACACACTGATATTAATGAAATAGTTCCATTTTCTTTATTCGACACTTGTTTAAAATTTCATGAATACATTTGACTTAAATATTTTTATAGTGTCCAATGAAATTTCTATTTTTTTTAAATAGGGAGGGGTTTTTTGTGATAACTTATAGTTTTTAAGCAAAAATGTTTAATCTCTATAATAAACTTTCAAGCTTCAAACACAATTCAAATTTTTATGATTTAAATTTGCTAATTAAGAAAAGGAGGGGTTATTTTATTCCCTACATAATATGCCATCTGAATACTCTTCAAATAAAAGTAGTCCATGTTTTAAACCCTCGAACGAAGAGTTTTTGTTCAGCATGTTGGTACCACTATTTGGCGATGTTTACTCGTAGAAAAATAATTTTCGCGATATTTTTTGACAACAATATGACTTTTTGGTGGCTAAAACTGCTCTTAACAAAACTTTTCATAAAACAATTTTAAAAAATTTAATTCATTACTGGTAAAAGCAAGAATTAATTTAAT
Organism: Trichonephila clavata; assembly: GCA_019973975.1. Taxonomy (NCBI): domain Eukaryota; kingdom Metazoa; phylum Arthropoda; class Arachnida; order Araneae; family Nephilidae; genus Trichonephila; species Trichonephila clavata. The sequence goes on along the minus strand of BMAO01016337.1, from coordinate 149,960 downwards.
TCTTTAGTTTTCTTTTTTTCCCCTCGTTTTGCTTAAGGGAGTGGACGCTGTTGACCAAATGCTTACGTAAGTGGTTTAGAAAACCACATTTCAATTTGATGAGTAATTTGGAAAAGGACGTAAGAAGTTTTTGATTTAGCAATTATTTATGTATATGTTTTCAATTTGTGTTTCGTTCTAAACAGTTCCAAAAAGGCATTCATTCAAAAAGAAAAAAAAGCTTAACATATTGAAGAAAATTGAAATAAAAAGACAAAATATTTTTAAATACAATTTTTCTTAAAAAAACAAAAATGTTCTAAAGGAATTTTAATAAAATTAACAATGGATATTTTTGACGCAATGGGGGTTATATATTTATCAAATTCAAATTCTCATACGATTTTTAAAAACTTTGAATTTTGAAATCCTTTTAAATATAGCTGATTTTATTGAAACTATAAATTACCATTTTTCGCAAAAAAAATATAAATAAATAAATAATAATAATAATATAATCATCCTAATTTCTGTCGGAAAAAAAATTATAAGATTAATTTATAACGAGAAATCAAATTAAACGATAAAATCATTTGAGAAGTCCTTCTATTTCTGAAGATCGTAGTGATAACAGAAGATAGTAAGTCCACGTGTTCGAAAAAAAGTGTTTTTGAAAATTGCAGTGGTTCTTCCTGAAACTAACAAAGCTTCTTAGTATTTTTATCTGAAAGTGTCTTCACACCTTTTTTTCTCCTCATTATTATCCGATTCCCTTTGACTTTCTACTTTCCCGCCATCACTTTCATATCTTCTCTTCAAATATAAGTGACAGATTTATCACAGTGCTCTAGATATTATTCACATCGCAAAAAATGAAATAAAGTAACAAAAATTAAATGAGAAAAAAATCGGGACAGATGGAGCTATACGAACAGTGGAAATTTCAGAAAATAACTTTAAGTTAAAAAATTTGAAGGAGAAAAAAATTCGATAAGGAATTTTTGATGTTACAAAGAAAATTCTCATTGTTAAAAGAAAGTGCGATTTTTTTGTTATGTTATAACATTTTACACAAATTTCCATAGACCAAAACTGAGTTTTTAAAGAAATGTATTGTATTTGTTGTTATCCTGAAAATTTACTGATCCTTCAAGTTAAATCAAAAATTAAACTGTAAAGGTTTTTGACAAGTTTCTCAAGCAAACCCACTCATACAGTTATGTATCAAACAAAAGAAGAAAAATTGCACTTTTTTTTAAGATGAATCATCATACTTTCATAAGATACATGTTGCTTTCAATTAAATGGCACAAAAAATATTTTAGAAAAAATATATACAGTGGTAATATTTTCAAACTGTACTTTAAAATAAAAACTACAGAAGAGATCGTTTAACACGAAACTGAGGGGACTGCAGTGGCGTAACGTACACCCCCGTAATGCGGGGAGGGGGGCTCAGGGGCTATAGAGGGCCCATAGCTTGACTGGCGCTAATTAAGCATTTGGGCTTTGGGACCCAATACCTGAGTTTGCAGGGGTGGGCCAAATACTCTCCGTTACGCCACTGGGGGACTGAAATATTTTTTAGTGTGAAAAGAATTTAGTGTTAAAGGATATTTAAAAAAAAAACATATATTCAACAAAATGTTTATTAGAGAATATTTTATTTACATAGATATATATATATATATATGAATGCATTTAATAAAAATCAATGAAACAAATACATGTGACAAGAACTTAATGCAATTTAATACGAAGTTTACAAGTTTTCGAAAAACAAAGCATTTGTTAAGTTTTTGAAAAATAATCCGGTATTTTTCTTTTTTTTTTCTCCAAAAAACTCATTAAACTCCAAAATGTCTTCGTCTGTCATAATTGGAACTCGACGCACATTGATGTTTTCTATATTTTTTTCATTCCCAGAAGGAAAATCTTTTCGTGTTAAAGGAAAAAAATACACGAAAATACATAGTAGCTTGTCGGGACCGTTGTATTATTTCGTGTAAGCTATATTTCGTCTTAAGCGTTTTCAGAATAAACGTATTTAATAGATGTATGTTTTTGCATCGTTACAGTGCTAAAGTACACACAGAACATAGTCGCTTGAAGTACCTTTGCTCTCTGAATGACACGTAAGAATTTTTTAATCTGCAGACTTGTGTGTGAATCTCAAAATGCACTGTTCTATAAACGACTTTTCTTGGACAATGCTAAAGCAGTGCTTATAGTTTTAACAATCCTTTAGGTTTTGAAGTAATTACAGCATTACGTAGCTTTTTAAAACAAAACAGCAAAAATTAATCCATTAAATTTAACACTGCCTGAACAATATTAGGAATAAAAGGGTTCTCACAGTAGCTCAAAAAATGAGGTGTATGAATTACTTTAATAATTGATAAAATTAATGCTAGTAAATAATGTCAAAGGTTACCGTTGTGTTGAATATCATCATTTCCACAAAAATAGAAAAAATACAATATTTTCTCACCCTCTCTCTTTCTCTTTTCCCTCTCCCCTTTCTCTCCCTCTATATATTTATAACGTTTTCAACAGCTTATATGTATCTTTATTTTTATACTGAATTAATAAAAAAATATTTAAAACAAATATACGGCGTACTTTAAGGCATCCGACTACCCTAAAACTGAATTTTGCCAAAAATTGACAATTTTTTTTTATGATTTTATTTTATGGGTCATCTTATTAGCTTTATAAAAATACCCAGTTTATCATTTTCCGTTTACTAGAACAAAAACTACAAGGGTTTTAGTAAAAGCAGATGCCATTACTTTAAGCAAGATGTCATAATTTAAAACGCGTTTTACTCGAAATGTGATTTTTTGAAAATAATCAAACGGAGCCAAAGATTGCTAAAAAAGTTTTGAACATAATTAACTGAAATTTCTTCTGTAAGTTCTGTATAATAGTAAAAGTGTTTTAACGTTCATATTTATCAATCACTGTTTTATTACAAAATTTACAGTCCCTTACGTGAATATAATCACTGTCTTTTTAAGCATTTTCATAGAGTAACCGAGATAAAGTGCTCTAGTTTTTGTAAAAAAGAAAATATCTCTTATCCTGGAGGTCATTTCAAAACTGAATAATATAGCAACACATTAGATTGAAAAAATTGAAAATTTGTTCATAAACCTTTGGTGCAGAATGGGCCGCGTTTATGCTATTTTTTGTCAATTTTTACCTATTTTTTTCCCATTTTAGTAATAATAATTTCTTTTTCTCTTCTTAATTTTAGCACATTCTTCTTAAAATGCACTAAACAAATCTAAAAATAACGAAAAAATCCCCATATATCTTCTTTTAAAAAAAAAAAGTTGTCGCAACCAGTCGGATACCTTAAAGGAAGTACCAAAGTGTGATCTTGCGTAAAGGCGCTTACATTGAGTTAAAAGTGTACTTTCATGACACAATCAAAGAAAGGAAACATTCTAAAATACTTATTCAAAAAGCGCATTCTCTAATTCAATTAATATTAGCTGACATATTAAGCACATTAAGAAGATCTGTTAGAAACTTACGTGCATTTATTAAGACTGGTTTTGTAAATACCATAAACTATGCAATTAATTCCCAAATGAAAGAATTATCTAATTAGTTTTCATCAAGTAGTAATTGGGTTTACCAATTAAATAGTTCTTAAGTAATATTCGATGCGTCTGAATAGTGACATATCTAAACCCAAAAATTCCAGAGACATCAAACTGACAATTATCAATGAAACGTATAATTTAGCACTGTATGTTAAACTCTATAAATTGACAACATAATTACTTAAGCGTACGCCAATTTCTCTTTAAGATTTCTCGTTCAATTGTGTCGAAAAATGTCCCTACAGATTCTTAGCCCAGATAATCCATAGTTTTTTTCTTATATCATTTAATTTTAGTAAGAGTAGACGTGTAAATTAAAGTAATATTTAAGATCAAAAAGAAAATATAATTGTGAATAATTCATGACGACAAATTTAACATTTGTAGTCTTTTTGAAGGAGTTTTCTGCAACGTTTTTGATGAATAATAAAACAACTCATAAATTTAAAAAGGTATTAAAAACCCGGTGCTGTTTCAGATGTCACACGGTTATCAAAAATAATGTCTCTCTCTCTCTCTCTCTCTAAGGAGTAGAGCAACCCAAAAAATTTTTAAAAATTAATCCAAACAATTTTTTGGAGCTCTGCAACACTATTTTCCAACTTTAATTTAAAAATAATGCATGCACATTCTAATAAAAACAAATATTTAAAACTGTAAGTGACGTTAGAATTAATTGGAAGTTTTTAGTTGCATTTTTTTTTTGAAATTTCCTATTTGATTGAAAAAACATTAAATTTATTTTACAGGCGATGAGAGGCAATAAGTATAACTCAGTTGCAATAAATCATAGTTTAAAAATTTAAAAAACACCCTTTGTAGTTAATCGAACTAAGTTGTAACTTAATCTTTTAGTCGCTAAATCTGGAAATTGAATCTGAAATTAGTCGCCAGATGCTGGGTGGGATCTGAAAATGGGAAATCGATGAATTCTGATGATCCTGATCAGGACAATGGAACAAAATTATTACATTATTTTATTGTTATCGGTCCAAGACAAGTGAGAAAAATTTCGAATTAATCTGACCTTTTAAAGTGGGTAAAAATTATATTATTCCGTTACATACAAGTTAAGCTTATAAAAGTGTGTTAAAAATACGTTATTCATAGAACCCTTTTTGACCCTTTAACTGTCAAGTTATTTTAATGATTTGGGTACATAAATTATCAAATTTCTTTATTGCAAAAATCAAAAGTTTAGTACAAAATAAAATATACTTAGTAGTTAAAAATTCATATTTTGAATTACATGCATAAAACTTTTCAGGGTTTGGCAGCAACTGCATATTTACTAGAGATGGCTGCCACACAGCGTGGCAGTGGTAAAGTTTGTTTTTAGTGGAGCATTATTTTCTAAAAAAAATAATAAAATAATAATGAATTCGTATTACTAGTTTTGTGTAATTCAGTTTTGTGTGGTATAACTGGAAACAAACCAACTCAGCAATCGTGCGCCAGAATCGTGCTTCCATCCGTATCTTTTCTCCGTTTGTATCCTTTTTTCAACAGCAAACTTTACACAGTTGTAGGCTCACGTTGCGCAGGAGTAGCAGGAATATGGGGTATGAAATGTCGTTCACTAAGATAGACAGGGTTATGTACAGTAGGTGTTCTGCTAGGAATTTTTTTTGTCGAAAATCTGCACCAACGTACTTATGTAAAAGTTCTTCTACAACTTGGATTCCAAGTTCTAAAAATGTAATACGTTGCCCAACTTCATTTTTACAGAGCAAAAATGAATTCCAGAGTACCTTGCATAGCAAAAGTAAAAATATATTTTTATGATATTTTGTCTGGCATTGACATGACATGACAGGAATCTTTCATTGAAGCATGAATTTAGATTCTTGAAAATTTTCGATAAAGAACAGGGATTGGCAAGGCAATATTCAATTTGTTGCTTGAGAAGAAATGAAAATGGAAAGATAATACAAAAAAAGCCGATGTGACCCTATTGCCAAGTAAGACTTAGTATTACACCATGCTTCAATTGTGTGTGTGCATATACATGCACACACACGCAAAATCCGCAATCGTTTGAAAAAGAGGTACGAACATGAAATTTTTCTTAAGTATGAGAGAAATTCTTTTAAGGCCGGGGTGGGCATTACGTCGATCGTGATCGACCGGTGGACCGCCAAGACATTTTGGGGTGACTGCCTAAAAATTTTACCATTTAATAATTATATACGGAAAATTTAAGATTGGCTAACAGTACGCAGACTAAGCCTTCTACTGACTATAACTACGAAAACTAACTTTAGATAAAAATATTTTATTTCTTTAATGTATTTTGAATTGTTTCTTAATAAATGTATCATTTGATAAAATTATATTTGGGCTATAATTAACAAGTTTGTATCACATTTTTCTTTAAACGAGGTTTTACAAGTTTTGTTTTTTTATTTTAGTTCTGCAGGTAAGTACATATTCCGTACTTATTATTAAGTTATAATAAGCTCTTTTTTCCTTAAGGAACTACGACATTGGGCAGTGGCGTACACAAGAATTTTTAAAGGGAAGGGTTGTCGAGGGTTGAAGGTCTACCAATCTCGTATCATACCCCAAAAAACAGCCAAACATATTTTTTTTTTTATTGTTGGGAACAAAAAACAACAAAAAATAAATTACTGAATAAGCAATTAACATAAATAAATAAAAAAAAAATTACAAAAATCAAATATTTAATTACATTTTACATACTATATACATGGGACTATAATGAATCGGAAGAAAAGGGTTATGAGAGGGAGGGTCCGGACCCGTGGACCCCTCCCCCGCCTTTGTATGCCCCATTGACACTGGGTGGACCGCAACTCTTTGAAAATATCAGAATTAGCCCACACTCTGGAAAAGTCTGTCCACCCCTGTTTTAAGATACATGAAACATTCTTCATAGCATGTAAAGTGCACTTATAGAAAAAAGCAAACATTTAAGGTGGGGGTTGTTTCCATAATTATAAAATAAAAAATCGTGTGAAAACTTTAAAATTGAAAATTAAAATAAAATTCTTCCATTTTTCGCATTGTGTTAAGTATTATGCAAAGTTATATGCAATGAAAGAATGTGCCTTTTTTGGAACTTGTTGGGCATACATAAGAATATACATTTTCAATGACGTAAAAAATAGATTTTATAACATAATTAATTAATTTTCAACTATCAAAATATATAAGTTTGAAAAAGGCAAAGTATTAATCACACCAATCGTTAGGTTTTCGTACAAGAGGCCTTCATTTGTATTTTAATTCCTGATATTGTATACTGAAGTTTTATCTATCATTTTCATCAGGTTGTATAATGAATTTTTTGAGCCAGTTGCTCAACGAAGAAAAAGACTCAGTCTACATGCATTGGATACTATAAGGTCAAGGTCAAAATCGTGGAATGTAATATATATAAATGTTTATCTTGATTGCAAAAAAAAAAACGATATCAAAATATTTGGCAAACGTGTTGAAATTGATGCGCTTATATTACATGAGTTATTTATTTTATTACTATCAGATTTTTTTCGATCAAAAGTGTCTCCCTTAAATATTTTCCTTTGAATAAAGTTTATATTAAAAACGCCTTCTAAGCATTCTTATATATGTTAAATTCATGGTGCATCTTTAAAATAAATGCATTACAGAAACTGGTAAAAAATACTTTTAAGCATTTCCTAGCAATTAAAAGGAACTTAAAATAAAAGTTGTTACTTAAGCTTTTAAAAGAAATAAATCCGAGCGGCATAGACGGGAACATAAGTAATACCGTACTTAGGAAAATTTTATATTTTCTGCACGTATGCTCGGAAAGAAATTGCTTCAGGAAAGAAAAGAGATGAGATCAAATAAAGATTTAAAGGAAGAATTTGATTGAGAAAGAAATACTAAATAAAAACAGCACTTTTTGTTAGAACAATACGCTGTGGGTTGCTAAGAAAAACATTTTCAGAAGAAACTCTTTAATTTGTGTACATTTAAACTAAGAAACTTTCTTTTTTTAAGATTTCATTATGCAGCCACTAACTTTACATACATATAGAACAAAAGTAATTCCACTTAAATAAGATCATACTAATATAAGTAAATTTAGAATTGATAAACCCGTAAGTATCACAACGACTTTATTAAAACTTTCTTATGGAACGTTGAACAGATTTGATTTGATTGATTTTTATTTACGTCACCCTTCTTAAGCTACACGAGGGCTATTAGTGACGAACCTCGATCAAGTGACGAGGTCTAATCCTGAGCCAACGCACACACACCGAAGTTCCTCACCACACCAACGTTAGATTTTGAGCCCAATTAGATTTAGCGGGCTCATTCCCTGAATACCTCGTATCTTCAAGCGTACAAAGGCTCGAAACCATGGAAACGTTGAACAGAGAAACATTACGATTAAAATATACATTTCTTTTTTCTATGACACTTGTTAGAGTAAGAAAGAAAAAAATATATATAAATTTGTTTTGGAAACTAATTTAATATGTTGTTAAAAACAATTAATAAATACAAACACTCAAAAATGCTCTAATAATGGCATTTTCCATGATTTTAGAAAAGAAAGAAAATCATAATCAACCAGTTTTTTCTGAGAGAACTATGTTCTATACCAGGGACCGGCAACCTTTTAGCTGTGGCGCGCCAAACCAATCTACCAATATGATTCAGTGCGTCACACAGTAAGACAACTTTGAAACAATCCAATTCCCACGACAATACATGCAGAGTTACAGAATAGAGGTAAGTAATATAGATAATTTACAGTTTTATTATGCATTAATTTTTCATCATTTAAAAGTATTTCTTAACATAAAAGTAAACAGCATTAAATATAACTATTTCTTCTACAAAAGTACAAAAATTAAAATTGTACTTATATTATGCATATTTAAACATGTTTATTAAAATAAGAAACAACAGGAAATATAAGTATTTCCCTCCATTATAGTTAAATAAAAAGACCAATAAAAATTTTAATGCAAACCTAGTGCTTGCACCGCTCTATTTTCATATCGCAAAATTAGACGTAGAATTTGTACCTCTCAATTTAACACGATTCTGAGCATTCAGTTGTTACACAACCTCTTTGCGGATTCAAAATATTTTTGAGAAAATATTTTTTACTTGGATACCTAGAACCAAAAGCGAAAAGCAGAGTACATGCAATTTTTTTCTCCTCAAACAATTAAATCTCTTCGGCAATGACATTCAATAATGTATAAAATAGCTGTAAATTTATCTTTAGAATTATATATCAGATTTTTTCTTAATTCCGTTATTGTCCATAATCCTGAAGATGTTTGTCAAATTAGGTCCATTACAAATTTATCAACATCCGACCATTCAAAAATTGACAAATGAGAAGAGTAGTGCAGAATGCCACTGAGAATTGTACCGCGTGCCACATGTGGCACGCGTGCCATAGGTTGCCGACCCCTGTTCAATACTTTGAAGGTAAAAAAATAGAGGTAAATCAATATTTATTTTAATTTTGTGATTAATTTTTAATTATATTTTTTCAAGTTTCGTTTTATAACAAAATTTGCTATGAAAGATTCTTCGGTTTACTGTATATGTATGTGGATAAGCAGTAGCTTATAGTTAAATCCTTGCGAAATGAAGGGCCCAAAATAGGTAAGCAACTAAATATGTAAAATAAATATTAAACATATCACATTAATATATTTTATATTTATCAGATCCTAAGTAGGTAAATAAAATTAAAATAATTAAAAAAAAAAAAAAAAAAAAAAAATAAATATATAAAAAATTCCTTCAAAAAACATCCACATTTTTCCTACACTTTTTCCGCCTAGCATTTTCTAATGTTTCAGTATTACGGTTTTATTTTATACTTTTTATTGAATGCATAATTGAAAACTGTTTATCTTTTATACATACAGATACTGAACTCTATTTTCAAAGTACGCTTTGTTTTTAAGATATAATTTTATTATGAGCGTGAGTAAGATTTTAAATTATTCATATGGCTTATCTAAAACTAGATATTTCAACATGCATTTAGTTTTGATTAATATCTTAATGCATTTTATATATATTTAATAACATTTATTTATTTTTACCAGTTTTACTTGCCTTAATGAGACTTAAAGAGAGTAAATATTAAAAACACAATTTTGCTTACTTTATAAATAATTTATTTTAGAGTACGTACTCAAACATTTTTGTTTGTGAAGCGATTAATTGAATGTGTTCCTGCCCCGAAAAAAACATATAAAATTCACATTATGATATTCTAATATATTTTCCTTGTCGCTGTAAAAAGTAATGGATATAATAATATATTTTAAAAGGCATAAAATTCAAACGAAATAAATTATTTACCAACATTTTATCAAAAATGATATAAGCTAAGCAGGGGTGGGCACATTTTTCCAGGGTACGGGCTACTTCTAATGTTTTTAAGGTGTTACGGTCCACCCAGTGGCGTAAATGTGTGACCATTCTCTACTAAAATTGTATGCATTATACCCCTCTTTTAAAATATGACATATTACTATTTTTACTACAAAAGCACAAGTAACTGAAAATTGTCGTTGAATTCTTGAAAAACTATGAGTGACAACCAAATCGTGGAGAGTGGTCTTGTTCAATGCAGCAAGCAGTGAACATACGAGAACCAATGAATCTGAAACCTACTTGACCCGCGATCGCGTGGGACATGACGGCGTCAACACGGAACCCAATCCCATGGAAGCGCGGGATGTTGTATGTTGTCTTAAAAGCCAATCTCGTGCCATCGCGGGAATAGCTGATCATCATTCGTTTTTCCCTACACTTGGTATATAGGGAAAAATTTATTTAAACGGCTGGCATAGCAGTGATGGCTTTTTCCCTCTACAGCGGCAGTGAACGTGTTAATCATCATCGTGTGCTTCCAATGAAGGAATGTGTGTCGTTCACACATTTATCGAATCATTTTTTAAATAAACACATTCACATCGAATGTAAAAGGCTGATCCTCCTGTCTAGCTGGCATCGGTGTTCCATAAATATGTTTTAGTATGCCGTTTTAGGTTTTCGTATAAAGGCGGTTACTCAAAAATGTCTTGGGGTACACCGGTCAATCGCGTTCGACTTAATGTCCATTTCTGAGTTAAGAAATGACTCTTAATCTTGACCTTTGAATTACTACAGAGAAGGGAAAAAAATACTAAAAATTTAATTGAGGTATCCGACTACCCTGAAATAGTGAATTTTGCCAAAAGTTGACAATTTTTTTATGATTTTATTTTATAGGCCATCTTATTAGCTTTATAAAAATACCAAGTTTATTTTTTCCGTTCTCTAGAACCAAACTACAAGTATTTTAATAAAAGCAGATGTCATTACTTTAAGCAAGATGTCATACTTTAAAACGCGTTTTACTCGAAATGTGTTTTTTAAAGGCTCAAATGGGGCCAGCGATTGCTCAAAAAATTGTGAAAATAATCAAGTAAAGTTTTTTGTGTATGTTCTGTATAATAGCAGAAGTGTTTTAACCTTCATATTTATCCATCACTGTTTTATTACAAAATTTACAGTCCCTTATGCGAATATGATCACTGTTATTTTAAGCAATTTCATATAATAACTGAGATAGTACTCTAGTTTTTAAAGAAATTAAAATATTTCTTACCCTGTAGGTCATTTTAAAAATGAATAACATAGTAACACATCAGAATTGAAAAACTAAAAATTTATTCATAAACTTTTGGTACAGAATGGGCCTTGTTTATGTTATTTTTTGTAAATTTTTACCCATTTTAATAATAACAATTTCGTTTTCTTTTCTTAATTTTGGCATATTTTTCTTAAAATGTACTAAGCAAATCTAAAAACAACAAAAAAAATCCCCATATCTCTATCTTTTTTTTAAGAAAGTTGCCGCACGTAGTCGGATACCTTAAACTATATAATATATTTACTGTACAAGAAATTAGGATGAAGCGCATATATAAAGTATAATAATTGAAATCAGCAACTTAAATCTAGTTCATAAAATAATTGAGCACCTGATGGCATTGTTATGTGGATTCCTATTTCGCTACTCAGAAAAAACGCATGAAAAAGTCAGAATGTCTTAAGAAAAGCATTAAAAAGAAATGCATTTACGTTTAGAGTAAACAAAAAAAGATGTTCCTAATGAAAAATGTTCCTATTCTATTATATCGGGCTCGTAAGTTTACTTTCCTTGTTTAAAGAGTAGACAAAGATATTTGGTAAGAATATTACCAGAGAAAAAATGCTATACAATTCTGTGCAATACCTTTTACCTTTATTGAAACCAAATGATATACGTAAGGCAAACTATATTATTATAAAGATTTTGGTTTCAAAAAAGGAAAAATGTTTTCGGTATTATTTACCTTAATCTACGAAAAAAAGGATTTATTGAAAACTAATATTGCATTTCTATAATGTAAGGTCTAAAATTATACAGATTTCATAGCACATTTTATTTGAGAATAATTTGATTACAAAAAAAAAAAAAAAACGCATCAGAAATGTTCCTTTTAAAAGCTTTTATTTAACTTGATAAGTAATTTGTTCGTGTGGAATTTTGCAACTCAATTTTGAAGCTGATATCTTCTACCGATTGAGCTGAAATTTTGTATATACGTTTAGTTTGGATGACAATGCATGTTTTCACTATTTATATTCTGATATTGCAATTAGTTAAAAAGATATTAATTAAAAACCTTAAAACGCATAGTTATTTTACCCCTGTGGGCTGTTTATTCCGCTGTGCTCGTTGACGCAAAATAAAAAACGATGAGGGCAAAATTTTTTGGGGGTTTTGATGTATTTAAAACAGCGATCTAATTTGTCTATGAAACTCAGACAAAAAAATAATTACAGAATCGGAAAGATCATTTATTTCGCCCCGATACGGTATAATTTCTTTTACAAGATAATAATATTTGTATTTTTTACGATTTTTTTAAATGAGTCAAAATAGAACCGTTTTTATTAAAATGATGCCTAAATTGTTGCACGGGAATTTTTTTTTCGTTTAAATGAATCAACATTCCATTCTAAAACAACTCATGCTTTGTTCTTTTAGAATCAGTCATTTAAAAAATAAAATGCCGAAAACTTTTTTCTTACGATTTTTCAAAAAATACTCAAAATTTTACTTAAACATTTAATAGCTTCGTAATTTATGAAGATAATCTCACGAAACTTTTTTTCGTGTGTAGAACAATATTATCCGAGATCTGTACGAAGATTTAAAAAATTGCTTAAACATTACGGATTCTTAACAAAAATTTGTGTCTTTCATCTAGTACCCTTTTTGCGAGAATTCATTTAGCTAGACTGTTCGAAATTAACCGGCAAACGACCTTGCAGTAATGATGCGTTGAATGAGATGAACAGACTGAGAAACTTGTCCAAAGATAACTAAAAAGTAAAAAGTAAATTAAAAGTAAAAAACTTTTTTAAAAACAAGCTTTTATTTAAATGCGCTAAAAAGAATAAAATAAAACTTTTCCTTTAAAACTTTTTTTACTATCAACTTATATCGTCATTACACAATTTATATGATATAAAAGCTTGTCACGAGATTTACTTTTGTAAATAAATAAATTAAATAACTTGATTCCATTTGTTTTTAATTTTTTAAATTTTCAAACAAAGAAAATACGAGTACTTAAATCTCACGATAAGCTTTTATATCATATAAATTGTGTAATGACGCTATAAGTTGAAAGTAAAAAAGTTTGTGACGGATCTATACTCGACTCTACTAATTCCTTGGGGATTCTTCTGGGGGAAAATATTTATTTCAACCAACTTTCGCCGAGTAAGGAAGCGTGATTATGCAAATGAATTATATTATATAAACTCTGTATTCACGAGTTTGAAGAGTTGGCAAGTGAGTTGGTGAGTTAGTTTGTTAGTTGAAGAGTGAAGGATCGTGGAATTATTAAGAGCATTTGGAGTTTATCCATGAAAAGGATTACTGAATCAATCGACAGTGAATAAATCCAGATAAGGATCTCCTGCAAAGATTCAAGTGTAGGATCAACTTCATAAAAGTACAGGTATCGTGATCCTTGTTTAATTAGAAGTTAGCTTATTAGTGTGCGACGTAGTTTATATTGAGCGTGTTTAAGCTATCGTGGTTTCAGTGAGTGATTTTGGGTTTATTGGCGCAAGAGCGATTTCGCTATACTGCACCAAACATTTGTTTTAATATCTGCGTCTAGACGGGAGAGAAAGAATGATTGAATGACAAGAGGGTCGAAAATAGAGAAGGATCACTAGGGTACCCGGGTTCGTGAAGCCGTGTTTACCAAAGACAGTAAACCAGTGGGAAAAGGAAAAGATCATAGGGCACCTCGGGATTGTGACACCCGTACTCACTAAAGAAGGTGAGCCCCGAGGGGTATCGTGTTTCAGTTGAGGGTCCGTATTATTGTCACAGAGCTATTGAATCTCACCTCCGCGCTCTACTATCTGATCAGTTTCTTAATTAGACTGTAATTGTGTCTGATTGATATTTTGGTGTCAATAAATGAATTAGAGTGAAACATGTCTAGTGATTATTCAGTTTCTCCCACACACCTAGCCGGGTCTGAGGGTAGACAAGGGGTTTCAGAGGGCAGCAGGAACCGTCCGGCATTACAAATTTTAAAGGAAAAGTTTATTTTATTCTTTTTATTCTTATCAAAACTGTAAAGTAGCTTTGACCTACTCTATGTATAAGCGTCTGCTAAGTTCTGGAATGAAATCAAGCAGAAAATCTAAAAATATTTAGTCTCTTGTGTACTATAATCCAAAAAGCAGGATATTCTAAACTGTATTTGAAAAACTTCAGATTCAATGACCAATATTAAAAGATTATGAGTTGAACTTACTTTTCTTGTAGATCTCTGACTAACGTTCGATATTGCTTTACGAATTTAACAATACTTTGTTTTAGAGAAATAAATTTTTCATATTATATGTCATTTTTATTTGTAAATTGACCTTAAAAATAAATTAGATGGTTTTTTTTTCCTTATTGAGATTTTATAATTGTCAAATGTTTTACTGTTTGTCCCATAGAATAATATTTGCACTCAGGGTCATTAAATACATGAACCTGATTATTTGAAGAATTATCAAAATTCTATAATTATTCTCATAACTGAAATATTCCATTATATTTGTACTATGATTGCATACGTTTACACACAAAAAAGTAATTAAGTGATAATGACGTAATAACGATAGAGACATTTTTATAGGACGGGAAGGGTCGTCATTTGGAGCTCGGGGTGGAAATGCAGGTCACGTGAAAGGTCTCAGCAGGATATCCCTTCAGGAAGAAAAGGGAAGATTTCGAGGGAAGAAAGAAATGGCACTCTGGACAGAATCATACAAAAAGCAATCAAATCAAAACAGGATGTGCATCAAACAACTTGAAAAGGTGAGTATATCGGTATTAATTCAATATTCTAAATAAAAGCAGGAAGCTTACATCTTGTAAGAATGCGATAAAGCTAAATACATTAAATGAATAACGTCTTAAAATAAAGAGTATGACGTTCTTGTGTATCCATTATCAATCTTGATTCAAGAATTAAACTCAGAAGAAAAATAAAGTTAACAAATTGCAAAGAAGCTAAAAATTGAACACCACTTCGGTGGAATAAAATTATCTAAGCTTTACGTGATTTCCGGTACTTTTTTTTTATTTATATTTCAGTGATATATGAGATAAGTAAATATGTAACAGGAAAGTGATAGAAGAAATTTATATAATTAATTAATTGACTGATTAATTAATGAGTAATTAATTATTATCCTGTTAAAAATCTGAGCTCTAATAATTACTTTTATTTAATATGTTTCCGAATGGTTCAAAAATCACAGATTAAATGTTTAGTTTTTCTTTCCTCTCGAAAGAAAACAAACTCCTCGTAATTTGCACATAGAAATTCACACATCCAAGTTTTGAAAAATTATCTTCTTTATTTGGTATATCTAAGCTTTATTAACTTTCTTCTGGAATTTCATTTTAAAGCTTTTGTGTTCATATTATCTTTATGACTTTTTAAACTTTTTGCAGACTTATAAAATGCATGTAAAAGAACAAAGATGTATCAAAAATGTGTTTTTTCGTCCTTCCGGAAAGATCAAAGAAAACTTTAAGTAATTATTTTTTTTTTTTAAAAAAAAGATAAAGACACAAAAATGTAACAGGAGAGGGTTTTTCTTAATTCATTACTTTTCTCTCTGAAACATTTGCTTAGAATTTCAAAAGGATTATTTTATTCTAAGTATATATATTTCCGTTAAAGTGTGAAATCCATTATTTCATTGAAAAATAGGTATTTTGTGAAATAACTAAACACAAGTCAGTTAAAGTATATAATAGATGAAAAATTTCATACTTTACTTATTCCATGAAATAACTAGTTATTCAAAAAATGACTGATTATAAACCGTTAAAAAGTGTATAATAGATGTAAAATTTAATACTTTACCTAGTTATTCTACGAAATAACTATTGATTCGTTAGAATAATTAATGATAGACCATTAAAGCAAAAAATAAACAACTTCAAAATTATTTTATAAATTAATTAATCCTAAGTAGCTAAAATATCTCGAAAAAATATATTTAATCCCTATTGCGGATGAATAATTGATAAATAATAAGAAAAAGCAGATGATGTTACTTATTATTACTAACATTAGTTAAGCAGAAAGAGAGAAAAAATTGCTCTCAGAAATAGTTATATTTAAATATTGTGACGGATCTATTCGCGGTTCTACTAATCCCTTCATGGCACTTTTAGAAAAATATTTATTTCAACCAACTTTCGCCGAGTAAGAAAGCGTCATAATGCAAATGAAAATTCTGTTTTCGCGAGTTTGAGGAGTTGACAAATTGGAGTTAGCAAAGAGTTGACAAGTGAGTTGGCGAGTTAGTTTGTTAGTTGAAGATTGAAGGACAGTGGAATTATTAAGAGATTTTAGAGAATTTGTTCATAAAAAGGATTACTGAGAGTGGATCCAACGACAGTGATTAAATCCAGATAAAGATCCTCTGCAAGATTCAGGTGTAGGATCCGCTTCATAAAAGTACAGGTATCGTGAGCCTTGTTTAATTAGAAGTTAGCTTATTAGTGTGCGACTTAGTTTATATTGAGGTGTATTTAAGCTATCGTGGATTCAGTTGAGGGTCCGTAGTATTAACCCCGTGTTATTGAATCTTACCTCCGCACTTTACCATTTGATTATTTATCTTAATTAGATTGTTATTGTGTCTGATTGATATTTTGGTAACAATAAAATAGCTAGTGTGAAATCATGTCTGTTGATTATTCAGTTTCTCCCACACACCTAGCCGGGTCTGCGGGTAGACACGAGGTTTCAGATGGAAGCATGAACCGTCCGGCATTACAATATTATCAACAAATATATATATATGCTGGTAAGAAAAACCGTTGCTTCATAAAAACATTGGGTAAACATTTTCAAACAAAGATGTAAGAGAATATTAATAAAAATGTTATGAAATACCTTTATTTTAGTTTTCATTATTTATTGGAGCAAGGATTGCTATGATGACATCTTGAATTGCATTGCATATTATTTTTTACTATTACACATTTTTTGAATCCTTGTCCAGTGCCACAACTATGAGCTGTTACAACAGATCGAAGCGTTGTGTGAATAATCGGAACTTCTTCTTTCAATGTACACGCGTCATTGCAATGCATCTATAAGTGGTTCAAAACTGACTAAAAGCAGCTAGAACTTTTGAGTGCCATATTTCATACTTTAACGATCAAGTAATCATTATTCAATAGAAGACCTAGTTAAATCATAGAATTCAATAATTTTATATACTTTAACTGACTTGTCTAGTTATTTCGAGAAATACCTAGTTATTCTATGAAATAACGGATTTAACTAACGGTGAGTGAGTGAATGAATGTTAACGCCGCACTCTTCAGCTACACGAGGGCTTTTGGTGATGTACTTCGTAATTTTGAACCATGGTCAGGTGACGAGGACTATACTTAAGCTTGCTTGCTTCCTAATTTGCTTGCTAATTCACAATACTAAAACATCATGAAGTACTTTGTTTTCTATTTATTGAAAATAAATATCGAATTAACAACTTTAATAATTTCAAAAAGAAAGCTCTCAGAATTAATGATCCCCCAGTCTCTTTTAAATAATAACATGAAAAAAAAATTGCAAGCAGGTACACTTGGAACTTATTTTTCACCGGCAAACTGAAATCTGATTTAAAAACATGACAAAACAGTAGATGTTTACAGTATCTTAAGAAAAGTAAATTGTGTATATATTTCTATTGATTTACTGTTATTTATCAGTGTTGAACAGCTTTCTAAATCCTAATCTAGGATTTGAGTATTTATTTAACTTGCGATAATAATGTATCTAAGTTAAATCAGCAACTGCTACTAGAAGAGGAAGTATACCTATATTTCCGGGTACCGGCTTAAATTCAACTCACACACATATCCTCTTTTCTTCTCACCATTATATTCGAGAAAGCTTTATATACAAAATTGAAACATACAATTCACCTCATTTGTTAATGTATCTGTATAAATTTACTTCTGAAAATGAATACGGACTCAGTGAAAAAAAATTAAATCAAACAGAACAGAATTATAGTAAATTAAAGAAAAGAATAAGAATGTATATGCTTTGAAAAGCCTCTCGAAGTAAGTACAGTATACCTTATATATGCCAGTCGGAAATTAGAATTGAAGCAATGTGCGCAATATGCAACAGTGCAACTACAACATTGCAATGTGCAACTACAACAGTGACTATCAAACACTGTGCCACCAAATTTTTTTTAGTTATTAATTATACTCTAAAAAACAAATTAAAAAAACGGAACCGTATCACACACACATTCGGCCGCTTTATAGAAATAAACTATTCATAAAATTGTTATTGGCCATTTTACTACACTAGAGAAGAGAGTTATTAATTACTTCCCAAATTTAGATATAAAAAAATTGTTTGGGTTCCTCTTGTGATAAAGGATTCATCTGCATATGAATTAACTTTGAATGAAGAGGAAGAACTATTTTCTCTCTGTAATTTCAAAACATGCGGAAGAATAAACTAATTCATTTCAATTCCTACTATTAGTTCACACTCTCTCTATATTTATGTATATATATATATATATATGTTTTCAAATTTTCAATCTTTTATAAAATACATGCAATTGAGCTGAAATTTTATATACACGCTAATTTTGGATGGTAATGCAGTAATTTAATTATAATTAATAAAAATAAATTGATTAAAACAAATTATTCAAAGAATTACAAATACAGCCACGTTGGCATTATTTTTGGTGACTTAGCGACCATTTTGGCGACTTGTGTCAAAACTTAAAAAGGTTTTTTCCTCACATTTTAAAGCGCTCATTTGAGCTAAAATTTTCTATACGCTATTGCTTTGGGTAACAATACGATAATTTAATTATAATTAATTAAAATTGATTGACTGAAATTAATTTTTTAAAGAATTGCAGATACAGCCACGTTGGCTTCATTTTTAGCGACTTGGGTTAAAAGATTTTTTTTTTTCTCACGTTTCAAAGCTGAACAGTTTAATTGAAATTTTATATACACGATTTTTTGGATGACAAATACGATACTTTAATGATTTTTTATAAAAATTAATTGCCACTTAATGTTGTGATTCTGTCATATGTATATACATATTTATATTAATTGTAACTATTTAATAAAAAGTAACTCAAATAATTTTTTTTGTTGATCTAAGAAGGAAAAGACTTCATTTTTTTTATATTACTTGTTTTGGATTAAAATTAGAGGTGATTATCCCATAATAGCCAAAAAGCTTTAAAAATATTGTTAAAATTTTCCACACCTTGTGTGAATTCGGATTTTCAGCATTAACAAGTATAAAAATGAATAAACGATCGAGACTTTTAAATGTAGATGACGAAATAAAAGTGGCATTATCACTTTTACAACCAATTATAAATTAAACTATCAAGATTAATCAAGTTCAAATTTCGCATAAAATGTATTCTTATAATTAATTTGTAAATAATTACTCAATACACATTTTGCAGTCTATGTCGTACACATATTATTTTATTTAACATTTAAATTTATTATCATAAGCTATTTCACATAATGTATTATAGAAAAAGTTCCTTTAAACTTATTTTATTGTTAGTGTGCCGCCAAATTTTGAAATTGTTAATAGTGTACTGCAACAAAAAAAAGGTCGAGAATCACTGTTCTAAAAATGCCTGCCTCTAAAAATGCTCAACCGTACCCAGAACAGGAATAAAAACACTTCTTAACAATTTCAAGGACACAATTAAATACATTATTCCAACTCAAATAAAAAGACAAGTAGCCTATACAATGAAGCGTTTAACTGAATTATATTGTATATTTATTACATTTTCATAATATTAAAACATTAAAATCAAGTTTCTGCTTGAAAATTTGTTATTTTTACTAAACGCATGCCAAAAATTTAGATTAAATTTGATTCTTGAATTAATTTTGCATAAGAAAGTGCCACGGAATTTGATGACAATTCTCGCATTCTTAAACTATTGTCATGTAATGAGGGTGACTATCCGGACCTTACTCTTCCAATCCCAATACGATAATCCATGGAAGCTTGAACCTTTAAGTCAGCGATACTCAACCTGCGGTCAATCGGGCCTTATTAAGTGGCCCGATCATGGCCCATTGCTCTGAGAAATTCCTTTATTTATAAAAATTTGATGGGAAATTCTTTGTTAAAACATCAAATAAATCAATTTTGCTTTTTGCTGTCGATGCTGTATGGGTGCGAATTGATAATTTTTTCTGATTATTGATAATAGACAACATCGGAGTAGCGACCATTTTATGAATTTTTAACTATCTTTCATATCTTGCAAGCGAAAAATGTTTGAAGGAAATAGATTGTTTCAAGACGATTGGGAAGTTGACTATGTAGTAGTGAAAAACAAGCATGGTTCACAAATTGTTTGATTTGTCACAAAAGTGTGTTTGAAAAATACCAATAAACAAGAATCGTTCAGCGACACTTTTCCTAGAAGATCTCTTTCAAGAGAGGATAAATAGACTTTCTTGAGTAATCTTTACTTCAGTAAAAAAGTGTTTTGTCAGTGGTAATGTCACAGCGATAACAAAGGCCCCCTATGAAATTTGTTCATCATTGGTAATCATATAAAACCGTTTATTGATGCAGAAATTGAGAAAGAGTGATTCTGCTTCCAATTTAGAAAAATTCAATGTCAAAAATAAAAATATATAAAAAATAATTATTAAAAAAAGCAAAATAGGAGTTTTAATATTTTGACCAACTTCCACATTTTGAATTTTCTATGTTATTTTGGCCTTAAAACATTTCTTCCTCCCTCTTCGATTAATATTCATGTTACGGTCCGCGTGAAGTAGCCATTATATGTATTCGGTCCGGCAGAAAAAAAGGATGACTACCCCTGCTTTAAGGGAAATATATTGATCAAAAAAGCAGTGTGTTACTGCGCTTTTGCTAACAGTGATTCCAGTCCATGTTTAATTAAAGCCATTTTGATTTTTGCAATTGAGTTCATCCCTTGATTCGTACCAAGGATCAATATGAGACAAAAAATTTGAATAGTTATTACACTTTATTCTGAAACTACATATTATTTGCAAAACCAATTTATTTACAGATAATATTTAAAATTCAATGGAAGAATATTTTGTTCTTATAAGTTGAAAGGAATTCGGAGTGCCTGTTTCCCGTACGGAAACTTTACCCCCCCCCCCCATCTAAATGGCTGCCTTAGCCCATTGCTTCATTTAATGATATCTCTAAATTTAAAATTTAAGTTAGCTATTTTGTTCTTATGGAAAGAAATAAAATATTTTGAAATTGCGCCGATGAATTGCTAGTAATATCTTACTTAATCTTTAAGGAATTTATGGTATCTTTGGAATGTTATCAAAAAATTGTCAGCGCTGGTTTTTTTGGCAAGGAGTTAGTTATTAGTTTTTCTTAGATAACGATACTACATTTGCCCCATCTTTCAGCAAGAAATTCTTTTAGATTAATTTTATGGTCAATTTTCTAAAAATAAAAATTATAATCGAAATTCATTCTAGATACCATCACTCTTGATATGGAGCTTTCAGTAAAGAGGTTAGCTAAAAAATTATGAAAATAAGCCTAACTTTTTTACGAATGTTTAAAATTAATGATATTCATCTTTTTTGATTGAATCAAAAAATAAAACTCCTCCATAAGAAAATAAACTATCACTTTTTTAAAAAAATGTTCATTTAAAAAAGAATTGAGTATCAAGAAAATGTTAACTCCTTACTGTATACGCTTGAATTGAAACATAAATAAATTTTAAGAAAAACTCTAGTTTTCAGGATATCTTTATAATGGATACACAAATTTATTGTACTTAAGGAAATCCTTGATTTTATTTTATTAATCCTTCAACTTTAACAAAAAATTATATTTTTATCAAAAACTAGGAAAGGGGTACCACTTGCCTATAGGTCCCAACCCCCATTGTACAAATTGTATAACTGTTCATACTAATTGCTCAAATTGTAAAACTGTAATTTTTATGTATTATGTAGCTTTATTTATTTGGGTTTTTTTCGCAAAATACGTTCTTCAGTTAAATTCGTCACTGAAACTGCATTACCCAGCACTTCATTGATAAAGTCCTCAGTTTTTGACAAACCAATAGCTCTTGCAGTTTCCTGGAAAGCAAAGTATTTCGTTCCGTTGATTGTTATAAGTCTTCGTAGGAGATAACGCCTTTCTTCTCACGCAACGGTTCCAGTCCAGGCAATCGCTGCGATATTTTTCTGCGAGAACTTGCAATAATGTACTATCGCAATGACAGACATGATAGCCAATTTTATATATGATAGCCTGTTGGCGACAATATATGAAATGAAGCACACGATTGCCAATTCTGCGCATACGACACATGCGAAATCGGGGATGCCAATTTGGCAAGTTATCTTGAACATTAGTATTGTTACAATAGTTCCTAATGAACTTTTTTCAACATCACGAAAAACTTTTTTTCAACAGGGAAACTTCTCTATCTTTACTTTGGTTCATATACTGCATAGGTTCTCAACGTGGGCGATAACGCCTCCTTGTGGGCGTTGGAGGCTTTCAAGGGGGCAGTAAAAGACCCAAAGAAAATTAGGGGACGTTGAGATGACACGGAGGGGTTTGAGCAGATTAAGCAAAAAAGATTAAAAAAACACGCTGATTTATTAACAAAAGTAATCTTTAATACTGTTTACCTTATGTGGATTGTATATATTTAAATCATTTTTATATCACATTTGTACGAAAATTGACATATTTCGGTAGTTTGGGAAGTGAATGAAAAACTTAAAGATTACATTACATTCAGACCTGCATTAAATTGAGTGATATATTGCTTTTTAATTTCTGTAGTGCACGGGTTGTCTTTGTCTGTGAAGGGTAGGAAAAATGTTTCGTCCACTGCATTTCATTACGTATATTATCCAAGTAACATAATTAAATATGTTAACCAGAAATTAACGTGATTCTTTAAAGGCTGAAACTGTCGATTTATATTTATTTTGAAAGCAATAGTTTATTATGAATTACTTCGTATCAAAATTCCTACCTGTCTTTATAACAGATAAGCTAAAACTTTTATTCCACTCTTTTAAATGATGAAATTCAGTAGCGTTTCTATTCCAATAATATTCTACCTATGACTAAAATATATAATATTACACACATTTAAATATATTTGTGTCTATAGCTATTTCAGATTCGCAAGTAAAAAATTGGGGCTTTAGAGAAAAATTAAATTAAAAAATATATTCTATTAGTAATAGGATATTTTTTAAAACTTGACTCTTGTTTTCACCATGTAATATGTACTCTCTTATTTCTCTAGAGTGTGAGGGGGCGGTATCGAAATATTTACTAGAAAAGGGGACGCCAGTTCAAAAAAGGTTGGAACCTATGATATACTGTATATTTCATGTGTAACATGTATTTCCATGTCTAAAGAATATCCAGAAAAGTTTTGGATAAATTATTAGGAATCGAATATTTTGCTCTCCTGACATTTAGATTCTAGAAATAAGTGTTCAGTAAATTAAATGTGTTACCCAAGGCCATCGCATGAGGGAGTGATAGTTGTGTTTTACGGCGCAAGAACCAATTTTGGCTATACAGGCCATCGCTTGAAACAAAAAGGATTCCTTCATACCAAACAAATGTAATTCATGTTGTTGCTGTAATTACTTTTGCCACCTGATCGATAGTAACATCAGATCAAGGTCCCGAAATTCATCGCGGCTAAGGGCTAGATTTTTACGTCTGTTGTTATCCTTAACTTTCAGCACCATGCAGGTGAGAGTACAATTTTGCTCGCTTCCACCCCAATTTAGAGGGAGAACACCCTGGGGTGGTCAGAGGGCACCCACCTCTCTTCCCCTTCCCCCAATTTCACGAGAGGACTTGCGACTCGACAGCTATTTAGAGTACCCCTATGCCGCGAAGGCACTATACATTTACATACATTCTTACCTTCTCTGGGATTAGAACTCAGGCCCTACGGCATCGCAGTCAGCGTCATAACTATTATACTGGATGGGAGACACAAGCAATTCATTAACATAATTGTAGCATAAACAAGTGTTTATGCTACAGATATTAAATTAAAGCATAAATATAATCTAACTATAAAATCTTTTATATAGTGAAAAGGTTGGAAAAGTGATGCACCAACTCAAATACCATCTTCGTCGCAGTAGACAAAGAGTAATTCAAAATTAACAAATCAGTCATCAAAGTGTTATCGAGTTCTATATTCAGTGGCGTAACGAACACCCCTGCAACTCCCGCATTGTGGAGAGGGCTGGAGTCTAGGGAGCCTAAGGCCTGACTGATGCCAAGTACGTACCCTTTGTAAGATCCAGCTTGGGGGCCCAAACCTGCCTTCGCAGGGGGCCCTAATAATCTCTGTTACTCCACTGTCTATATTACGTTAATTTTTCGGAAGAAAGATCGTTAATAAAACTCTATAATTGCCTTCAAAGTTTTTTCAAATAAATTACCAGCTGAAGGATTTCCCCATGAATCGACAGACGTCGGTTGATTCAGAAATAAAGTCTAAATTTCAAGCAATAGTACTTTATACACATGATTCTTATCTTACATTGCGATTTTTATCTTTGATTTTTGAATTGCTTTATGCTCCCATTGATGGTTTCTCCTATGCAAAATAAGTTGTTTAAAAAGTGGAAAATTATTAAATTATTAATTCTAAAAGTAATTAATAAGGGTTCTTTAATCTGTCACTCCTACTGTATAGTTTTCTCTATCGTTTTGTATATATAGCCTAGTAAATTAATACTTGTTTAAATATAAAGTAAGTGCAGAATATTCCTTTAATTTTGTATTAAAAAAAAACATTTTTTTTTCAATCCAATATTTATTCTGTTTTATTTTTATGAAACTCATTTTTCATGCTACGCTTAGTAATCAACTAAGATTAAAAAATAAGACAAAAACTCGGTATTGTTTTTTTTTTTACAAATCGAAAAATATTTCAACGATAACAAAAATTTAGACTTATGGGACTTTATATAGAAGTTTGGACTTTGGTATCTTATATTACCTTACTACTTATTTTTGTTTCGATAAATCATATTTTTTCTTTATAAAAAGTGTTTAATACTTTATTTACTATTTTGTAATGTTTAATTGATGATCATTTTAACTTGCTAAAATAAGAATTAACATATTCACGAATGTTTCAAAATTTTGAGGAAGTGGTATAGAGTAAACGAAAGTACAGAAGATTTTTAATTATTTTGGAAAGGAATAACTAGAAAGAAGATTATCCTGAAAAAAACCTCATTTAAAACTTATATTACTCATTTAACACTTTTTTAATTATATGTTTACTGTATTCTTGAAAGGAAAAAAAGAATTGATAAAAAATCTGTAAAAGTAACCGAAGCAGTCTTAGGATTATTGAGGCACCTTCAAATCACTCAGACATCTGTTGAGAGTCAGGAAGAGGTGTTCAAAATTTTAGGGGTTCCTAATGTCATGTTGATACATAAAGGAAAGGAGGGGCACAGTGGTTGAAAGTTTAAGAACCGCTGATATAAAGCAAACTATGGGCGTAATATAGAGATGATTAGTATCGATCTGGCAGCGGAATTTACATCAAATCACAAGACCATAACTTAAGAATCCAGAGGAGAAATCCAGACGGTTGCTCAGTTTTTCGCAGTAAGCTAATAGCCATTGATGAGGCTCTTGGTTCTCTTGCATCTCTTCCAAATGGAAAAGAGATTTGTTTACTGTCCGATAGTAGAAGTGCGATACAGCACTTGTCCAATTGACAAAGTGTGGGAGATAATGTTGGAGTGTCAATACTCAACAAGTTAAAACGACTTTCCACATCGCATCAGATTTATCTGCAGTGGATTCCCTCCGACGTAGATCTAGAGTGAAATGAGATTGCGGACACTTTGCCCAAGGCTGGCGCTTGCGAAGCCCCAGAGCCATCAGTACCCCTCACCTTTTTGGATGCTTTCTCAAAAGTTAAATACCAGAATAATGAGGGGATAATCCGCTTGGATTATCCCCTCAGAGCACCATTGGTATCAGTGTGCTCGTCCTGGAGGCGGCTCACTGTTTTAATAGACAGGAACAAACCATTCTAGCCTGCTTTCGAAGTGGTTACCTTAAATCAATGAAATTTTCCGAAGGAACCAAGAGCTTTGAACAGTGTACCAACTGTTCTTCTAAGCCGGCCTTGCCTGTTCACATCCTCGAATGCCTAGGGCTCACCAAGCAGGATTTAGCTGATGATTCCTTGCTGGTGTTGGATTGTTTGACAATGTACGACATCATGGACCTGATCTAGTACTACTGGCCAATGGGGGCGTGCAACAACAACAACAATAGGCGTAATAACCAGACGAACTTGTTTTAATATTGGGACATTTCCTTTAAATCTAAAATGTGATACATGATTGAAATTTGCTCAATGACGTGTGGCAAAGACACACAGCCTTAGATTTCAAATTTCAGTCAAATTTCGTCGAGTAATTCATGAACATGGATCAAGGGTAAACAATCGTTTTGGCTCGAGGGCTACTCAGTGAAAACGGAGAATACTGGAGGGCGGCAACTTAAAAAAAGGATTACATTCATTACTTAAGGTGTCCGACACCCCTAAAATTGTAATTTTGTCAAAAATTGACAAATTTTCTTATGATTTTATTTTACAGACCATCTTATTAGCTTTATAAAAATACCAAGTTTATTATTTTCCGTTCACTAGAACAAAAACTGCAAGTGTTTTAGTAAAAGCATATACCATTACTTTAAGGAAGATATGATACTTTAAAACGTACTTTTTACTCGAAATGTATGTTTTTTTTAAAATGCTCAAACGGGGACAGTGATTGTTCAAAAAGTTTTGAAAAGAATTAACTGAAATTTTTGTGTATATTCTGTATAGTAGTAGAAGTGTTTTAACCTTCAGATTTATCAATCACTATTTTATTAAAAAATTTACAGAGTCTGATGTTAATATAATCACTTCTTTTTTAGCAATTTCATATAATAACTAAGATAAAGCCCTGCAATTTTTGTAAAAATTATCCTGAAGGTCATTTCAAAAATGAATAACATAGCAACACATCAGAATTGAAAATTTGTTCAGAAACTTTTGGTACAGAATGGGCTCCATTTATGTTATTTTTTGTAAATGTTTACCCATTTTTTCCCCATTTCAATAATAATAATTTCTTTTTCTCCTCTTAATTTTAGCATATTTTTCTTAAAATGCACTAAACAAATCTAAAAACCACAAAAAAGTCCCCATATATCCATTTTCTTAAACAAAAAATGTTGTCGCAAGTGGCCGGATACCTTTAACTTTGCATCTCAGAAATTATATAAATTGTACCATACAAATAAATAAATATACCGTATTTACTCGAATCTTAGGCGTACTATTTTTCCAGAGTTCTTGATTCTGAAAATCGTGTGTGGCTTAGAATTGAAGGCAAAACATTTTTGGAAAGGGGAGTTTCCACCCATTTCAAAATGAAAAATGTAACCATCAATTGTGTTCACTTGCACGGATGATTTATCCCATTGCGCAGTTTATTTCTAGTATTCAGTCTATCTTAAACATCGTTGTTTGCTCGTATTTAGGATTTTTTGTATACGCTTTCTTTTAATCACTTAAACGTAAAAGATATCGGAATAGCATCAATATGAGTTCACTATAACGCAAGTATGAAAAGCGAGGGCATTTTATAAGCAGTAAAACACGGAAACACAGAGCAGCGATCACTGAAAATTTGACACGGAAGACAAAGATAAGTTGATGGCATAAACAAAATCTTTTATATTTTCCTTGGAAATATTCAGTAGTCTTTAATAATTCTTTTGTATTCTTTGATAATACATTCTTTTTAAAACAATGTTGCATAAGAAATGCATTGGATTGCATGGAAGAAAACACCATGTGGAAAATTAGCGACGCCGGCACCAATTCCGAAGTTAGCTGTGACAATGGGAGTGACGCGCGGCGAATGATTTTTGAAACATGATACCGACGGTTAGGGTAATTATAGGTTCATGTATGCATTAAAAAGTTTTTTATACTGGCAAAATAAATTAACTATTAACTTCTTATTATTTCTCACTAAATTTTTTTTTTTTTTTAAATTTCTTAAGTATCGGATGTTGGAGAAACTTTTACACATTTTTTAAAAAAAAATTTTCTCAAAAACGTTTGGAGAATTGGGGATGCGGTTTAGAATCGATGACATATTTTCTCAAAAACAATTTGAGAATCGGGAGGTGCTGCTAAGAGTCGATTAAATACGGTAATTTAAATAGAATAGTGGCAGTTTCATTCATTATATTTACTGTGCTAATTTCCCATTATTTATAGCTGCACACACAAGCACATTTAATTTGAGAATCATTTTAATGACTCAAATATACCCTATCACACTTTGGTACAATGTTTTTGAAATCGGAAATGAGATTGCTTATAGAAATTCTCAGCAGAGCCTGCAAATTAATGTCAACCAACTTGCATCTATATTTACTCTTGTTGACCTTCATGCAGGAAAAACTTCGATCACAAATATATGTTGACTCAAATACAGAAAACATTATCTGTCTATTAGGTTTCCTGAATGTCTTCGCCAAGCCGTAAAAAAATACTACTTGTGTGCCACAATTTGCCCATCCCTGGAGTAGATTATTAATAATACGTGCTTAAATTGTTTAGATACTGTTCAAAGGAAGGGAATGATGAATTGTATATTTTCGATTAACCGAAAAGACGGTATATTATCCAATAATTCATTCATGTATCTTTCATTATTTTTAAACTACGTCATATATGTGAAAAAATTGCTTTAAACACTTCTTTAATAAAGAAAATACAAAAAGTACACTAATTTTATGAATCAATAAGCAATTAATAAGGTTTCGGCTTATTACAACAACAAAAAATTTTAATTTCATCTATTTTTTCTTCACCAAAATTTTTTCTACACTAAAATACAAAAGCTCCGAAATATTTTTAAAAATTGTCTCAATTTAAAAATACATTGTTTTTTTGCATTAAAGTTAAATTAAACAGTAAATTAAATATGCATTAAATTAAACAGTTATCCATTAAAGTTGTTGCTTAATAACTACAAATCAAAATCATTACTCAGTTTTCATTTTTCCAGTGTTAAAATCTGCTTTATAAAATTTTGTTAAACTCCGGTAAAAGTTATCAAAATTTTAAAATACAACTTACTGATTTCTCTGAATGGCCCATGGTTACTTCTTGATTAATATTTGTAAAGATAAATTATTATTTTTTTTAAATTTTACTGGTTATTTAATTAAATGGCATCACGATTATGGAATCATTGGACAGGTAATCTTTCCCTGTCTAATTAGTCTTCGCGTTTCTTCATAACTGAGGAGGCCTCTTTGGATAGTGGAAGCCTAAAGTTGTTTTGATTCACCTCCATATGACGTCAGCAGCATGTTTGTCCAATCATGGAAAAGATTAGAAAACTGAACAAAACCTTATCTTTATTATCGTTCCACAAACATGTGAGAGTTTAGAATTATCTTTCCTCTGTCTCCCTTTTTTCCTGGCCTCTAAGATTTATTACTGTATTTTCATCTCGGGAAATTCTTTTCAGTTTCTTTCTCTCTCTTTCTATATCCCTCTTGTTTTCTAAATTGGAACATTTTGTTACAATTTATTTTATTTTGTAACTATTTCAGAATGTTTTTCATGACATAAAAACAATGTAAAAAAATATGTTCTGTAATGCTATTTTTGAAGTTCGATCAAAAAAGACCTCAATTTTTCTTTTCTTTTTTTTTAAATACTTTTAATTTTCTACAAATTGAATATCTACGATTGGATCAAAAAAATTACTTTGGTAACAAACGAAAATTTGTAAGTATGTTTTTTTAATGAAAAAATAAAAGAACTAATAATGAAATCAAGTATATTTTAAACAAAAATTGGGTGTAATAATGTAAGTAAAACAGTTTAATGATTCAAAAAATTTAATAAAATATTTTTTTTCTAAATTTTAACATTTTTTTTATTATTTAAAAATGCAGAAT
The DNA here is from genome assembly GCA_019973975.1 of Trichonephila clavata. NCBI lineage: Eukaryota > Metazoa > Arthropoda > Arachnida > Araneae > Nephilidae > Trichonephila > Trichonephila clavata. The sequence goes on along the minus strand of BMAO01016337.1, from coordinate 119,674 downwards.
ATTGCAAAGAAATCTTCAAAAGAATTCGTGGCAACACATTTAGATGATTTCTAAGTCGATTAAATATTGAACTAAGAGAGTTTTTGTGTTTAAGAGATCCTAAAATGTACATCACATTAAAAAAAAATTTTAAAAACTGACATCTTTTTATGTTAGCTGCTTATGAAAATTTTATAATGATAACTAAACTAAACTAAGCTCAGTGGCGCAACAGCACATGAGGGCCATATCCAACTGTGCACATTTCAGTATAAGTGACCTTGGGCGTTGAGGTGCATAAGCAGATATTCCGGCCAGGTGTTCAGTCTGACGCGAAACACTCCGTGTTTAGTTCCCAAGCAAGCTTGGTACTTATTTATCAACCCCCTGACGAGATGAAAGCCTGAGTCGACCTTGTTCAGCCCGGGATTTGAACCTCGGACCTGTGGCGTGGAAGCGCGATTCTCCCAATATTATAATGATAATATTGAACTAAATATATAATATAGGTTGGTTATAATCTCTTTGGTAGCCAAGTGGTCATGGTCATGGACTCTTGACCGGTGCTGTGTAATCGAGGTTTTGAGACCTATGACCATTGAAGATCCACCATGTAAAGAGTCTAATGCACGTTAAATCAGTCAAGGATCAAATTCTTCACGTGCAGTGGCATAACGTACACCCACGCATCACGGGGGCTTGGAGCAGGACTCTATGAGGCCCAAAGCCTGACTTTGCAAGGTGGTCCAAATATTTTCCGTTACTCCACTGCTCGCGTGGTGTGATGTGGGAGAGTGGGTTATCAGCTCAAGAGTAATCCTCGTCGTTGACCACAGTTTGGAATTAAAATGTCTTTTAGACACTGTGTAGGTTCAAAATGTGACGTTGAAAACAATTAATAAATCGAGTGACTTGGGGAAGTCACTTTCTACCAAGGTGGCTGAGATTATTAATGTTCCTCTCATTAGTCATATTACTTTGCTCTTTTAAAATACAAATTATTTTCTTGTACGTGTTTCGCTATTGTTATACATTAAAATAGACTTATGTTAACTGAACAGAACTCAGTGGCACAACAGCCCATGAGGGCCAAGGGCTATTGTGCCTATCTCAATTTAAGTGACCTTGAGCCCTGAGGGCATGAGCAGATGTTCTGGTCTGGTGGTCAGTCTGACGCGAAACCCCCAGGCTTCAGTTCTCAAGTAATATTGGTATTCATTTATCACTGAAGGAATGAAAAGGCTGAGTCGTGAACTTGCCCAGCCCGGGATTTTAACCTCAGACCTGTCGCATGGAAGCACGATACACTACCACTCAGCCACTGGGTTTAGACTTATGTTGAGGTGTTGTTATATATTAAAGTATGTACCTCTTATATTATTTTCCAAGAGTGTTAAAAAAAATTTTAGTTTTTTAAAAATTATTTGAACCCTTGGCACATGTTACAATCACTAGATACGTATGTGCAAAATTAGAAAAATGTTTAAGACATGAAAGTGTTAAGTTTTCGTAATCCATATTAAACAGATAAATCGGATTGCAATGACAGTAGATTAGATTAAATTAGACTTTTATTAATATCACACTTTTTGAAACTACACTAAGGCAATTGAAACGAACTCGTATTAGCGTATTAGAATGTCTTGATTAATTATAGAAACTTTCTGTTGAAAAGTTTTCAAGTATTTTGTTTATATACAGCCAGAATCAATAAAACCTTTTTTTTTAATGATCTGTATGCATTGGCGTAGTTAGTCCTAAGTGGTCCCTGTATCAAAATTCCTTGGATGACCTTTTTTTGGAAAAGAAATAAAAGACACTTATTTTAAAGTGTCAGAATGTTACACATTTTGGGGCCCAAGCAGCTTGGTGGCCCCATATCATTGATACGATGGTATCTACGCCCCTGTCTGTATGATAAAATTATGTAAATATAAAAAAATTATTTTCTTTTCAGTTTTAAAAGGTATATTTTTCCCAAGAGATATTCTGGTATATCCAAATTTGAAAGAGATTATGATTTTCAATAATTTATATAAGATGTATGTAACCTAGAACATATAGAAATTATTTTTTCTTACGCTTCGAACACATCATCCAGAAAAGAAAAAATAATAAAAACCCTTATTTTTTTAATGATATCGGAGTGGTTTTAAACTCTAGTATATTTAAAAAGGTAAAATAGAAAATGCCTCAGAGATCAATACTATATGAAAATAAATAATCGAATTTGGATTATCAATCGAAAATCAATAATTCAGCAGAAAATTAAATGAGTTGTTATTCATAAAATGTTAAAATACATCTAAATATGCTGACTTTAGGAAACACTGTAAGTAGACATTGAAATTTACAAAAAAAAAAAAAAAAATCACATTTTAATGCGTTTTATCTTTTTAAAATTTATTTTTATTAAAATTTAGTAATATTAAAGGATAAGATAATGTAATAAAACAACATTATAAGGGGTTATAATAGGATGAGATAAATTGCTGTATGATAAGATAAAATGTAATATATTTCAAAATAAGACGCAGAAAACTTTGTGAATAGTTTTTGTTTATCTTATCTCATTAAGACTCCTTGGAACTCATTAAACCGAGCAAAAGAAAATTAAAAATATTCTTGCAGAATGATTTCAATTAATCAATCAATTAATCGAATTTAAATCAAACTCAAAAATATATATGATATTAAATTGAAATTTAGGTAAAATAGTGTGTTATAATCACTTTTGTAACAGTTTTTTCTAGAAAAAGAATATTAATGGGGAAAAAGGCTTCAATAAAAATAAAATTAATTGGAAAAAAAAAGAATCTTCTATCGCTCTGAACATTTTTACTACTTAAATCATTCTTTTCTTTTTTACATTTTCTCTGAAATACAAAAGATTTGGCACACAAAAAAAAAGGGGGGGTTAAGAAAAGAAAAACCTTTTACACGAAAATAGTACTGATAGGTAAGAAAACGATTATTTCAACCATAAAAAAAATCTGCTAAAAATGTAATCGTTTTGTGCTTGTTTTAACTTTTCTTCGAAGAACTTTTAAGAAATCAATGTAAAAAAGGACGAAAAATCAAAGAACCCAGCTAATTCACATAAAAGATGATGAGGCCTAAATAGAGATAAAATATTTCCTAATTGTTTTCTTTTAAATTATTTTTACTGTTCTCATACTTACGTATTGACAAAACTGTAATCTGAATAGAGCACAAATTTAGTTCCTTATAACTAGGACAATGCAGTCAAATTAGGACATAAAAGGAGTCTATTTATAAGCTAGAAACTGTATTTCTACCAACTTGAAGGAAGGGAGGATTTCCTGTCCAAGTTCCTCTGTTCTTAATACTTTTAAAATCCATGATGCCATCAAACAAAATAAATCATTAAAAAAGAAAATGTTTCTCGTTAGTTTATTATCTGAAAGAAATCCCAATTTTAATATTTTTAACTCGCAAAATGTTTATAAATCCATTTTTGGAAATAAGCTTACTAATTTATTGCTGATACAAAACAAAATGCAACTTTTTTTTAAAAAAAAGGACTGAAATTTGCAAATTATTAACTTATAAAGTTTCCTTGACCTTTTCCCTATATCCTGTAAAATCTTATCATAAATCATAGTTTCTAAATCTGATTTATTGATTATGGTTACAGTTATCCAAATTAAAGTTCCTGTATACCGGCCATTTTGAATTTGCGAACTTATGTTGATTCTAAGGAATTTCTACTTGTTTTCTCAAATCCATATTATTGTATTTATTTAAATACAATAAAGTGTGACTAAAAGAGCAAAAAACAAAAACCATTTTTATATAATTATATTCTTTCACTGGATTTTGAAAAAAATTTTAATATTTATAAAATTTGAAAACATACAAATAATTCAATTAACATAAATATTTCCATTCACCCCCCTCTACAGAAATTCACTATATTTTCTCTTTCATATTCTCTCTGTGTTAATTGTCTATATTTGAGAAGAAAAGCAAAAATTTCACACACAAAATTAAAGTTACATTCATAGCTTCATAGCAACCAATAGACCTTAAATAGCTCAAAAATGCTGTTTGTTTTAATGAATAGTTGTTACACCCTGGTATTAAAGAATTGAATAGCAAATTAATTTGATATTATATGACATTAGATGACAGTGTGTAGGCAGATATTTATGGTATTTTAACCAGTATTAGTGCTTTTTTATCTTTGTAAATTGATACTTCTTAAAAAATTCAGTATTAGTAGTTGAGTAACCTCCATATACACAAAAAGCAATCTTACTGTGACGGAGACATGGATTCCTCTTTATCATTCTCCGGTTGTTTATCTTTTATTATCATTCTGTTATGTTTTTCTTATCATTCTCATCAGTTCTGTTAATCTTAAGTTATTATGCCTCTCAATTACTCTTTTTAATCATTGTCTGGTATCGTACACTCTAAGATAAGTTGAAGGAATTTCCACATTTCTTAGTATTTCCAAAGTTTATAGGATGCCAGTAATTTCCAGTATTTAGGAAATAAGATAAATATTTAGAAATTTAAATGGAAAGTAAAGTTCTTCTAAATTAAGTCGCTTCTGTAAAAAAAAAATGTGTACATTCTTCTTTTTAACGTACGTGACCAAATATTGCTTCATTGATTTCATTATTGTCCTAATACAACATTGTTTCAGTTAATTTGAAACATGGTAGTATAATTTAGCAAGAACTGTGATTTGTTTCCTTTAAATTTGAGGCATAATTTGTAACAGAAAAAAATCATTAAAATAAAAGGCAAATCGATTCTGTAAAATTTTTAATTCCCAAATTTATAAGCTACGATACACTTTTTATTTAATCTTTATTAATAAAAAGCAATGAGATTGTTTTGTTGATTAAATATAAGAAATTCATATAGATTATGTAATAGCTTATAACGTACATTCATACTTGATTTCCGACGTGTAGGCATGCTCTAAACCATAGGTTCCCAACCTTTTTTGAAGTGACGCCCCCTTTTCTAGTAAATATTTCGATACAGCCCCCTCCCACTCTAGAGAAATAGAAGTGTACATAATACATGTTGAAAACAAGAATTAAATTTTTTTTTAAAATGTTCTATTTTGTTAATAGAATATATTTTTTTTCTAAAGCCCAATTTTTTTTACTTGCGAATCTGAAGTAGCTATTGCCACAAATATGTTTAAATGTGTAATATTATATATTTTAGTCATAGATGGGATATTGTTGGAATTGAAACGCGTGCTACTGAATTTCTTCTTCATTCAAAATAGTGGAATAAAAGTTTTAGCTTACCTGTTATAGACAGGCAGGGGTTTTGATGATACGAAGTAATTCATAATAAAAACTTTAACTTTTAAAATAAATATAAATTGACAGTTTCAGCATTTAAAGAATCACACGTTAATTCCTGGTTAACATATTTAATTATGTTTCTTGGATAATATACGTAATGAAATGCAGTGGACGAAACATTTTTTCTACAGCTCACAGACAAAAACAACACGTGCACTAAAGAAATTAAAATACACTATATCATTCAATTTAGTGTAGGTCTGAATGTAATGTAATCTTTAAGTTTTTCATTCGCTTCCCAAACTACTGAAATATGTGAATTTTCGTACATATGATATAGAGAAATGATTTAAACACATACAATCAACATAAGTAAACAGCATTAAAGTTTACTTTTGTTATATAATCAGCGTGTTTTTTTTAGACTTTTTTAGACTACATTTGGTTAATCTGCCCAAGCCCCTCCCTGCCACCTCAATGCCCCCCAATTTTCTCTGGTCTCTTACTACCCCCCCCCCTAAAAGCCTCGACGCCCACATGGGGGCGTTATTGCCCAAGTTGAGAACCTATGCTCTACACTTTATTAAACCCTTGCAATGCAAAGCCTTGTGCAAACACTGCAAATGCTGAAACTATTTTAGCATTATTAGCTTCCACACACACACCTCTCTCGGCCCGTTTTAACCTCGAAATATCATTCTTTGACAAGCACACAGCTTCAGCAATTTGTGAGACATTTTGCCCAGCTTCGAATTACCCAGCTGCTTTCCCGCGATCATAATCACTGAAATGATGCCTTATAGATAACTCCATTCTATGCTTCAAATGCAAGATAGGATTTAAGATCACAGCTTTCATAAACAGTAGAACGTCTTTTATCCGAACGTTTATTATCCGGAGCGTCAAATATTTCGAACAGTGCAATGCTCAACAGTTGTTTCGCGTGAGGCCAAAAGTGACGGGAAATCCCAAGGTGTGAGGGAAATTTGGGGAATTTAGTAAACATTTGAGCGGAATATTAGGTCAGTTTATTTCCAAGTGAGGTGGTGTATACATGCTCTTTTGTTGAGTTTTGTTGATGTGGAAACCTGGAGGGCATGCGGTGCAGAAGACTGGATTTCAAATGATAAATGATGACGAGATTGTGACTTCTATGCAAGAAGAATCCGACCCTGTCGATGATTAAACGGATAAAGACGAGGACAACAACAACGAAAGTAGCAAGGGTCCAGCAAATGCTGACGCGTTTCTGCGTTAGAGACAGCTATGGAGTGGTACGAACAACAAGCAGAGTGCTGTCCTATTCAACTACTGCTGTTTAAGAGAATCGGAGACTTTGCAGCGAAAAATAAGCGATTATTTTAAACAATAAAGGTAAAATTGCACCTTCTTTGCTTTTTTTTCAAGCACGTTTCCCGCATGTGATGATTTTCAATATTCGTATAACGTCCGGTTTCATATACTGCATGGATCGCATTCGGTTTTTGGTTATCCGAACAATCGCGTATCCGAATGGTGTTCGGTCCCAAGTATTTCGGATAAGCAACGTTCTACTGTATCTAAATTACGATTTTCGGTAAACACTTCTCTTTTTGAAATTTCAGTTGAATAAGTAGCTCGTGTACATTGTCTTTTACGAGGTAGGATTCAAAAATTCCCGGACGGTACGGTACGGTAATATACGGTACTAATTTCTTGACCTCCCTATGTTAGGTGAATGAAATCCGACTTTTAATGTGTAGACTGAGGTAGCCCCGTTTTTCGTGTATTAGATGCTTTTTATATTGAGAGTATCTTTCAAATTTTAATGGAATGGGCCTTTTGTTTGTTTAAGTATTTCCACTACTCCTAAAGATGAATGAAATTTAATGTACATTAAAACAGTGCCACCCAACCTTTCAATCGCCATGGCTCGGTCAACTTTTGATAATATTACTGCTCTCCACTGAGGAGGATGAGGACCTGGATTGTTTGTATTGACTGTATTGACTTAATAATTTTAGTTACCGTAAAATCCGGTGTATAAAGCGCACTTTTAACACAAAAAATAAGATCGAAGTTTACGAGTGCCCGGGTATAAAAATGATAGCTTTCAAAATAAAAAAAATAAGATGAATATAGAAAAAAATTAAGACTTATACATAGATCGGAATACTGTTTATTTAAAACAGATGATATTTCTAATTAACTTATTTTTGTAGTTCTAAAAGTATATTGTTATATATTTCATGATCTTAGGATAATATCTCGAATAATTGACTTCAAAACAAAATAGCATTGCACACGTACTTTTCAGGTTCCTTCGTAAAAAAAGGGGGTGCGCGTTATACGGTGAATATATCTAAAAATAAAAAAAAATGCAGCTTGAAAGTATAGGTGCTGGTTATACACTTGTGCGCGTTATACACCGGATTTTACGGTAAATTTTATTTAAATATGCCTTCAGAATAAAATAGAATTACACAAAAAAAATGAACATTAAGTGATTTAACATGGAAAATAAAGTGATTTCCATGTGTGGAAAGTCGCACAAACCCGAGCGATATACACCATGGTGTATAAATGGAAATAATTTAATCTTCCTTAGTCGGTTCGGTATCATTTGATCCCCGAACCGTCTGCGGGGTATCACTGCATTAAAACAGGGGTGGGGATGAAATGAATGTATATTTTAAAAACATATACAATGAAAATTTATTTAATATAATCTTAATATATTACAGAAAAATTAATTTATAATTAAATTGTCTAATTTAATTTAGCCTCTAATTCGATTGCATTTAAACCCTTGCAAAGTCTTTTGTTTTATACCATTGATAATAATCATTTCATTCCTATTTCAAGAACGATTTCTGTTTTTACATATATATCAGGCTCTTTGGTTTATCAAGACATTTCCTTTTTCTATTTCTCACACGTTAGGCTATCTTTATCTCGCACTCATTGCTCAAAGTTCAATTTTAGAAGCCTAAAACTTGGGCAAACAAGGTTATATCGGCTCTCATAATACTTTCCTGGTATCTTACGTATAGCATTGATATTTCATAATATTTGCATCGTATCTATAGCTCTCGCTACCTTTTTCTCTTCCTTGGTCTAGAAGAAACAAAATTCATTGCCTTGTTTAGAAAAGTTGGATCGAAGAAAAAGAGAAAGATAAGAAGAGTTGGTTCGAACTGCCCCGAACCACTCCTGAGGTTGAGTTCAGTGTTTTAAAAACAAACCGAGAAGAAACGGTGCTTAAAATCCGAATGAGATAATTCTAAATCCAACAGCTTGATTGAAGTGTTGGCAGTTGTGAGTGAACGAGGTGAAAAAGATAATGCATTGAAAGTAAATTAGCGATCTCAACAAATACTTGTTGATCTCTACATTATGTATCTTATCTTTATCGTGACTTTTAAAAAAAAAGAAACATAAAAAAGAAAGATCACAGCTGTTTTGATTACATCCAACGTGTAACCTCAGAATTTTCATGGTGTTCAGGTTATATCAAGAAAGCGTTCGATTACAAGAGCAATGTTTACTTACGGCCACCTTCACCTATTATTAGAGTATAACTCTATCTCGGATCAAACTTAATTTAAAAAAACCAAAATTAAAATTCCCTGCAAATGAATTATCACATTCTGATTTTTACATATGAAGAAGATATTTTCAGTATATCGTTGTATCATATTCATCAAATAATATTCTTTTATAAATTAATTGATAAACTCTATTATTGCTCTCTTATAAAATTCTACATAATATTTTACATTTAATCAATGTGTTCCTGTGTATGATACGCATCATATTACGTCTTCTGCACTATTACTTAAAAATTATAACATAATTCTTTATTTAAAATAAAATTTTACATCATTTTGGAAGGTTCTTAGCTTTTAAGGTATCCGACTACTTGCGTGGCAACTTTTTTTTTAAAAAAATGGAGATATGGAGTTTTTTGTGGTTTTTAGATTTATTTAGTACATTTTAAGAAAAATATGCTAAAATTAAGAAGAGAAAAATAATTTTTTTTTTTACTGAAATGGAAAAAAATTGATAAAAATTTACAAAAAATAACATATATAAACGTGACCCACTCTGTACCAAAAGTTTATGAACAAATTTTCAATTTTTTCATTCTAATGTGTTGCTATGTTATTCATTTTTGATAAAAGATAATTTAATTTTTACAAAAACTAGAGTCCTTTATAGTGATTGATAAATCTGATGGTTAAAACACTTCTGGCGCACCACAGCTGTAAGGTTGCCGGCCCCTGGTTTCTCAGTACACTGTAGTTCTCAGTCGAATGAGGGCTTATTAACGTCGTAATATAAAGCAACATAAAGGCTATTGGTGACGGACCTTATAATTTTGAACCATGGTCAAATGACGAGAACAACATCTAGGATGGTACCTCACTTTTCAAAATTCTGCAATATGCCAACGGGAGGACTTTAAACCCCGACATATTTAACGTGAATCAGCCCCTCTACACGGTTGGCCATCAGTGGCACTAGGGCTCGAGCTCTTGACACTCCAGCCACGAATCCCATGACCATGACCTCCAGGCTTCCATACACGGCCACATCATTGCCAGTGAATCAGAATTTCATGAAATATTATTATCACTGATGCCATTTTTGTATTTCAAAAAATATTCCAATTTGTGTGTGAGTGTTTTCAGCTTTAATTCTAAATGAAAACAGACTTAAGAGTAAAAATAGAAGCATTCAGATATTTTCTAAGAAACATTTAGTTTTCTCAAGCTATTTGAGATAGAAAAGATCAGTAGAATGTCTCTAAAACTTATAATGCAACTAAAATATCAATATATTCTTCGAAAGTGGGATTCATTGCCTAAATGTTATTTTGGAGAACACGAGTTCTTACACAAATTCACTAGTATTCACACACAACATAAAAACAATAACAAAGCCATTTATTTTTTTTCAATACAAAATTACATGTTTCTTCTTTTTATCAAATCATTGATGTCCGATATTTTTTTCGTGAATAAACCACTCACATTTAAAACTGCAATGATAAGAGGCTACTAATTTCTTAAAGAAAATAATATTTTTAGAAGCATACTTATTTTATAAACATAGTAATCTACTTCAGTCAATTAGTTATCTCATTGTCTGAACAAGCTTATGATAAAATTTGATAATTCAGCTTTCAAATGATTGGATACTAAAATAATTTTATACGTTAAGATATCTGTAGCGGTACCATCCATATAAGCCAGTAACTACCTCCGCACCAAGGTGATCATTTTGGTGTAGTGGATAAGTTACTCGGCTTCGGATCCAAAGGTACCTGGTTCTATCTTACCGGATAAGCGCGCCACATCATTGGTGACCCTGGCTGAACTCAGAAAAACGCAAGCTTCTGAACTGTCGTGGTGCCATCTATTCACCGCAAATGCAACCAAAGCCATTAGACACATGACGCAATGAACAAAGTCGTCTCACATATGACGCAATCAGCAAGCCGTCACGCACGAATGACGCAACCAGAAAAAAGCCGTCACAACTAGTGACGCAGCAGCAAACACGCTCAATTTCACACATACATCGTTCGTTCGCCTATCCACCAACTCACTGGTGAGGGAGTATGTAGCGGTACCATCTATATAACCCAGTAACTACCTCCGCACAAAGGTGATCATTTTGGTGTAGTGGATAAGTTACTCGGCTTCGGATCCAAAGGTACCTGGTTCTATCCTACCGGATAAGCGCGCCACATCATATCTAATCTTATTTTTTAAAAAAAAGCGTAAGAAGTGATAGAAACTTTGACGAAAAAGTAGAATTTTTAGCTCATTCAAAACTTGCTCAAAAATGTGTGCATGTAAAGAATAATTTCATAAAACTTTTTAGACTTAATTTTATTTTTCTTTATTGACAGAAATTGTATAATATTATAGCAGGGGTGGGTAACTAGCACCCCGCAAAAAATTTTAAAGCGGACCGCCGAGACAATAAAAAATCCGCTTGAACCGAGATTTCTTTCCCATGAGTGCTCAAAAATTCGTCTTTTATTTTTCCCTGTTAGGGAAAACAAAGTACCTGAAAGTTTCAACTAAGAAATTATCTGCAGAGTTTGGAGGACAAGGTCGTAAGAAAATTTGGGGATTTTAAGAAAATTGAGTCTAAATTCAATTTGCTGTGTTATCCCATTACTGATGATATTGATATAGCCCCTGAGGAACGACAACTTGAACTTATTGACTTGAAGCAGATCACAATGTGAAGGAAATGTTTAATGCTATGACATTAATTGACTTTTATAAATCTTTGTCTGCCGAAATATTCACGTATGAAGAAATTTGTGGGGAAACTGGTCTTCATATTTGGGTCGATATATATTTGTGAGCAAAGTTTTTCTTGCATGAAGAACAAGATGGAAGTTGGCTGATGTATACTTGCAGGCTGTGATGAGATCCTAATTTAAAAAGAAAAAAAATTGCAGAAAAGTATGATATAAGGTACATTTGTGTGTGTGTGTGTGTGTGTGTGTGGTGTGTGTGTGTGTGTGTGTGTGGTGTGTGTGTGTGTGTGTGTGGTGTGTGTGTGTGTGTGTGTGTGTGTGTGTGTGTGTGTGTGTGTGTGTGTGTGTGTGTGTGTGTGTGTGTGTGGTGTGTGTGTGTGTGTGTGTGTGTGTGTGTGTGTGTGTGTGTGCAGCTATAGAAATATGAGAGCCCAATAAACAAATTTAACAAAACTGTCACTATTTTATTTATATTTATTACTTTTTTGTAATGAATACAATCATTTTAAAAAAACGTGGCTTTCTGGTATCCCCCGCTCCCACATTGTGACCCGCGGGCCAAAACAAGGTGCCCACCTCTGTTTTACAGTATGTCTAAAAAATGATAAAGTATTATTTCAGTAAGTATTGCTACAATGAAAGGTACTGAGAAGGAAAGGTTTGCTATGATTGTTTTATGTCGTGTAAAAGCTGTTTATAGCTGTAAAAATTATTTTATGATTTACAACAGCTGAGCGACATTTCTTTTTTTTTAATTATTATTATGAAAATTATTTATACGTTGGACTGCTGGGTGCCTTTATTTGTTATTCAAGAATCTTTTGATAAGTTTTATATCTATTTAAAACAAGAAAACTAAACATATATTTTAGAAGAAACAAAATGTTAAGGAAAATCATTCACGTGTTTCAAAGATGTGAATGCCGACATAACTTCTCTATACAGAATTTAGAACATAAAAAAGTACAATAAAAACAGTTACAGCTCTCTTGTCAATTTTCAACAAAATTTGTATAAGTTTTATTTTGTTATTCCTAAAAAACGCATTTTCCCAAATTATTTTCTAAAAATGATGACTTATTAATTAGCGAAACTAAATCTATTGATCGATAACTAAGCTGTTTTTGTTGCTAATCCCAGATTGTCTAGTAATGCTAAACAATCTCCAAGAATCCAAAAATTTCAAGAAAGTTTGCAAACCGAAGAGGTTCTAGTAGGATATATGAAATCATGATAATTAAATATTATTGAATAGTATAAGACCTCTTTTTTCGAACTGAAATTTGAATAATGTCTGAGCTAGTAGAAAGAATAGCATAACATATTGAATTTAGATGTTTTAAAATTTTAGAGAAATCCAAATATCTAAAAGTATAGGTGTGCCACATCCAATTTAATCCCATAACTACGTTTGATAATTCATATTTCTAAGATTAAGATTAATTTTTTCAAAAACATATTTAAAGTTGGAAAAAATGATCAATTTATTGTTTCAAACATCTTTGAAACATATCGAGCAGAAATATTTCTTTTGTTAAATGTCTGAGACATTAGATTAACACTAAAGAACTCGTTTTCAGTTATACATTTTTAAATCTCAAAACTAAGAATATGAAAATTTAAATCCAAAAAATCAGACACTCAAGACAAAACCTTCCTCGATAACGAATTCTTTATAAAAATTAATTAATTGATTTAATTCTGTTAATATTCATTCTATTAACATCAAAATTTAGTTTGCTTTATGTCCTTTAAAATAATACAAATTCCATCCAGTTGGATAAAAATTAATTAAGATTTCTTTCTTTTTGAAGACAATACACTAGCAAAATATGAATAACTGTAGTATTGTATTTTACTATAGGCTATGACCTTACCAAGTTCAGTTTATCTATTCTTTATTAACACAAAACAATCTCAGCGAAATCTCATTATGTTTCAGATGAAAGATATTACTAAGTGCTAGTGCTGTGTATGGAATACACTAAAATTCTAAGGGCAAAAAATTGATGCATTGTTTGATCAAAAGCATTCTCAGCACATGTTCCGATGATAAATATTTTTATTCCATTAAATGATGAAATATTGTAATAATATTTAGAAAGAATAGGGAACAGGGTTTTTATGAAGGAAATACAGACTATCAAAAGACTAATTACCTTCCTTTATTGCCATTTGTCGGTTCCATTCAATACAAAAAATCCGTTGCTTGCAAAAAAAAAAAAACTTCCGCTTTGTTCTTATTATCCAAAAACCAAAACAAAATACATCCATTTATGGAGGAAGGACAAATAAAACTCACTAAAACTTCATTTTAGTTCGCATTCCATAAAAAAGATGTACCGTAAAATCCAGCGAATAACACGCACTTTTGGCACAAAAAATAAGATCGAAATTTGGGGGTGCACATCATATGCCGGGTATAAAAAAAGAGAGCTTTAAAAATAAAATAAAAAGATAAGCATTAAAAAAAATTCGACTTTACATATATCGAAATACTGCTTATTTAAAATAAATGACATTTCTAACGAACTTAAAGTGTTGTAGTTCTAAAAGAATATTATTTTTTCATAATCTCGGGGTAATATCTCGAATAAATGACTAAAACATAAGAGCATTGCGCACGTACATTTCAGGAACCTTCGTAAAAAGCGGTGCGCGTTATACGGCGAATATGCCTAAAAATTAAAAATTCCAGCTTGAAAGTATAGGTGTGCGTTATACGCCAGATTTTACGGTATATGTTACGTATTTGCTATATGTGCATATGTTGCGGCCAAAACATAAAGTCGGCCAATTCACGTTTTGGCCAACGTTACAGTAAGCTTACCGGCCAATGTTTTTTTTAACACGCTTTTATAAGTTTCACTTGCATGTAACGTAATCTTGGAACTCGATTTTCACCCACTTAAAAAGGTCAGATTAATTCGAAATTTTGCACACTTGTCAAGGACCGATCACAATACAATAATTTCCTAATTTTGTTCCATTGTCCTCATCAGGATCGTCAGGAATCACGATAATCAGATTTGGCGACAATTCCAAATACCACTTCCAGATTTGGCAACTTTTTGCACATACAATTTTCAGATTTGGCGACTGATTCGATATACCATTTTTAGATTTGGCGACTGATTCAACATACCATTTCCAGATTTGGCGACGAATTCCATATTTAGCGACTAAAAGAAAAAGGTGTAACCCTACAGCGAGTGTTTTTAATTAATACAATTGTGATTTATAAAAATAAAACAAAAAAAAAGTGTTCTGTATGTGAGAAAGTGGAGGGTGGGTGTGTGTTTTCAATTTCTTACTATAATATAAACATTTTTCTGAAAATGAAAATAAAAATAAAGGATCGTGATATGAAAAAAATAATTTATGTTCTAACTGCTAAATATTTTTTATTTTTATAAAGCAATACGAAGGGATGATACGAATTAACATTATAGCAATACATTTAAAAGGGGAGAATACGACTGAAACTGAAATAAGATATACGTGGGTCTCAGCGCGCAGCGCTTTTACCCAAGTTGGGCGAAATAGAATAACCATGAAGGGAGAATGCGATTGAAACTTAATATTACTATGTTTTTATTAACTCGCTTTCTTTAATGTCTGTCCGGGTGGAATTTTGTAATTGATTTTAAACTGTGTGACTTTCCGATGAGCTAGAGACTTGAAATTTGGAACATATCTCAGAAGCGAATGACAATGCATGAAAATGTGAAAAAAGAAGAAAAAAATGAAAAGGAGGAATTATTTATACTTTTTAGTCAGTTATAAAAACATGGTACATTAAATTTTTTTTAATTCGAACTTTCTTCTTCTTACCACACATTTTATTTGTTTAACCTGTTCTTTTGAGACGGAATCTAATATAACGATACGAGACTCATACGAGGTCCTGTAAACAGAGAAAATAAATACACTTCAGACCCTTTAATTAAAACCCATTGAAAAGCAAGACTTATTCCAGCAGCCACGTAATTCTGGCTCCAAATATCAAACTCAAGGATAAATTCAACAATGAATAAATGACAGTTTAAAAAACTAAATAACACGCTTTTATTGTAGATCGAACTAAAAAATGAAAAATAAATTATAATTTAAAAAAAACTAAAGAACACGCTTTTATACTGAATCGAACTAAAAAGTAAAAAAATATAATTCTTAATATAAGAATAAAATGATGAACGAGAAAATTAATGTCATTGGGGTAAAAGCGTGGGGTGCAATTTCGGAATTGAAAGAAGTTAGAAACTATAACAATTGATATATTTATAGAACACCCCACGCTTTTACCCCAATGACATTAATTTTCTCGTTCATCGTTTTATTCTTATATTAAGAATTTTTTTTTTACTTTTTAGTTCGATTCAGTATAAAAGCGTGTTCTTTAGTTTTTTTTTTTTAATTATAATTTATTTAAAACTTTGGCTGGCCAATTCGCGAAGTGACTTGGGACGATCGGCCAAAGTGGGAAGAAAGAAATCAAGAGCAAAATGTTTTACACACTGTTAAAAATGAACTATTTAAAAATGAATACTTCTGTGTACTGTATTTTTTAAATACAATTGTTTCAGAAACAAAATCACATATAGGTGACAACTCTTGAGTTAAAAATAAACT
The DNA here is from genome assembly GCA_019973975.1 of Trichonephila clavata. Classification (NCBI taxonomy): domain Eukaryota; kingdom Metazoa; phylum Arthropoda; class Arachnida; order Araneae; family Nephilidae; genus Trichonephila; species Trichonephila clavata. Next base: position 103,504 of record BMAO01016337.1, on the reverse strand, counting down.
TGTAATATATAAAAATACGATCTCGTGTAATTTTGTTCTCGTATTAAAACCATAATAGAAATTATTCAGTGAACATATATGTTCTAACGACGTGATAGCGTGAAGAAGTTTAGATTTGCGTCATTCAAAATGACGAAATATATCTTGAGCAAATGCGTTGTGTATCGTGTATGAATGAAAAGGCAAATTGAGTGCTCAATTTTTTAACTACCTTTAAGGGTGAGAGAGAGAGAGAGAGAGAGAGATCCATAGTCTTTTTCTGCTCCATAGACCTAATGTTAAAGATCACATTGTCTCCCGAAATATCGCTTCAAAATATAAAATAAAAACTTTGCAAAGGCAAATAGCAAATATGAAAGCTAATTAAAACAAATGTGAAGGAAAAATAGTTTTATTGTTAAGGTTATTTAAAGACATTTCTTTGTTGGCACCATCTGTCGAATTTCGCCTACAATATGCCCTTATTTATATTTTATACATAAATGTCATTATATTTATTTTAATTTACTCTTAATATTGTTTTTTCCCTTGTAAGCGACAGGTATGCCGCCTACCGGTCAATCTACCATTATCACATCGGACTTTACCAAGTATTCCCAGCCAAAGTAGAATATACAATATTAATTGCAAGTAGTTCGGACAACGCGAATCGGCCAGCCACTTCGCGAACTGGCCGAACTTCGGAGTTTGACCGTAACATATATAAATGTCAAAAGAGTTTTGTAACTGTATTTTATGTCATAATCGGAGATCGTAAAACTTTATTCTGAATTATCTGAGTGACAACAAAAACAACAAATTTAACACAAGAGTGAGTGACACATATATATATTCCCCTTCTTGCACTGAATTTTTAAAAAAATGCGCAGAATAGAATTTAATCACATCCCGCTTACAAAGGAAACCAGGACATAACAATGTAAAAGTGTATTACAGATTTTAGATTCATTCATTTTATGTTCTAGGTTGGCAAATATTCTTCAAGAAATATTTTCTTTTTATTATATACTGAATTAATATGTTATCTCTAAAAAATTGTAATCAATTTTCAGAGAATAACTTGAAAGGCTATGCAAAAAGGGATACGTTTTCGTGAATATTTAAGAAAGAATTATATAACTAACGCTTTAGTTTTATATATACAGTGAAGTTGGTTAACATGAAATTGAAGGGACTGAAATATTTTTTCGTGTTGAAAGATATTTAAAAAAAATCATATAATCAACAAAATTAAGTTTATTAGAGTACATTTTATTTATATAGATAATTTATTTTTTCTAAGTAATATTTTATATAACAAAAAATATACAAACTACTTATTAATTTTTTTAATGTTTTACTTCTTTATTATTAAAAAAAACTATATCCATTATATTTTAATTTAATGATGTTTATTATGGTAGAGAGAGCATCAGTAGTTTTATATTTTTCTTCATCGCAAGTTATCAGTAATTTTATCACATTTGTAATTCTTTTTTTTTTCTCGTTGCTTAACATACTGTAGCTTCATTAAATTTTTATTGATAACTTTTATAATCTTGTACTTAACAAATAAAAATAACTATAACTTGTTACTTGATTAATATATCTTGCTAGAAATAAGAAGGAAATATTATTGTTTTCGTATTTAAATTGTAAGATTATAAACTATGTAATGATATTTCGATTTGTTATTTATTTAAAGTAAGCTTTACATTTTTCTATTAATCCACGTTTAGTTATCAAAGATACTGGTAGTGTTCAAATATTGTGAGAAAAACATACAAGTAGTTTTAAACAAAATTTCTGCGGAAAATCTAGAAAAGGTCTAATTGTTTGAAAATAAATAACAATACAAATATATAACCTTAATCAACCATTAAAAAGCTGTAAATATATAATAGATATCATAAAAATACCCAGAACACTTAAGTGAAATATCGTGTGTTGAACTAAACACATTGTTCCGAAATTTCGAGAATGTAATGGAGCGCATGATAAGAAGTGAAGTGTTTTGAGGAAATTCAAGATATTTTAATAGCAACTGAAACCGCAAAAGTTTTTTAAAAAAAACATATCCATCGAAATACTGTTTGACGTAAACTGTGAAACAACGTAAAACAGCCGAGTTTGAAAATGAATTGATAAAATTTCCTACTTGCTTCGTTTTCCAGGATTTTCTAATTTAATTAGATAGAATTTTTTTGAAAAATAATTTTTATCAGAAGTTAATGTTGTGAAGCATTTGAACATTCTTTCGTCACCTTGTTCTTTGCTGCCTTTGATTTCAGTTTTCTCTTATCCAAAATTTCAATAGAAAATTCCAAAAATGGAGGAATTAATTATATTTAATAAGTAAGTATAAATAATTATTTTTTAATAAATAAATATGAAACTGTTAAATAATAGTGTCTGGTAAAGGTAGGTAGATATGGGTATATCAATATATGGCATCCTATTTTTTTAATACGTATTGCTTTTCAACCTAATATTGTAAACCAAAATGTCTTTCAAAAATGTTGGCAAGTAATGCATTATAATGGAATACTCCCGAGTAAAAGCATTTAGAAATTATTGTGCTTATGATATTCATTATAAGCATTATCTTTCATTTACCTAACATACAAGAAAAGCACCAGTATAATACAAAAATGTTTGCTTACAATAGTCACTGACGCCTGTGGGCAGCAACAATTATATATAATTTTGTCCAGTAATTCACAAACCATGATATTCATATCGTCTAATACAGGGGTGGAAAACTTTTTTTAAGAAGAGTGCCACTATCTGATAAAAAAAAGAACGTGGAAAGTCACGCGATAGAAGTGAAGCTTCTTTGGCGACGTTGGCCGTAAATGCAGGAATAGATCTAATTATATTAAACTGAGATAACTTTAATCAAATAAAATTCGAACTAAATATATTGTAAGAAAATATTTTTATTCAATTTTCTGCATCATCATTTTCCAAGAAAGACACAATAGGTGTGTGGTAACTGAAGTAGGATATAAAAATCCTCGATTGTAGTCAATCAAGAAAATGTGGGAAAACTGCATCAGTCGTGTTTCCGTATGTTGTTTTTCCTTCTCTAGAACCAGTATTCATTGTCAAATTCAGTGTCCGTTTCAAGAATTCAATGAGTAACTTTGCTTCTTCTGAAGCAAAATTAACATTAAAATCTCGAGTTAAGATAAACGGCTTTTAATCGTCATTGGATCCAATGGTTGTAGCAGTCTCTGATGTGTACAGCACTAAAACTTTATGGATAAAGATGATAAAAGCTGCGACAGAACTACCTGGTGATACATAGACTTTCGCCAGGAATTGCTGCTAGTTTAGCTTTTTTTTTTTTTTCACGAAACTCTTTTCTTCTTTTTGCATTTGTTCTAGGATATCTGAGCAGAATTTATTTTGATTCAACGGAAATAAAAATTAATAATATAAACTGAATGCATCACAAACAGAAGTCACTGTGTTTATTTACAAGACGTTATCCGTAGCTATTCTGGTGCGAACGTTAGTGACATATACACAATGCGCCAGACACTCCCGTAACGGGAAGAGCCATATAATGCTAATATCTTGGGTGTGTTTATTCGTTGAAAACGGCACGTTTTTTTATTACATAAAAACTACGAAAATACGCCACACGAGTTCGTTACGAGAGTAGCAAGGGTACCTCCATAGCAGCAAGATATACTTTTGATGCACAATTCCCCCTTAGCAATAGTCCAACTTTTTCACGGATATGACGCAGGTCATGTGATGTACCCCCCCCCCGCTCTCTTTTCCTCCCGCTCGCTATCTCCTCACCATTTCGAGGGGGATGGGGGAATCACTACTTCCGTTCGCTTTTTCACTGTTACGCAAAACTGGGTAAATTTCCCATTCACTCCCGTCCGCAAAGAAGTTTCACTTCCAAATATTATGCGTGCCACTTCTATATATATTCTCCACCAAAAACAAAAATATGAAAAGGTAAAACAAAAGTTTTACTTTTAGGGGCTTATTACGGGGTTTTTAATGCAAAAGTCAAATTTTTGAACGAGTCTAATTAGTGAAAATTTAAAAATAATGTAATAAATAAGTCAAAAGTGCAAACTTATATTTTATTATTAATAAAATTTTTACACAAGCTCAATTAGTTATGTTAGATATAGAATAAAATGGAGTAACTTGAAACGCATTTAATTCTGAATAATTATTAAATCGTTAGTACTTGCTTAATATAGCTTTGAATAGTAGGTTTTTTTCCTTTTTTTTTCAAATCATCTATATTAAAGTTTAAAGTTAGTTTTTGAAGAGTTAATTAGGTTGTGCATAACAGTTAATTTTGAGCGATATTTTGATTTTATATTATGTTCATAATAAAAAAACAATTGTTCACAAACACATGTTGATCCAATCTTACAATAATATCTGACAGTCAAATCGTATAAATTTAGAAAATTGCTTTTTGGTACAAATTTCTAAAATTCAGTATAATTCAGATCACTTGCAGTTGAAATAAGTTTGTACCTAATATTTGCCTTTTAGCTTAATATGGTTCTGTAGGCCAATAATTTCGATTTAGATTTCGGGTAGGTAACAATTAACGTATTTATAGAGAAATTGAAAAAGACTTTTGAAAAGATCAGAGCAATTTTTCTTTGTCTTGAAAATCATCAATGTTTTGGGGAAAGTGTCGCTTGTGTGTGTTAAACAGAAAAAGCTGTTTTTCAATATTTTCTTTATTTTGGATTTCTAAAATGAAGGAAACTTAAGGTATTAAAAGGAAATTATATTAATTCAAAATGGTACAAAACGGATTCAGAAATGTATTTATTTATTTATATAAAAATTAATTTAAAAGTATCTTTCTAAATAAAATTTAATGAAGATTAAATGAACCAAAAAGAAAATTCTAAACTATTTAAAATTTACACCTCTGTAAGTATATGCCCGTAATCTTTTATTTTTCAAATTTTTTCAGAAATAATTTTTCATGCATGTATTGATTATTTTTGTGAATTCCTTATATGACTTTAATTCAACATTAAAAGCAATTAAATATTTCGTGGAATATTTTTTATCAATTCTTTCAATTCATAATTAGTGGCATATTTCATAAGTTCTTTCAATTCATAATTCGTGGTATATTTCATAAATTCTTTCAATAAAATGCAATGTTTATAAAAAGTAAAGAAGCATTTTGAAATAAAAATATTTCTGACATTATAATTGAATCAATATATATACGCTCTAATTTATTTAAACTCTTAAATTAAGATTTCAACTTTTCCTCTGAAAGTGGAGTTTTTTTATATAAAAAACATATAACAACGTATTGTGCTTTATATATTAATCATCATAAGGAATTAATAATAAATATTAGTGATAAAATAAAATAATTTCATGTTTACACCTAGAAGTTAACAAAAGGCCATAACAATAACATTAATGATTTTTATGACTAATGATTTTTATGACTAATGTACTTCATCGTAATCAAAAATTCCAAATATATATATACATATATCTTTTTGAATCTGTATTTGGATCACTGAATCTGGCAATAACTTGTTTATTATTCATTGATTCATTATGACCTAAGCATTTTTCAATGCATCTTTAAATATAAGCTACCTTTTTATTTATAAAGGATTTAGAACTTGCATCCATTATTTTCCATAGCATTTCACTCAGTATCATAAACAGAAAGAGGGAAGGTTGACTATAGCCATAAAACTGGTTAAACCCCACTTTGTATAAATTTAAAAGCTGTCCTTAATCAGCGTTGTGTATAATGCTGCAGTCCCTCTTTTAAAGTCTCTAAATCTGTATGATTCTTTTGTCTTTAACAATTCAAGGCATTTCAATCTCTTTAGTAGAGTTTGTTGAAAACTGTATATTATATATATATGTAGTAAGACGATATTGATACGACGATATTCGTTGGAATAGATTCTTTAAACTGATATTGAAGAAACATTCTTGAGGTTAATTCAATCTGTTTATTATACATCTTGAAAACATTTAAGCAAGACAAGGACGACATATAGATGTACGTAATCACAAATAGACACACACACACAATACACAAACACTAGCTGCAGCAGACTACATGATGACAAGAGACAAAAAGCGAAAAAAGCGGCGTAACCGTGTGATCCGAGTTTTTACACTGGCGGTGAAGGTCATACGACTCTTTTGTAACAGGAGCAATTAGATTACGATTAAGATTATGCGCGGGAGTAATTAGATTACGATTAAGATTAGGCGCACTAATCTAATATTATATATATATATATATTGTGTACTTTGCAGACCTTACTCTGATTCTACAGAACACAAAAAATACTTTTTTTTTTCTTTCAACTATTTCCATACTTGATCCACCATTTTCTTCATTTGAACATAAATATAAGTTATTTCAATAATGTTTTGCAGTTACGTTACAGCTTCGTCTCTGAAAGAAAGACAATATTTCTTTTTTATTTGACGTCTAATGTAGTATTTATTTGTCTCCTAATGGCCGACTACATATACTTTCCTTTGAAAACTGAAGTCAAAAGAAAAACTTTGGTATCATAGTTCTGCTCAATGCTTTATCATACAAATATTGTCATTTATTTCTCTTAGGCGGAGTTGCATTACACTGTAAATAGAATACTTCATTGCAGACGGGGATATATTTCTTTATTATTTTTATATACATCAAAAGAGATATCCTTTCCCACATAATAGGACCAGTCTTAAAAGTTTCTTATAATATTTTATCTTCTTATGTCTTCTTTCTTTCTTTTCTTTTTTTTTTTTTTTTTTTTGAGACTATTTACTAAAATTGTAGACAGATATTTTTTCCCTTCGTTGTTTGCTATTGCCAGTTAAATCAGTAAAAATGATATTTAATTTAAAATATATGAAATTGGATTTCATTTTCTTTTGATTTAAGTTTTTGTTTGAGATTAACCACATAAACAAATGAGCTTACTTTTGCATAAGTTGTATTCTTTTTGTCTAATTTGTATTGTGTTTTTAATTGTACTAAAAATTAATAATATGCAGCTATTATTTTCAAATTATAATAATTGCGCGTAAATCAAAAACAATTTTAAAATATCTAATTCATTTTGTATTATACTCTGAAAACATTTATTTTAAATTTTATGCAAGCAAATACATTTTCTAATGTTAAGATATTCGAAAAGGTAAATGATAGTTCATTTAGAATATTTAAAATATTTTAACAAATTTCTATTCGAAAATGAAGAGGAAACATTTAAAATATAATTTTAACATACTAAAAATATTTATTCTAAAAAAGGAATAATTATTTTCCAATGTCCCCAAAACATTGCTTAAAATTGAATAGTAGACAAATATTTATAGTAGTCTACTGTGTTAAATGAATAAAACATCGCATTTTCCGGCTGTAATACGAACCGATTTACTTAAAGTCGTGCTTTATAAATTCTTATGTTTTATGAAATGGACTATTGTACTACTATTTGCTCTATAAAATTACGTAATAATTACTATTTTTCCCTTGATGTATTTCAATTGATAAAATTTATCTGTAGAAAGATTAATTTAAGTAGTTTAAAGAGATACACGTATAACCTGTAAAATATCGCTTGGTCTCTCAGAATAAAAGTTTAGGGTTAGTTCTAATAAAGATAGTCCATTGAAAATATAACATTATGTGAAATGTTAAAATTATGCGATTTTAATAGCGCAATGCATCTTGTTTTAACATTACAAGTAGAGAATATGAAATAACATAAGAAATAGGTGATTTTTCATATTTTCATTTAAAACAATAATTAAATATTACATTACAACATACATTATTAATATTACATTTACACATAAAATATGACGAGTCTACACGATTTCTTCCATTTCATGCAGGAATACGGCTACAAGATATATTTAGATAAATTAAGAGATTATAGTTACTAATAAGCACATCATTAAGATTTACTGTGGGAGACTTCCTAAGCAATTCGCTTAGGAACAATTTCGCAATTCAGTTACAAAAATTTTGAAGGACACAGCTTATATGAATGCAATTACTAATCGTTATCGGTGTTATGATACAACATCGTCAAAAAACTCATTTAAGTTGTTTCACATCAAAAAAAATTTCTAAGTATAAATTATTTCTATATCTTTTAGTTACATAATTCTTTGCAACATGTCTTTGTCAGAGGTCTACAGACTTTTGGAAAATAAAAAAGAATGAAAACCTTGAAAACTTTTGTAATTTTCATCTTATCCAAACAAAATGAGCATCAAAATTAGCAGCTCAAAATGAGCTATATTATAACGTCACTACATTAATTAATTAACTTCATTAACTTTTAAATAGAATTTTTTTCATTTTCGATGTCTAATTTTTTTGCGCATTTAATTTTTCATCTTCCAATCAGCCTAAATTTCAAATTTCGTAAAATTCTGCTTGAAAATTTTCGAGTTACAGGGGCTTAAAAAATATTAAATGAATATCTCAAACATATGATGATCAAAAACTCTTTGATACTTTTCAATTTTTTGCACCAAACGATATACAGTGGACCCCAAAAGTGTTCGTACACTTGCAATTTCCTATAAAATTTAATGTTTTCGACAAATAAAAATTAATATATCGGAAATGTAATTTTTTTATGATATCTGCAATTTGTTTTTAATGGAATGACATAATCAATTTTTTAAAAATAGTATAACTATTATTTTTAAAAATTAATAATCAAAAAGCTAATGAAAAATTACGCCACAAAAGTCTTCATACACTTAACAAAAATCTCGACATAACTTTAAATATTGTATTTTTTTCTTAATTTATACTTAGTAGGATATTTTTAGTGTCCGCAACAACTTTTAAATGTTTTGGTATAGATTTAATTAGTTTTTTGTAACTAACTTCTACATCCATTTTCCCCATGCTTATGTGATTATTGATTTACTTCCCATTATGTGTTTATACATCATGTTTTCTTTACTTTTTAAATCAAATTCTCATCAAATATGTTCTACTGGGCAAAATAAACTGATTGAGGAGGTGTTTTAAGAATTTGGGGACAGTTATAGAGACACAAGCGGCGTACATTGAGAGCAGTGCGCTTGGCGTCATTATCTTGTTAAGAAATAAAGTCGTCTACAATATTCAAATTTTGGGTGGATAATTTAAAATTTCTCTGTAACATATTTAAATAGAGCTCATGATTCTCAATACCATCAAAAAATACCAAATTACCTAATTTTGAGGCCGATTTACACCCTCACGCAAGATAACTTCCACCTCCAAGGTTCATTGATCCAAATAGATTCTTGGGATTAAGTTTCAGAAAATTCAAAATTGACAGCAAATTGATTGCGATAACAGGAAATTCAACATTTTTGGTTTTGATAGGCATATAGTAGTTTGTAAATGAAAAAAATGAGGAATTTAAGCCCATGAATGTATGTAGAACAAGAACACCTCCATGCTGAAGCATGGAGGTGATTTCTTGCGCGAGAGTGTAAATCGGCCTCAAAATTAGGTAATTTGGTATTTTTTTTATGGTATTGAGAATCATGAGCTCTATTTAAATATTTTACAGAGAAATTTTAAATTATCCACCCAAAATTTGAATATTGGAGACGATTTTATTTCTTAACAAGATAATGACGCCAAGCGCACTGCTCTCAATGTACGCCGCTTGTGTCTCTATAACTGTCCCTAAATTCTTAAAACACCTCCTCAATCAGTTTATTTAGCCCAGTAAAACATATTTTATGAGAATTTGATTTAAAAAGTAAAGAAAATATGATGTATAAACACATAATGGGAAGTAAATCAATAAGCATGGAGGAAAATCGATGCAGAAGTTACAAAAAACTAATTAAATCTATACCAAAACATTTAAAAGTTGTGGACACTAAAAAATATCCTACTAAGTACTAAATTAAGAAAGAAATACACAATATTTAAAGCTATGTAGAGATTTTTGTAAAGTGTATGAAGACTTTTGTGGCGTAATTTTTCAGTAGCTTTTTGATTATAATTTTTTAAAAATAATAGTTATACTATTTTAAAAATATTAATTATTTCATTCCATTAAGAACAAGTTGCAGATATTTTGAAAAAATTACAATTTCAATATATTAATTTATATTAGTCGAAAATATTAGATTTTATAGGAAATTGCAAGTGTACGAACACTTTTGGGATCCACTGTATAAATAAGGAATATCGTTACATACATGTATATATATATATATATATATATATATATATATATATATATGTAATTTTTTTTCTAACCTAAAAACTAAAAAGTAGAAAAAAATTAATAAAAATGTTCATAAATAAGAATAATTACGTACAGTATCTACAAAAATCGAATTGTGATACAGAAATTTTTATATATTTGAATTTTACGCCATGAGTTACTCAAATTTAAAATTTTATAAATATCCTGAGAAATATTCAAATTTGAAATTACAATAAAAAAATCATAGAATTTTAAGGGGCCCGTATACTAATTAATTATTAATTAGGAATCCAGTTATCACATGTAGTTTTAAAAAGCAGAGAAAATATTGTTATGTATTAAGTCTCCTAATAATTTTTTTCCGAGTATTTCTAGAACTGATTGAATTCGAATGAAATTTGAAAAACACGAGTTATTTAGGCCATTTTCTATTCAATTCTTAAAAAAAAAATAATAAAGATAAAAAAATAAGATTTTATAGCGCACAAATTTCGTTTCAGAAGTTAATTAACTATGTAAATAAGGTTTTTATGTATTAATCCCTCAACATCTTTATTAATTTTTTTTAATTATTGTCAATAATATTTATTTCATCCAGCAGAATGCAAATAAATAAAAAAATTTTAAATACTTTTCTTTTTTTTTTACGATTATGAATTCATGAAACAAATGACTATGGTCATAATATTCTTATAGAACCTTGTAAAGATAGATATTACAATGTTATTTCTCATTGATATTCAAATATATATAGATATACATATCACCAAAAAATATTTCACAAGATATTAAGAATGGATATTTTTCAATAAACAAGTAGATGTTGGTAGAGTTAGAAGCGCAATCTTTATATTCATTGCAATGCATACTGTTCACATATAAAAAAGAAACATTTCAAGAAACACATAGAAAAATCAATTTTAGTCATATATAATTAATACACATATTTATACGTCGTCTTGTTATTTGTCTTCTCGTATTCTCATTGATAAATGTTCTCATAACTTTTTGGATTCACTAATATGTTCTGACAGAGACTATATTCGCAAATACGCAAAATCAAGTACAAAAATATTTCTTGCAAAAAAAATCTTTAAAAATTATTTGTTTAAGTACAGTAAAATCCGGCGTATAATGCGCATCTATACTTTCAAGCTGCAATTTTTAATTTTTAGGTATATTCACTGTATAACGCGCACCCCCTTTTTGCAAAAAAAACCCCTGAAATATATATGTACGTACGCAATGTTATGCTTTGAAGTCCCTTATTCGAGGTATTATTCCAAGCTTTTGAAAAAAATAGTATACTTCTAGAACTAAAACCCTTTAAGCTCATAAATAATGTTATTTCTTTTAAATGAACAGTATTTCGATAAATGTAGAAATATAATTTTTTTCTATGCTCATATTTTCTACTATATTTTTAAAGCTCTCCTCTTTATACCCGGTATATAACGCACACCCAAAAATTCCGAGCTTATTTTTTTGTTGAAAGTGCGCGTTATATATATAAGCCGGATTTTATGGTAACTGCTTTTAAAAGCACCTTTTGAAATTAACTATGAAGAATATTTTATCCATTTATTTACTTTAAAAAATCTTCCTGTCCTCTAATAAATATATTTTGAACAAATACTTCAATGAGAAATAAAGAAATAAATTTTAAGAGGTTCTTGCTTCTTAAAAGGTTTTAACTACAATGTATAATATGAAGAGTATGTAAGAGTATTTCCGTCTTCTTTTATAAAATGAGTATATTACTCGTGACAAAAAAAAAGCTTTTTCACTGAATCATAATCACTTCAAAGCTACATTATTTTCATAACGGTATCATGTATAGATATATGTTTATCAAAGAAGACTCTGTCTTAATTACATATTGCGCAATCAAGGCAATGACTGAGGAATATTTAATTGCATTCAAATATATCTTTTTGTTTCAACGAAATAAATAAAGATCGTTTTTCTTAAGGAATCTACAAATGTTATTAGTAAAGATACTAGAAATCTGCAATAACATTATCACTCGAGCATTTATTTTCCTTAGAATTAAAGCTGAAAAAGAGATTTAAGCAAACATATGAATAAATCTTGAACGCAATTCGTCCTTAAAAAATGCATCTTCAATAAAGGGCAACAGAAGTAATTATATGGAATTACCTTGAGATTTTGAAAAGACAAAAATGTTATCCGTTGTTTTAAATAGATTTCTCATTTCAAAAAATCAAAGCTAAGTAACATAATCTCCTTGATGTAATTTCCTAAATGTTTTGTGAATCATTAGTTCGAAAAAAAGTGAAACGTAGCGAAGTTTTTTTTTATTGCTGATTCTGAAACTGTGTTAATTACTTATTTTTTTAATCCAATACGATTTTAATAAGACAGATCCCAAATTAAACCTATTTATTGTTTATTCCGGTGTATAAAGCGCCTTTTTACACAAAAAATAAGATCGAAATTTACGGTCGTGCATTAAATGCGCCAAGTATAAAAATGATAGCTTCTAGAATAGGAAGATGAGCATCAAAAAATTAGATTTCGACATAGTATATGTGTATTTGGCTTCCTTTTGTAAATGCGTTTTCATCTTCTAACATTAATATATTCTACTGTAATTTTAAATTTATTGAATGGTTTATATTGATGCAAACATCTAAAGGCTGAACTACCATGTCTGTGTTGCACTCTGTCAGCAGTTCGTATTAATCGTTAGATAGGATCTGAACATGCCCCAAACTAAAATATTTTCTGGATTTTTTTCGACATCAGAACGCTTTCGCCGAGCATTTCTTATCCGCAATTTTATACCGTTTTTCTCCATCCTTTCTTTCTCGCTGACGTGAATGAAAACACCTTACGGGAAATTAAATTTCGGCATCGGTCTTCTTATAAAAATAAATGTGTGTTTTAATTTTGTTCTGCCCCCTAAGCAAAAAAATACTGTGGTGAAGGAAAGATATTTCGTAAACTGTTGTTTTTATGTGTGTGAATCAATTTTGTCAAAAATAAGAGCATTGCAGATGTACACTTCAAGTTTTAAAAAAAAATTTTAAAATGAAAAAAGGAAGACGTTACATGGCGTATACACCTAAAAATTTAAAAAATGCAGTTTGTAGGTGCGCATCGTACGCCGGAATGTACGGTAATTGCTGTTAGATGTTTTATAGTCTGAAGAAAAAAAATTAGATATAATATCTTAGTAAAATAATCGTGATTTTCCCGTTCTTTTAAATTTCATAATAGTTATAAACTAGATACAAAATAATAAATGGATTTTGAAAACGTAATGCAATTTTTACCATCAATACATGCCGAACTATTTCGTAAAAATTAACTGAAAATCTATTACGTAACCCTTAAAATAATTTTTGGGTTTTCATATCTAAGTAAGCTAATAGCTCTGTTTCTAGATTACTAAATTGCAGAGAAGTAAGTAAATATTTTCTTTAAGATACGTCAAGCTTTAAACAAAAATATTAATGATGTTAATAAGAAGATTTTAATATAGAATAAAAATATATATTGGTAATTATACTTATAATGATTTAATAATAATTTTAAAGCCCAAATTATTTAACTGAACTTATTTATATGAATAAAGTTTTAGAAAACTTAATGATAAAGAGTCGGACCGCGATTTTATGAATTTCTCTATTTTTTATGGACTCTTTCTTGGAAACCAAGAACCTGGTACATAGGAACGTGAATGTCTATTAATTGAATTTTCCGCACAACGAACTTTTTTTCGGGATTTAGCGAATTCGTTAAATAGAAGTCCGACTGTATTTGCAAATTTGTCCGATCAATATATCATAATTACTTCCTTTTACACAATTTCCTATTAAATAACAGAAGGAAAAATCTGAAATCCATTCCGAATCTTTTTTTAAGCATAAATTGTTCCACACGGGAAAACTTAATTCGTAGTAATAGTACACTGGTGTGCATTTTAACCATACATAGTGTATGGTAATAGTTTGTCATAACTTATCATAAATAGTTCCCAGTATTAAAAAAATATTTTTTAACCAGTTTTGCAATAAGTTATCCAAAAATTCCTAATATTAAAATTAAAATATTTTAACCAGTTTTGTTGTAAGATTTCTATAAGTTCCTAATATTTACAAATATTTTAACCAATTTTTGTCATAAGTAATCCATAAGCTCCAAATATTTAAAAATATTTCATGAGCACATATTATATGTAATCCATTTTCCACCTTTTTTGCATGAATAAAGTATATTGAACTAACACATACCACAAAAGTAGATTTAAAGGAGGAGAACCGGACCAGGGCAAGTACTTCTTCTAAATGAAACCCTAAAATTTGTTTCTGATGCAGCAGCTACAATTTGAAAGAATGTTAATACTTACATTAATACCCCCCCCTCCCCCTTCCCCATCAAAAAATTTAGATAAACCTCTACACCGTACAAAACCTAATTGCTTTGTTAATTCAAAGCGATATAGCAGAGAAGTGAACTCTGATTCAAAAAATTCATTCTTTCGAAAACCAAAACAAATTCTTTAACTTCAACACTTTATCTTAATAAAATTTTATCATTTCGGACAGTTTACATCCAGTTCCATCGTCAGCATCTTTTCCCGTGGCGATTGCGTTGCATTTTTAGGTCTGGTGAGAGCCATATTTGGATTCAATGAGTGACAATCGATATAATTTCGAACAGTTTTTCCAAGTCCGAACCGAATTCCTTTCGTTTGACCTTTCTAGATCTGACCTTAGACCAGCTGTGACGGGTTAGATAACAAGAGGCTTGGAGGTGGAACCGCAATGTAATCTTCAATTTTTCATCGGTTAGGTCTATGCAATTGAAAAATATTTCGCTGATAATATCTTACAGGAATGTGGTCAACAAATGATCTTTGACGTCAGTTGTGTATGAATTTTTTAGGGTTCATTTAGCGTTCTGCTCTTCTTATATTCCGAATAAAAAATTCTCTATTTGTTGGAAGGATTTATCTTGTTTATATATATATATATATATATATATATATATATCGCGTTTAATGATGTGTCAGAATTCCTCTTTAAAAAAAAAGTAAAACATCAAACTGGAAAAGAAAACTGATCGATCAGTATACCAGAAGATAAAAATAATTCTAAATGATTATAAATTAATAACTAGGGTTCATTAAATAGATTAAAATAATTTGGTAGAAGACTTTTTTTTTCAGTTTAAAATTTTTTAAGTTGCTTTATTTTCCATTATCGCATACTTTTAAAAGCATACCAGATGAATCTGAGTATTCATGCAGAATAATTTGTTTGTGGATTTTTTTCTTTGTTAAAACACTAAAAACTTTGTTAAACACTTGCTACCCACCCGCTTAGTTTGGCATTTCACATATAACGTGCACCGCTGTAGAACGCGCGCTATGCTTTCAAGATGTAATTTAAAATTTTTAGGTATACTCGCCGTGTATATCGCGCATTTTTGCGAAGACACCTGAAATGTGTGTGGGCAATTCACTAAAGTTTTGAAGGCATTTATTCGAGGTATTATTCCAAGCCTTGGGGAAAAAAATAATGTACTTCTAGAAAAGAAGCCCTGTGGCCGAGTGGTAGCGTATCGCGCTTCCACACCACAGGTCCGGGGTTCTATCCTCGGGCTAGGGCAGATCGACTCAGCTTTTCACACTTCAGTGGGTCGATAACCAATCCCACAGTGTAGTAATGAGTACCAAGCAAGCTTGGTACTCATTTACTACACTGGGGGTTTCTCTTTAGACCAGAGGTTCCCAAACTATTTCGTCTCATAGACCCCTAGCCATGTTTTTCGGTTTGGGGTAGACACCCTACTTAATTTATATTGAATTTTTGAAAATTTATCAACTTAAATGTCTTTTTGACAGCTGGTACTACTACTATTAAATTTCTAACTATAAGGAAGTATAGTGGTTAAAATTTAAAAAGCACGTGTTAATTAATTAAATTAAAAGTTAACACATAAAATAACTGTTTAATAAAATAAACAACAAATGAAGGATTTTAAAGGGTGGGATGAATCTGGCGCTACAATAACAAATTTTCAACATTTGGTATCAATATTGTCAGGTTTATTATTAAATCTCCTCTATTAGTATAGTGCCCAGTGTTTCTTTCCTTTTTTTTGTTTTGGAGATTGGCTACTACGCTGAAGCTCCTTCTCAGTAGAAAAAGCAATCAAAACGTCCTCACACGATATTCCATAATTCGGGACAAATAATAACAGGTTTGCCTTTTTAAAACCAAAATTGCTGATAGCAATTTCTAAACTTTAAGACCTTCGTTAATACCTATTCCGATCAGTTCCTATTGTAATGGGACATTTTTTTTTCAATCTGACCATATAAATCCATTGCCTACTGTGGTATTACCATAGTCAAAGCATTCTCAAACCTGGTTTCAAAATCTGAATAAAAGGCATTTAAATGTTGAACGTAGGTTAAAATGCCCAGACAGATTGTCTGTGATATATTGAGAAAATTCTGGACCTCTAGTATTATATTTCTTTAGCTTAACTCCGGAAAGAAACGCTGAAATGGTTCTTGTTTAGATAAAGTTTATGCTGTCACTTTGTAAGTGCAAACTAACCCTATTAAATTTAGTAAATAAATCTGTTAAGTAGGTAAAATTTAGTTTCCACTTGATTAAATTTTCTTTTAAATGAAAAGTCATGATCTAGTTTAATAAGAATCACTATCATGGACCCCCATTTACACCTCATGGACCCCCTAATTATTTTTTTGCTGACGTTCACCTCTTGTAGGTCGTCATAGATCCCTGGTGGTCTATATAGACCACTTTGGGAATCACTGCCTTAGACTGACCACTTGATCGGGACGGGACATCTGTTCAAGCACTCCAGAGCCCAATCGTCACGTATTCTGAGCTGGGCACAGTAGGCCTTGACCCTCATGAGCTGTTGCTCCACTGAATTTAGTTTAGTTTAGTTTTACTTCTAGAAAAACCCTTTAAGTTCATAAAAAATGTTATTTCTTTTAAATAAACAGTATTTTGATATATGTAGAAGTATAATTTTTTTTCTATGTTCATCTTTTTTATTAGTATTATTTTTACAGGTCTCATTTTTATATCCGGCGTATAAAGCGCACCCGTAGACTTCGATCTTATTTTTTTTGTGTTAAAAATGCACGTTATACGCCGTATTTCACGGTATGTTTACCTTGTACACCCACGTAACCTTCCCTCTCGTAGTCGATTTTCGCAAAACTCGTTCTTAGTTCATCTCTACTCACCAAAAGAAAAATGCTTGCCAAATTTCTGGTCTGTAGATCAAAAATTCAAAAACAAATTTTTAAAAAAAAAAGGAAAGGGCTGTAATTTCTAAAATGGAAGTATAATTGTTTTTACTCCTCTGTAACCCTTCCCCAGGAATGATTTTCAACAAAATCTATTTAACTTGTCTAATAAATCAGAAAAGGAAATTTTTTAATCTGTGCTCCTGTTTAATCTTCATAACCTTTCTTGGGAGTCTGTTTTGGTAAAATCCGTTCTCAGTGGATATTTACTCAACAAAAGAAACATGCTTACCAAATTTCTCATCTGTAGGTCTATTATTTTCGGAGATTTTGTGATGAGTGAGTGAGCCGCTTTTTTCCTATACATATGTTACCGTTAAAGTGTTAAATCCATAACTAAGTATTCCATGAAACAACCAGACAAATCAAAGTATATAAAACTATTGAATTCTGCGCTTTAACTAGGTATTCTATAGAATATCAATTACTTGATCGTTAAAGTATGAAATATGGCACTCGAAAGTACTTTGAACCGGTTCTAGCTGCTTTTAGTCAGTTTTGAACTGCAATTCAAAGTGTCATCGCAGCAATCCTTGCTCTAATAAATAATGAAAAGTAAAATAAAGGTATTTCATAAAATTTGAATTAATATTCTTTTACATTTTTGTTTGAAAAATTAACCCAATTTTTTAATGGAGCAGCAGTTTTTCTTCCCAGCATGTATTTTTTTATAATATTTAAATATAACTATTTCTGCATCACATTCTTTTTTTTCCTTTCTGTTTAACTAAGGTTAGCAATATATAAGCAATAATAAATTATATCACCTCTACTTTTCCATATTATTTATAAATTAATCATCCTCAGTAGGGATCATATGGTATTTTTTGAGACATTTTAACTATTTATGATCAAATAGTTTACAAAATAACTTTAAAATTGTTTATTTTTCACTTTAACGGTCAATCATTAGTTATTTCATAGAATAACTAGCTATTTCATAGATTAACTAAGTAAAGTACAAGGGGTGATCAAATGAAAAGGTACGAAACGACATAAAAATGAAACAGTTAAATGTTTGCATATTCCGCCAAGGGAGAATGTAGCGAGACATCTCGGGATGCCATTGGAGACTGACTGGGATCGGATCATGCGCGGGTGCCCGTGTTGCCACTCATTTTATATTTCACACTTCCTGTTGTCTTTTCTAATTATGTAACTTGTTATTCAGCTAGCGGTCTGAAGACGATCTTTTTCTTATAACTATTTTATTTACCTTATGTACAGGAGTAATATCAAAAAACGAAACATGGATGAAATTCTACAAAAACAAAACCTCTCTGTTGCCAGTACCGCTAGCTGAATAACAAGTTACATAATTAGAAAAGACAACAGGAAGTGTGAAATATAAAATGAGTGGCAACATTCTCCCACCTTTTGTATTGCAGACAAACACTTTAGAGCAATACAAAACATAAACAAATTATTACACACTTACCTTACAAACTCAAAACCTTATATATGACATTACAAAGTAAAATTATTAACAGTTCACAAATTCAGTCTTTTAACAGGAATTAATGGACGGCCCCATCGAGATTTCTTTCCTTCCTTGAGAACATCAGTTGCAGTAGGGCCTGGGTTCTGAGCAGCTATATCAGTTCCATGGTGGTCCTCGATGAGATGGTCACTAGCGCTGAGCTCCAAAGGATAAATTCGTTGAAGCGGTCGTATGATCTCACCACTGGCTAGTCGTAATTTAGCCACACGCTCCACGCCGTCCTTGCCTGGAAACAATTCGATCACTTGCGCCAAAGGCCAATTCATTCGGTTTGGGTTCTTTGATTCAACTATGACGATTTCACCCGGAGAAATTATCTTTCTTCTTGAAGCTACTTTGGGACTTCTTACTAACTCTCCAAGGTATTCTTTGTAGAAACGTTTGCGTAAATTTGATCGTAAAGTGTGAAGATAACGCACTCGTTTCAACATATGCTGAGAATCAATCAGATCCAAATCAAATGTTTCTCTTTCTTTAATATCTTGGATGAAATGAGCAGGCGTGAGAGGTTTCAGCTCCTTCGGATCGTCTGACAAATATGTCAATGGTCGCCCATTTATTGTAGCCTCACAATCGGAGAGTAAAGTCAACATCTCTTCATATGTTACGCATGCTTTGCCCAAACACTTTCGGAGGAGTTCTTTGATGCTGCGAACCATCCTTTCCCAAAATCCTCCGTACCATGGGGCGGAAGGAGGGCTAAACAACCATTTTATTTTCATTAAAGAACATTCGGCTTGAATGAAATCCCAGTCCAAAGATTTCAAAGCATTAGCTGCCCCTACGAAGTTTGTACCATTATCAGTGTATAGCGTAGAACCTCTTCCTCTTCTTGCCCAGAATCTCCTCAAAGCTTGCATAAACGATTCAGTGGAGAGAGATGAAACTAGTTCTAGATGAACTGCTCGATATACTGCGCATGTGAATAGCACTATCCACGCTTTGCTACCACCACGTAAGGAAAGAGGACCGGCCAGATCTGCGCCGGTTATTTGAAAGGCTGCAACTCTGTGTATTCTGTCGGGAGGTAAAGGAGCTGGATCTGGGTTAACTTTGCCAGCTGTCAACCTTTTGCATTTTATACATTGTCGTAAAATTGCTCTTACAACTCTCCGACCTTTGGGAATCCAGAATTTTTCTCTTAATTGTGCTAAGGTCGTTAACACTCCAGCGTGCATTAAGGATCTATGAGTATGCAAAACCAGTCTTTCTAGAAGAGGATGGTCTGGTAAAACTGTAGGATGCGTAAAGTCCTCTGGGTCTTGACTGAGAATCAGTCTCGTTTGAACTTTCAGGATGCCCTTTTCCTCGTAAAACTGTATCGTATCCTTATACTTCTCACGTATTTCAGAGGGCCATTCTGATTGCATGATTTTTATTAGAGTCTCCTCTGCCTTTTGAATCTCTTCACATGAAAGTGAATTAACTAATTTAGGAGAGTTTCTCTTAATATTGTTGCAGAATCTGAGAACATAAGCAGTCATTCGGAGAATCTTCCTATAGCTAGAAAAGTACAGGAATCTATCTCCAAATCTAACTTCGTTTTCTGTGGCTACATTTGTCACAACTGTCTTACGCCGCTCTAGAAATGCTTCATCCGGAGTCTCCGATACCTCAGAACATGGCCAAGATTCTTCATCGTTATACAGCCAGCCGGGACCCTCCCACCATTTGCTTTGCAGGAGGTCTGACCAATCACAGCATCGGGTAGCTAGATCAGCAGGGTTGACTTCTCCAGGTACATGTCTCCAGTCATCTATATTGGTCAAATCCCTGATTTCCTTCACTCGATTTCCAACGAATGTGTTCCATGGCTCCTTTTTCTTAATCCAGCTTAAAACCACCATTGAATCGCACCAAAAATAGGTTTTAGAAGTAGTTCGTAGGATAGAATCCACAGTTTCTGCTAATCGAGCGCCTAGAGTTGCTCCCAACAATTCAAGTCTTGGGATTGTGGATTTTTTCATTGGAGCAAGTCGAGCTTTAGCTGCCATGAGTTTGACAGTCACCTGTCCTTTGAATTCACATCGTAGAAAGGCACATGCAGCGTAAGCGTAGGCAGAAGCATCCGTGAAGATGTGCACCGTGAAATCATCGTAATTTTCAGCAAACAATCGTCGAGATATTGCACATTTAGACATGAAATGCATGGTTCTCTCCCAAAGTCTATATTTATGTTCAAGTTCTACAGGCAACACCTCATCCCAGCCTATTTTTCCTCTCCAAGCTTCTTGCATAAGCAATTTTGGTAACAATAAAGCTGGAGCCGTAAAGCCAATCGGATCGTATACACTGTTGATCACAGATAGCAGTACCCTTTTTGTAACTGGCTTTCCTTGGGTGCAATCTATATTTGACGGTAACTTGCAAGAGAGTTCGTCGCTGATTACATCCCAACTCAGGCCAAGTACCATTTGTTTATCTTGATCTTCCTTAGAGTCATTAGAAGCCCAACAGCGCAATTCAAATGCGCCTTCTTTCATTATTTCTATGGATTGCGATTTCAGTTGTTCCAGTTCTGTAACGTCATTAACACTCGTAACTAAATTGTCCACGTAAAATCCTTCTTTTAAATGACCAATTGTCTTCCTGAGGCTCCCTGTTTGGAATTTTTCTTGTTCTAGATGGTAACTTATAGTGGCATTCAGCAGAAAAGGGCTGGAGGAAACGCCGAAGACTACTCGACAATGACGATAAATTCTTATTTTCGAGCATTCAGTGTTCTCCCACCATAAAAATCTTAAGACATCTCTATCTTCAATTCTCAAACGTATCTGTAGAAATGCCTGTTTCACATCTGCAATTACACCTATGGCACCAGAACGGAATCTTAATAGTAAAGGCAGTATTTTATGTATAAGACTTGGGCCCACACTTAAGCATTCATTCAAAGAGGCATATCCCGGTTTCTTGAACGAAGCGTCGAAAACTGGGCGAACCTTCGTGGTATTGCTTGAGGGCTTAATGACAGGTCTGTGAGGTAGGTAATGGACTTCCTTGGCAGGCTGATCTAATGCGACAGCTTCTATAATACCTTCTGACTCCCACTGTTTAAATACATTATCGTAGGCTTCAAGGTAATTTTCGTTTATCAAACGCTTAGTTGCTGTACGAAGTCTGGATTCTGCTGCGTCGTATTTATCACATAGAGCAGGATGTCCAGCTAGCCATGGTAAAGCCACTTCATATCTTTGATCTTCACAGAGCCTAATTGTTTCCTTAAAATGGGTCAAAGTTTCTTCTTCAAGAAGGCTTTCATTTTCCTTCTCTATGGGATCTGTAATGCCCAAAACTTCCAAGTCCCACATTTTAGGCACGTCCATATTTTGTAAGCTTAATGTGACTAGGTTAACAACTTCCTTTTTCTTTCCCAGTCCTAAAATTGTCCAACCCAGCAAGGTCTCAACTGCAGATACTCCTGAAGATAATACCTCTATTCTGCCAGTCAAAATGCTTCCAAGTATATCAGCTCCCAGAAGAACTCGTATAGGTGGTGAATCTCTTCCAACATCTGTAAGTTTTATTCCTCGGGAAGAAAGCTCAGAAAGCAATTTCCTGTCATGTATTCTAGGCAGGGTTGAGCATATCTTTTGTTGCTCGAGAAGAGACAATGGAGTTGAATATTTGCGATTTAAGCTTTCTACGTTTACCATGTATCTCTTATGCTCAGAAGCAGGGGAAATTCCTCCGCCAAACAGTCCTTGAGAAAATATCTCTCTTCCAGATGGAGAAAGGAATAGTTCTGCAGCTAAATTCTTTTCTATATAGGACCGCTGAGATCCATCATCCAACAATGCTCGAGCACACACTTCCTTGTCTCTATTTCGTAGTCTGATCATAATAGTTTTGAGATATATTTCATGTTCAGAGGGAAGATTTGTTAGCAATGTTTCTGTAGATCTCTGCTCATTATCGGCTGTTCTGTCCTTAGGCGAAAAATTACTTTCCTTTCCCTTGCGTAAATCTGGGCAAAGTAATGGATAATGTCTCCGTTTGCAAATTAAGCATCTCACACTACTATGACACCTTTTTGCTAAATGTCCAACCTTAAGGCAAACGAGACAGCATCTTTTCCTTATAACTTGCGCTTTCCTGTCCTCATAGCTCATATCAAATAACTTTTGACAGTCTTGACTTAAATGAGGGCGGTCACAGAAAATACAATTAAGTTTTGCACCAGTTGTACTTGAAATTAACGTAGCCGCAGTGGGTTCATCTTTATGGACCGATTTCTGACAATCTTTTCGTATAGCACCACCTCCCCTATCTTTACCGAATCCTTCACGAGCTAAACGTATCATTTCTTCTGATTCGACTTCA
Source organism: Trichonephila clavata (assembly GCA_019973975.1). Lineage (NCBI taxonomy): Eukaryota > Metazoa > Arthropoda > Arachnida > Araneae > Nephilidae > Trichonephila > Trichonephila clavata. The sequence continues at coordinate 80,142 of BMAO01016337.1, read as the reverse complement.
TGGCGTAAAAAGCACATAAGTTTTCCCAGGGATCTCTGACTTGTAGCATCATCAGTACTTTCTGAAATTCTACTCCTTTCCCACGCTCGCAGAACATTTTCTGGCAAACATGACTCCACCAATGGCTCTAGAAAGTCGGCAAATTTTTCTTTTGTGCGGCCTAAGCTTTCCAATGCTCTTAATTTTGTTTCTAGCATATCGTAGAGGGTGGCTAAATCAGGGGCATTCTTTCCAGTCGTAGCATTTTTCAGAACCAGTGAAAGGAGATCGCGGACATATATTTGCACTAAGAGATCTTCTCGGCCAAATCTTAATTTCAACTGTTCGACGGCCTTTGGATAATTTTCAGTTGTTAGTGGGAAACTGGAAATTAATCTAGCAGCTCTCGAATCAGGCACCATAGACTGGTATAAATATTGGAATTTGTCTATAGCAGTCAGTTCCTCTGAGTCATGAATTTTTGAAAATATACTCCAAAATGTCAAATATTCCTTAGGATCACCAGAAAACATCTTTAATTCAAATTTAGGTAATTTTAATTTTACCACATCAAGCTCTGGAGGACTTTCCAAAAAAGATCCGAAATCTTTATTTAATAGCGTTTCTATCTTGGATTTAAGCTCAAGAAAATTATCTCTATAATCCTCGGCCGCCTGAAAATCACTTTCGTATTCGGCAGCAGTTTCATTGTTTTCTAGAAGTAACGACGAAATTTTATTCTGAATCTCATCTAAACGTAAGAATTTATCTTGTAACTGAGACTTGACTGCGCGCAACTTATCGCCATCCTTGGCGTCTTCTTTCTTCGCCAAACATTCCTTCAACTTGTTCGCCGTAGTCGTAAATGAAGTTCTTAACGACTTTCGTTTTGTTTTCAAAGCATCCATATTCACATGAAACTTAAAATAGTTTCTTAAAATAATTCGTAATAAATTCTTAATGTCTGTTTATAAAGAAGAACGTAAAGTGAATATATTTTCTGAAACTTAAATCACTTTCGTAAACTTCATATCGTAACTCATAAACAGTAATTTAAATTATTCGTACCTGTACATTTTATAGTTCAGAAATCTTCGAAAGCAGAATTCTGTCCTGTCACGGACGCCACTTTATTATGACTGAAGACGATCTTTTTCTTATAACTATTTTATTTACCTTATGTACAGGAGTAATATCAAAAAACGAAACATGGATGAAATTCTACAAAAACAAAACCTCTCTGTTGCCAGTACCGCTAGCTGAATAACAAGTTACATAATTAGAAAAGACAACAGGAAGTGTGAAATATAAAATGAGTGGCAACAGCCCGCATGCGCAGGAGAGAGCAAAGGCTCTTATAAAAAGCGGCGTCCAAATGATGCGAGCACAGAATTACTCGAGCACAGAAAAAGCATTAACTCCGATGTATACTGTGAGACACTCCGACGCCTACGCAGGTCCATCAAGAACAAAAGACCGGGGCTGCTCACGGAGGGTGTAGTTCTGCTCCATGATAACACGCGTCCACGCGTCTCCAGAGTCACACAAATGGAACTGGACAAGTTCCAATGGGAGACGTTGGACCATCCGTCCTACAGTCCGGACATGTCACCCTGCGATTTCCATGTGTTTGGTCCACTGAAGAAACACCTGAAAGGAAAGAGCTTCAACTCGGACGACGTACTCAAGGACACTGTGAAGGACTGGGTCTCGTCACAGCCACAGGAATTCTGGGAACAAGGAATCCTGCGGCTTGTTCATCAGTGGGATCGTTGTGCTCAGGCCTATGGTGTATATTTTGAATAAAGTCTATATTTGTACCCACCGTGTCGTTTCGTACATTTTCATTTGATCACCCCTTATATGAAATTTTTCATCTAATGTATACTTTTTCTGATTTGTCTAGTTGGTTCATAAAATACCTAGTTATTCTATAAAATAACTGAATTATGCACTGTAACGGTAATGTATATATAGAGGGAGATTTAAAACTTTCTTTTCCAACAAAAAATATCTAATCGGAAACTTAACTCTAGCATGCATTTTCAAGCGTCTCACAACACAACCCTACCTCCAATAATATTAAAAAAAATTAAGTCAATTCCTACTTTGAATGGATGAATAGATAGTATTTTATAAGCGACTGAAAATTTGAACAAGATATATATATATATAGGGAGAGAGTGAACTAATAGTATAAATTGAAAAAAGAGCATGATTTGTCTGTATTGTTGATACTATGCACATCTAGTTTGGCTAGTTTGGCTGATAAACCTGTTTTCGACGCCAACTTTTGTCATTGTTTTAACAGTTACATTGTTACAACAATGGAGACGAATCTAAGTTGGTGTCGAAAATGTTAATTAATTATTTAACCGGTAATTAATGAATTAATATTTGAAAAACTGTATTAACATCAAGTGTCATCCAGTACGTTTTAAAAAAAATTTCAACTTGATTGGATGAATAGAAAATATTTTATTAACGATTGAAAATTTGAACAAGATAAATATATATATAAATAGAGAGAGAGAGTGAGCTAATAGAGAGTAGGAATTGAAAAAATAAGTCCTTGTCAGCAAAACTGGAGCTAAAAATTGCCGAATGGCCAATGGTATTTCATACATAACACATGAATACATTTGATAACAAAGGAGTTTATATAGAATCTTCAAAATTCTATACAACCTATTTTGCAACTAACGTCTAGCTCTTGATTGGGTAAAAATTTTAAAAAGAATATAATCCTGAGATAAAAGTTACTACAAAAAGAAAGATCGGATTATAGCGTAGAGCACAAGAAAAGAATTCTGGGCTAAGCATTGTACAGCTTTTTGCAAAGAGAAATTGGATTTTTGAACAATCTAAAAACAGCGATCTGAGAACAACTTCAGTCAACATGCGGATTAGTGAAATGTTAAGAAGCGAAAGTGCAAATCAGATCTCGGAAACCATTATTCCGTAATTGGAAAATATCATCTGTGAATGAATTGTTTGTAACTGTTCGTAAGGTTAAAAAAAAGATAAGTCCTATCAAAGAGGACAGTTAGACTAATCTAAAGAATTTTAATAGTCACAACATTGGATGGATGGGCCGGCTGGGTAACGTGGTCTGTACCTAAGGTTGCGGGTTCGACCCCGGTCTAAGTCGATGGATTTTCACGATGCAGAATATCGACAATGGTCATGTCGTATGATTATACGGCAATAAAAAATCCCTTGAGTGTCTGTTTGGTTTAGCTGCTCTCGGCAAAATTAAAATTTTTGAACAGGCTCGCGTCGTCAGAGCTCAGGTGCCTCCCTCTAAGGAGAAAACTGGGCATCTCAAAATTACTTGCGGTAATTGGTATCGCCTGCATGGTGCCGCGCTAAAAAGTGATACTAGTTCCTGGGGAATGTACTAAATCTGCAAAGGTTAAAATACCAATGTGTGCGCAGCCCCACTGGTAAAAAAAATTTTTTTAAACACATTGGATGGATGGTTTCCTTTGGCAAATCTTCCGGATGAATTTCATGGAAATGATACTAAAAAATATCGTTAAGTTTGGTTTTAAAATCATAAGAATGAAATTATTTGATTATTGAGAAGCAAGCCGTGCTTCGCCTTTGCACGTCTCGTGAATTTTTGTAGTTACCCTTTTATTTGTTTATTATTATTTTATTATACTATCTTATATTTTATTATTGTTAAATTTTATTGTTATATTTAATTATTATTATGTTTTATTACATTTTATTATTACTATATTTTATTATTAGTGTTATATTCTATTACTATTATTTACGGACTCATAAAATAGTTCCAGAAATACATTTTCCGGAGAATAAAGTTGTAAAATAATATGAATTGTTCAAATAGTCAAATAACCGATAGTAGTAGACCAGACATAGTTAAAAAGACTATAAAAAAAATTTTCAGATGGTAAGCAATCAAAAATTTGTGAATATTGAAAAATCGGAAAAAGTACAATATAGAAAAAATCAATAAGCTACATGGCCATACAGTAACGTTGTATTCTAGAAATTCTAAGCGAAATTTCAAAAATGATCTCTTGACTACGCGTGGTAGATTTAGTGTTAAAACTCATTACTATCCTTCATATAAAGTAAGAATTTTAGAATTTTTCCATTTTTTTTTAATCAGTGAGCTTCGAAAAACATGTTGTACCTGAAATTCTTAGAAGCTACTGTGCGTGCGTGTATATGTGTGTGTTTAATACATAGTTGAATATATTAATTGAATTAATATATATATATCCGTATGAAAGGAGCAATTGTTCAAGAAAAATAAGTATATTCAGTTACTTTATTTTCTAATTATTTTGTCGATAAAACTAGATTTTCAATTGACTAAAACAAAACACTTTATTATATTTGCATTATATTGAAACAATCATCAAATCATTGTCTCTTCTTACATCATATCAAAATGCCTTCTTTGAACCATCTTTTGTTAGCCATGAAGTATTTCTTAAAGATAATATTTTAAAAAGGCATAAAAGAATAAAGATATTGATCAAGTTGTTGAGAAAACATTATTTTTAGAATTTAAAACTTCAAAAATATTATTAGAAAAGTGATATTATTCAATTCCTACTACTCTCTCGCTCACTTTCTCTCTCTCTCTCTCTCTCTCTTCCTATATATATATTTATTTATATGTCTTGTTTTATTCCAATCAAATTCAAATAATTTTTTTTAATCTGGTAGTGGATGACACTTGATGGAAAAACAGTTTTTTCAAATAGTTATTCATTAATTGCCCGTTTATTAATTAAATTAACTACCGTTTTTCGACGCCAACTCAGAATCGTCCCCATTGTTGTAACAATGTAACTGTTAAAACAATGACAAAAGTTGGCATCGAAAACCGGTTTTCAGCCAAACCGGGTGTGCATAGTTACAACAATGCAGACACACACAAATCATGCTCTTTTTTCAATTTCTACTATTTATAGTTCACTCTCTCTCTCTCTCTCTATATATATATATATATATATATATATATTTGGTTCAAATTTTCAATCCTTAATAAAATACTTTCTATGCATCCATTCAAATTAAGAGAATTGACTTTAAAAAAAAAATTTTTACATTACTTGTTTTTCAACATAAAAGCAAAAATGTCTCTTTTATTTAGCAATTTCTATTTACACTTTTAAACAGAGAGCCATTAATTTTAAAATGTATGTTTTATGGATTTAATTAAAAGCAAACCTGTGTATAAATAAGCTAGACTATTTTCAGTAAAAGGTTGCTATAACCATCTCTTTAATGTTATCTCTAATATCTTCAAGAGGTTAAAAGCATTTTCTTTTTCGTTTGAATTTGGAAGATTCCATCATGAGACGCTTTTAAAACAACTGCTTAGAAAATACTATCCTCGATCGTTGGAAAATTTCCAAGACTTTTCATTGGGTGTAGGGACGAATACGATGCTCTCAATCAATCAACTTCAATGTAAAGATGAAAAAAATACAATAAGAAGTTTAAAATAGAAACATTTTATGATTCTAAATTCCAAGGGAGGGGACGAATCATTAGTTTTCTGATAGAGAAAAATGCATACTTCTCTCATGATAAAGAAGAAATTTCGACTGTTTTGTTTATCAAAATAACTTCAAGTCTTAGATTTCAATCAATTCCGATTCCGCACATTGAACTACAACGTGACTATAACGCCAAATCAAATAGTTTCTAATGATCAATCATCAACCATCAATCAAAATTCGATTTATTCAATTTGATTATCAAATCAACTTGATGTTCGTAGCTTGAATAAATAAACTTATAAGAGCGACTTCATTTCTTTAGTCACATTTCTGCTTCAATGAAGCATGAAAACAAATTATTGATACCAAAAGATTTAATATGCATCAAAAGAAAATTAAAGTTAAACAGTATATTTTCCTAGGCAACATACAAAAAATAAATATAAATGTGATTTGCTACAAATTCAAATTTATGTGTTTGCACCTCTCTCTCTCTCTCTCTCTCTATATATATATATATATAGCTTTGGTCCCTAACAATAGGGCTTAAAGAATATTTCCAAGAAATTGCTTTTTTAGGCATCAGGCATCTTAACTAATTATTAAAACATAATGCTTTGTAAAATGTGCTTCTATTTAAGAAATTTTAGTTTCTTATTCGTCATAAACTTCGAAACTTTCTATTACCTTGGTAACTGATCTATTTGTGTTCTCCTTACAAATAGTCCTCTTGGGGTTAAATGGTCTTTAAAATATATTCTATTGAAAACTTTCCTCCGAAGAAGAAGATGTAATTATATAAATTAAGGCATATATAAAGATTAATCTTTCGAGTTAAGAGAGAGAGGTTATACTGCTAACAGGGATAGCAGTGATTGATTAGCGTGAAGCTAATCTAGGCAAGAGAAAACTTCGTTACTTATACGATTATTACACTCACTTCCAAAAGTTAAGCACAAAGATGTAAAATGCAAAAAAAATTAACAAATACTGCTTTGATTGATACAAAATTTGGCAGTAAAGTAGCATACATATTTATACATAAAACAAAGTCAATAATTATATAAGAAATGAAAACAATATTAAATTTTTGTAAGTTATCAGATACTGGAGACTTATACAGAATTATGTATAATGTGAAAATAAACAGCGTTAAATGAAAAAAGGACATTAATAGGGTATGTGATCCCCCCTCATCTGTTTGCAAAGTTTACACCTTCTGACCATGCTTTCAATTAGGTGGTAAACCACCGCAGAATTAAGCAAACGCCATTCTTCTTGTAGAGCAATTTCACGCTCAATAAGAGTGGCTGGAGGTGAGAAACGGGAAGATACAGCACGGCCGAGAGCATCCCAAAGATTTTCAATAGGATTAAGATCGGGCGAATATGCTGGCCACGCCATACGCGCAATCCCTTCACTCTCCAGATAGTCGTCGACGATGTCAGCTCTATGGGGACGTGCGTTATCGTCTATTAAAACAAAAGTAGGGCCAACTGCTGCAGCGTACAATCTCACAATGGGTTCTAGGACTTCATCTCGATACCGGACAGCCATCACAGAACCCCGTTTAAAGATGTGCAGGTCGGTGCGGTATCCTAATGAAATCCCTGCCCACACCATAATGCTTCCGCCTCGGAATGCGTGATGTTTTGGGGCTGATTGCGTGTTCCTTGGTTACGCCATATCCTTATACGCTTGCCATCTGGCTCCAGAGCAAATCTTGACTCGTCAGTAAACATGACATTGCTCCAGTCAGGCACAGTTCAATTGCTATATTCCCGGCACCCCTTTAATCGTGCCCCTCTTGGTTGGACGGATATAGGAGCACAAACTGGAGGTACCCGGGCATACAGTCCATTCATATGTAATCTTCGGCGTTCAGTAGCTGCAGATATAGCCCTACCAATGGAAGCTGTAACCATAGATGTCCCCCGTGTGGAGGTCGCTCTGTGATTTCGCTTGGCTACAATAGCAATATATCGATCTTCTGCGGGGGTTGTAACCCTTGGGCGACCACCCACGGGCCTTCGGACAACTGTCTGAGTGGTTTGGGATTGTTTCCATCAACGTGAAATTACAGAATGATGAACGCCGAAGAAAATAGCAACATTTGTGATCTACTGTCCTGTTTCAATGCGCCCCACAGCACGCCAGCGCTCAGAATCTTCCATTCGTTTTCTGGAAGTCATAGAAACACGTATGTCTTGAAGACAAATTGCACGAAAGTTTTAAACACCTTCTATCAGCACTTACAAATCAACTTCTGTAACCCTTCATAAAGCTGGCTTCTTATAAGACTGCCTTTTTTGCATATTTCTTGACATGAAAGCACGATTGGCTGTCACCTAACATATTTGCATACTTACATCTACCTCTGCAGCGAATTGCTACCTTTTCAATTCTGATTGGCTTCGGAAATTAGCATTTTCCTCTCCGTGCTTAACTTTTGGAAGTGAGTGTATTAAGATTGATGATTTGGTCAATTAAGCATTAAATTTGGATTAGAACGAATTGAATAAGAAGGTGTATTGCCTAGACGTAAGTGATCCGATTTACTGTTGATTCTCCCTAGTATCTCGTCTACCCCACGATTGCTTCCCATATTTAGTAATTGGTGCATTTTTTGGTATGGGTTGTTGAATTGGTGTCGTAATTGAGAATTGTTAATAAATAGAATTTGTATTGGCTATGGCTAATTTTCCTTCCGACCCTCTCACACTAAGGAATGACATGGGTAATCCCTTACACCTTTTTTCCATTGAATTTCAAAAAGTCCCATTTGCATCATTTTTAACGCATTTTATCTATCAATAAAGATAGTACTGTAATTTTTATTTACAGTTGTATCCCGAACTTCCGTGATAGGCGGGACTAAGTGACAACCTCAATTACTATTCTTCTTGTCCGCTGTAGGTTCTTAATTTAAATCTGAAGATTTCATTCGCTACCAGGAAACGCAAATAATCAATCCATCTTTAGTGGCTAAAGATTTTATTTAGTTTTAGCAGCCACACAACACACACAATTAACACAATATTTAAAACTCACTAATACTAAACATTACACTGTTGTTTCACGCCATTTTTGTTCGTCCATGCTGCTGGTCATAGCCGCCATTCGCTTCTTCCGCCATTGTTGTCCAGTTCTGTCTCTCCCTATTCCGATGGCATCGCCACCTATATAGTTTTTTTTTCAGTCCGGCGAATCTTACAACCTCTTAAATCGAATTCGCGTAAGTTGGGGTATAACTTTGCATATACATACATAAAAATTATTTTTAGTTGGGACCGGAGACGAAGGAAAAAATGCTTAATAAAATCTTAGATAGCACAAATACAAAATCACAAGCTGAAGTTATTTTAGTGTAGAAGGTTTCATAAAATCGAACAAAGTAGTTTGACGGCTTCAAGGGATTTTTTTTCTCCCGCGAAATTTCCTCGGAGTATGCTAATAAATTTTTTTATTCCTTGTTTTAATGAAAAAAATACGCTCTTCGTTTGAGTCTAAAAAAAGTATTTCTAAAATTTGTAACCATTTTTCAATTAATTTGAGGCCTTCTTGTCAAATTCCCAACCGTCATTCGATCTTCTGATTGAACTGGATCTAAGGGCTCAAGTTTTTTAATATCTAGCTCTTGCTCAAAATTGTAGTCCATCAATTGTATAACAATTATAGCATGTAATAACAAACACACACCCCGTAGATAAGAAATAAATTACTGGGTGGCGGTAGCCCAGTGGTCAAGGTATCGGATCGTATCTAGATTGTCATGAGTTCAAGTCCAGTACCCCTAAAGACCCGCCGTGTAGGGGAGAGAGGCCTGTTAGATCAGTCGAGAGCTCAAACGTCCTCCCGTTGATGTGGCGTGGTAGTTAGGAGAGAGGAGTGCCAGCTCAGATGTCGTCTTCGTCAATTGACCGTGGTTCAAAATTACGAGGTCTGTCGCCAAAAGCCCTCTTGTAGCTGAACACTGCGACGTTAATATTCATACACATTGAACATAGGCGGATTAAGGTAGTTGGGGCCTCTGTGGCGGTAAAAGTTTTGAGGCCCATGGGATCAAAAGTCGAAAAACTAAAATAGTGAAAAGATTAACTGAGCTTGAATTCTCAAAATAAAATATATTGCTAATAATAAAACTCAAAGGCTAAAGAACAATCTTTTAACTGCATTTAAAAAAATTAAAAACTTTACTAACAGCTTACAACTTTGCTATATAACTTTATTTCTTGATTTGTCTTTGGCAAATTCATTTATTATTTTTGTCATATCTATTTTGTCCAAAATATCTTGTTCTTTAAAAATATGGCGATGTTGTTCAATTTGTATTCTCTCCCATATCACTTAAATAATTTTTAACACGCTTTAAAACTGAAAAAGATCTCTCAACTAACGCATTTGATATCAGTACTATTAAAAATATTTTCAAAAGTATCTCTACATTAGGGAAAGTATCTCTACATTAAATGATTTCTCTTGATAAATTCCTAGTGTGTGGGGTCTCATTGTATCTTCGTTTTCTTTTAAAAATAGTAAAAATTCATCCACACACAATTGGTATGGTTAACATTTAAAAAAATCAACATCTTTGTAAATTTTATTTAGATTTTGTGTAGCTTTCTTAATTTCACGTAATAATCTCTTGTCAAAAAATACAGCAAAGTGTTCTATAAGTTTCATAAGTCTCAGCTCTTCGGGATAGTTCTTGCCCTATTGCAATTGGCATAAAATGAATTCACTATGAAATTTTCACTTTGAAAAATTCTCAACCGACTTCTTTACTTTCACCGAAAGTAATTTTTTTTTTCTTTTGCTGCCTGCAAGTTAGTCCAGCTTCCTCCTGAAACGAGAATCCCTGATAAAAAAGTTGCTCCTTGTTCCATTTTTCCAAAATCATTTCTGAAATTTTGGATATAATTTTCTAGAGATTTTAGCAGATTAGATCTTTTTAATAAGTCACACTCAACTCATTGCAATGATTTGCTAGTAGCATTTATTCCCTGGAGTATGATATTCTAAATCATAGTCATCAGGGAAGCTTCATATTTGCCCAACTGTTTCAAATGAGAAGTTGCGTCCAGGATTGTGGACTTTTTTTTCCTCATTCGCTCACGGATTTCAGCCAGTGCCACTTTTATTAATCTTTATCTTGCTATTAAGCTCTAAATTCGACTAGCTTGAAATAGTTTGTTTTGAACTAGACATATCTTTTATTACATAACTTCATTTATCTTCATCATTAAATGCACTGATAGAAATAAAAATGCCACCACCAAGAAGTTGTGCTATATCAAAGAAATTTGGTAGGTGTGTTTATACATCTGAAATATGACTTTGATTCAAATTTCGCAATAGGCACCTAAGTGTTAGTTGGGCCACTTTGTGGGTGCGAATGCAGAGTATAAATACACGCTATTTTCATGAGTCTTATTTATCGTTGAGATTTGACATAATGAGTTGCTGTTAGTCCAGAATGACTTTAAGAAGACGTAGAAGTTACTATTGACAGCTCCTTGAGTTTGAACGAGATATTATAATAGAGCTAAAAAGACGTGGATTTTCTTTTCAAGATATTACAGAAACACTGGTAGGAATTTGTCCATTGTGCATGATTTTTGGCAAGAATGGTCCCGGGAGGAAAACTATGGTCAACCACTACCTCAAGAAAACTGTGGTTCAAACACTCACACTCGTCATACACACCACTGACAGAGAAGACCGCCGTATTCACCACATGGCTAGGAAACATCGTAATGCATCTACAGCAGAAATTATAGTTTTTTTTTGTACCAGAGCCACACAGTGAGCTGTAACTAATCAATCGTTTGAGAAATAGCTTCCAGCCAGATGCTCTGAAGTGTTCATACCATTAGCTTTAAATCACTGACATGTCTCGCTAGAAATCTTTGGAGAGCGTAGTGGCAATGTGTGATGTTCAAAGCTGTTTCTCTCTTCGTGCCAATTGTAACGGGTCTATCTGCGAAGCTTCTACTAATCCACTTGGGTAAAATTATTCTTTTTAAATGTAAGTTCTGTTGAAAACTTTACTCGGTGAAGAAGACAGGATTTATAGGTAAATGAGTACTTCTATTTAAACGTTGGTATTAGAGTACGCGAGAATGGTCGATGGTTGATAGTTGGCGATTAAAAGATGATTAAATTGTGATCAAGCTTACAACCGGAGGTCGTGTTGTTAAGCAAAATATTTAAAGAGAATTCAAGCGTAGGATTCAAGAGCACTCTAGGATTCAGTTAAGTTATTTTAATTATATGCTTATTGCCCTAAGCCTATGCGATTGCTCTTTCGGGTTTATTATTAAGTTCATTCCCTACCTTTAATTATGTTGGTTGATTAAATGAAGATCGTAATAAAGTTGTGTTTAAAAGTTGCTATGGCTGATCTTTGTTCGAACCCCCAAACACCAACAACTTCCGGGTTGCTACACAGTGATGGCTGTATATTGATTTGAAGAAGACCAAGTCAGCGCCTGCAAAAAACCTTTCACTGGCCTAGACACAATAGGTCTACACCTAGAGTTATGGTCTGGCGCGAGAAATTTTCTTTGATTGCAGAAGCACTCTCGAGGTTAATTCACACACCCTAAATACAAACTTGTACATTAGTCTGGTGATTCAAATTGTTGCATTAACATTTATAAACATCATTCAAAGGGTGTTTTTCAACGTGCTTCCTCGTACTCTTTTGATGCTCTATTGTAGGGTCAACGTGTTACCTTGGCCTGCTAAATCACAGATCTTTCTCCAATCGAGCACGAATGGGACATCATTGGTCAGCAACGACAGCGTCATCCACAACCAGAATAAAACAACCTTATATTGACCGACCAAGAACAACAGGCATGAAATTCCATCCCCCAAACTAAAACCCAGTAATTGTTTGGCACATTGTACGCACGTTCACATGCTTGGATTTAAAATTCTGGTGGTTACACCGGTTTTTAATGTATCATCGTTTCACATTTGAAATGGCTCTTCATGCGAAACATTAGCTTGTGATCTTGAAACTTGAAAGAATTAAATATTTTACATAGATAAATGTATTGCCGAAGTTTCATTAATCAACAATAATTTTTTGGGGTGTTAGGATTTTTTTTTTCTATTAGTGTAAAATGTATCCGAGAACAATGAAACTTGAATAGTATTCAATTATTCAAAATAAATGTTTGTGCAAAAAAAAAGAAAAAATTAGAAATGCGAAAATTTTATATAGATTGCAAAAATACAAATATACGGAAGAAAGATGGCTAGGGCTGCTATACGACTCAAATGCGTGGAAATCAGGGGGGTTGCAAGATCAGCTCAAGATCTATTTGTTTGCCCTTTGAATTTATAACTGGATTTCATCAAGCTTGGGGCCCCTGGTAGCCGCCAGGTCCGCCAGCCGCTTAATCCGCCTCTGACTTTGAAGCAACACGAAAGATATGTGACACATCTTATAATTTTGAACCGCAGTCAGATAATGGGGATGCCAAATGAGTTAGCGCCCCACTTTCACGCCGGCATGGTAATTTGAGTTTTGACAAATTTAAATTGCAGCATCCTCTCTAAAATAGCTTGTCTTTAGTAGTACCAGGACTCGAAACCACGAATAGACAAAAAGGATGCCAACTGCAAGCTTCCGATCAGGACTGCTAGGCTACCATACACAATATCTTTAAGGAAAAGAAATTAAAAACAAGCAATATTTAAAAAAAAGTTTTAAGTCAATTCCTACTTAGAATTTTAGAAAAATTCTAATCAAAGAAAAAAGAAAAGAAAAATTTTATTTTGTTACTTTTTATTAAAAAATTATAATTAATGTAAATATGTACATACATATGACAGAATCCCAATATTAAGTGGGAAAACAGAAAGCGAATTTCCTTACAATTTTTGTACTTGGTAGTTGTATAGCTAGTAGTTGGATAATCGATGTATACTGTCGCCATCTATTGCCTTCATTCGGAACAAATTTAGTTTTTTCTCCCGTATAAAACTAAAATTATTAAATTAAGTTAAATTAAGGAATTAATATTTGAAAAAACTGTATTAGCATCAAATATCATCCAATACAAGTTTTAAAAAATGTATTTGAACTTGAGAGAATGAATAAAAGTATTTTATAAACGATTGAAAATTTGAACAAGGTATATATATATATAATAACTTAAATTGAGATGTCTGCTCATAAATCGAATCTCCTTTATTTATAACATCTAAGATTGTCGAAACAGTTCCAAAAAATTGCAGCAATACCCAGAAGACCAATTACTGGTCACTTGAGAGTCCCTACAAACCAGAATGACCACTACTTGACTTTCTGTTTTTCTTATCTTGGTCTCTCTGGATTCATTTTATAATAGAAGCAATTTTCTCGAGAAATATTTTGTCAAAAGTAAAGTTTTGTGTACAAAATATTTTAAAATCCAACGTGAGAGCTTATTTTAAGAAACTGCTTGCTTATACTAGTAATATCTTCGTTTTCCTTTCTTATCACATGATAATTATTATGTGCCTTATGTGATTGGCTTCTGAGACAATTCTGAACTTTTAGAAACTTCAGAGAGAAAAAAATTAATGTATTTGGCTCTTTTTTATGTAATGTTATAAATTTAGTTGCAATAAAAAATTCGCGGTTGGGATAATTTAAATTTTCTGTTAGAGATATACGAATTTTAGAATCAGTAATACGCTCATGTCCATAAATTAAGGGTAATGCAAGTTAAAACAAAGAAAAAGTCAGAAGCTCAGCAAATGTGACTTATTTGTAAGGCCTTTTTATTAAACAAAAGGTAAAGAGCAAAAAGATGATATATGTTTGATATTATTAATAAAAATTGAGATTTTTGCTCTCAAATTTTAAAGGAAGCCCTATTTACAAAACCCAATTGCTTAGTATGGTTATTAGTATATAGTATGTGTTCCAGACGACGCAATACAGTCCGTTCAACGCCTAGGCATGCTGAGTATCAAATTATTGATCTGATCTTGGGGAATATTACACCACCCATCAAGCAATGCTCTCCGAAGTTCTGGTAGACATGTAGGAAGTGGTTGACGGGCTGCAACTCGTCGGCCAAGTATGTCCCACACATGCCCATTGGATTCAAGTCCTCTGAAAATGCTGGCCAGTCCATACGGGTGATGTCCTCCCATTGAAGGCATACGTGTTCGATGTTTGCATGGTACGAACGGGTGTTGTCATCCATAAACACAAATTCTGCGCCCGTGGCGCCCTGAAACAAACGTACATGTTGTTCCAGAATGACATCCCGATAGATGTGGCCTGTCATCGTTACACTCTGAACATGCAGGTCAGTTCTGGAACCAAGAATAATTCCTCCCCAAACGAGCCATCCTGCACCACCGTAACGGTGTCGTACATTGATGTTCTCTTGGGGGTAACGGGTACCTGGCGTTCTCCATATGAAAGCCTGACGAGAATCAGAGCACAAGCTAAACCTAGACCGTCGGAAAACATCACATAAGCCAAATGTTGCGGTGTCCACAATGTATGCTCTTTACTTTAGGCTAACCACAGGCGACAGTGAGTTGCAGTAAGTGAAACACATCTGGTAGGTCTACAAGTATGTAAAACAATCTGCCCTAAGCATCCGTACATAGTCTGCCTTGAAACTGTCGTACCAGTTGCTGAAGAGAGCTGACGAGATAGGTCTGATGCCGTGCTCGGTCTATTTCTTTTGGCAGTAACTGTCAAATACCAGTCCTCATTCGGCATTGTAACTCGAGGGTAACCTCTGTGCTGTAAACTCTACTCACATTACCATCATCCTGGAATTGTTACCGAAACCAGAAATGATACTCTGCTCGATTCCAAGTTCCTCAGCCTCGTCCAGCTGAGTACATCCACATTCCAGACGGCCGATAATACTTCCACTTAAAAAATCATCCAAATGCGTCCTTTGTCTTATAACTATGCTGTTTTTGCATTGAAAGGCTTATAAAGCGCTTGAGAACAATTTTATTTCTTTGCCTGTATTTCTTATATATCCCCCTCTTATACTCTCATCATTGTGACGTGCTATCGGTGTCACCAGGTGACTTCCAGCAATTTGCATATGGTTCTTGAAGATGTATGTAGTCATTTTACGGGTGTTATATATATATATATATATATATATATATACATATATGTAATGACTTCTTCTAACATTTTAACTTAACCCCGTTAAATTATTTCCTAGTTCTTTCGCACAAGACCGTTATAATCTTAATCTTAATTTAATTGCTCGCGCGCATTTGCATCCAATCACGACTCCTGTTACAAAACAGTCGTACGACCTTCACCGCCAGTTGAAAAACTCGGAGCAGACGGTTACGCTCTCTCTTGTCTCTTGTCCTCATCATGTAGTCGGCTGCAGCTAGTGTTTCTGTATTTTTGTTGTGTATGTTTCTTTGTGATTCCGTCTATCTGTGTGTCTTCATTTTCAGTGTTTAATAAAGAAGAATAGCTTTTCCAAGACTGCCTCTTCCATAATAATGAAAATGCAACATCAACCATCATAAATGTTGATGTCCGCTTGACTCTGAATTATTCTTAATTTATGGACATGAGTGTATTTTCCATATCTATTATCTTACCACTATAACAATAAATTAGTTATTATATCATAGTTATTAGTCCATGCTTTTTTTTCTCTATCTATACTGAGGTGACATTTATGTAAAAAGAATTTAAGACGAAAATATGTATAACTAACTTCGAAGACTAAGGAAGCTCGCAAGGATTAGTGATCACTTACGTGATTTTTTTTCATTTAAAAATAATGAGAACTGTAGAACGGATAATATAATTTATTCTACTCAAAAATAACATTATAGTTCAGTCAAATAAAAATCTATTCAATTATAAATGTTAGATAGGCTTCATGTTTATCGACGGAATTCTATGTTGTATAAGTTTAAAATTACCTTCCTGTTCCAAATTGATACATGATTTGTTCTTGAATCTTTTTCCGGGAATAAATCTTGATCTCACCCCCTCAACGTACACATAAAGAGAGAAAGAACTGTTCACGATATATACTGATAGAAAAAAAAATTCTAACACCAAGAAGAAATCATTGTTGACTAATGAAACTTTGCAAACATTCTTCTAACATATTTAATTGATTAAAGTTTCAAGATCATAAGGGAATGTAAGCGCGAGAACAGCAATTTCAAATGTGAAATTATGGTACATTAGTAAGTGGTATAGCCATCAGAATTTTGAATGCAGTCATGCAAATGTGCATGCATTAGGTAGCGAATATCAGCTTATGAGATGGAATTACATTGTTGCACTTAGTCAGTCAATATAAAGGCGTTTAACTCTGGATGTGGATGACGCTGGAGTTGCCATCCAATGATGTCTCATTCGTTTTCATTTGGGGAAAGATTTGGTGATCTAGCAGGCCAAAGTAACACGTAGACTCTCTATAGAACAAGTAGAATACAGCAGTGGTGTAAGGGTGCACGTTATCCTGTTGAAAAAAAACCGTGAATAACATTCATAAATAGCAGTCCAATAGTTTGAATCATCAGATTGAAGTAAAAGTGTGCAGTCAGGATGTGCGAAATGACCACAAGAGTTCTGATATCATAGAAAATTGTTCCACGGACCATAGCTCCAGGTGCAGGTTTAGTGTGTCTAGACTACCGAAAGGCTTTTTGCAGGTCCTGACCCGGCCTACTTCCAAAACAGAAACAGCTGTCATTGGGAAACACAACGCATCAATATTCCAACCTCTGGTGAGCTCACATCACTGAAGTCGCAGATGTCAGTGATTTTGAGCTAATGGTATGAATGCTATAAGGCGTTTGGCTCTGAACTCTTCCTCAAACAATTGGTTTGTTACAGTTTACAGTGTCACTCTGGTGCCAACTTTAGCTATAATTTGTGCAGCTGATGCAATACGATGCTCCACAGACATGTGGTGAATACGGCAGTTTTCACTACTAGTGGTGACTAGTGCGTGGTTGGATATCGGTTTTATTGAGATGGTGCTTTCCTGGGACCACTGCTACGAACAATAATACGTTGTGGATACATTCCTACCTAGTCTTTCTGTAATATAGTGCAAAGAAAATCCCCCTTTTCTTAGCACCATTATACGACCTCGTTCAAAGCGAGCTGTTGAAAAAGGCTTCTTCGTCCTCGTAAAGGCATTTCTGACTAAAATCAACTCACTACGTCGAATATTAACGATAAATAATACTCAGGAACTTTACAGCGAATATTTAAAGTACATCTAATTCGCATGCTCAAAGTAGCGCTACCAGCTCCCCACTATTGTGCCTGACGGGAGATCTGAATCAAACTCACTCAATAAATGTATAAACCCACCGACCAAATTTCGTTTATTTATCTCGTTTATTTTCGTCGGAATTTTTATTTCCATCTGTTCTAAAATAAGCGTAATTGGTTGATTGATTTGAAATCACGTCACTCTAGCTAATGACGATGGCTGCCGGCAAAAGACTATGATTTTAAATTACAGTTAAATGAGAAGGACGACACCTGAGTTGGTATCTCTTTTTTCTTTTTACTTCCATGTCACATCACAAAGTTATTTTGAAACACAGATCATTTGACATGCAAAAACTCCCATTATTTAGTACAGCATGGCTTTTGAGGAATCAGAACCACCCAAACTTGCCGGCTTCCAAATTCACATACAGTTACCGAAAGTTTGAGGGGGGGAGAACACATTTTAAATAAAAGCAAATCTAGCTCAAGAGCCAAACAAGTATGTAAAGGTGTATGCAAATACCTGTGTATAGATTCTCATTATTGTTCCAACATTCTCACGTGGAAAATTCAAATCTCTCAATCTGAAAATTAGTTTCTTTAAGAAATCCCTTGTGGAAAGAATAGGAAAAAAATGAGTTCGAAGTAAGCATTAAATTCATTAATTTATAAACTTAAACATTATTATAAACAATTATTACCTTGTGCTTTTTTATACCACGAAGTGACTTATTTTAATTAAATTAAATATAACCATTTTTGATAACTGATGCACATTTGACTAAAATCTTAGTCTTAAATCTTCTAATTAATAATGAAATTCCTCATTAAAGTGCTTTAATTTTATCCGAATTAACTTTTGACTGGGATCAGTTTAGAATTCAGGTGTAAAAAAAATATACCACAGAAGAATAATTAATGAATTTTATTTTGTATGCATTTCTTTAATGTTAAATATTTTCGATTAATTTATGTATAGTATTATGGTTTGTAAATTTATCAAAAGCAAAATTATGTCTTTTGAAAGGAAGAAATTATTAAAAAGTGTTATTTCTTAATATCAAAAAAGCAAATCATAGATAAGAGTGACATGTATGAAATAGCTTTCTTGTAATTTAAATTGGATGCTTCACAATTTTATTTTATGTCTAGATATGAGAACAGATTTTTAATCATTACGTGTGTGTTCATTTTGCTTAAAAATTCACCATGTGATACATTGCATAAATGACATCAAACTTCATTAGAGTTTTATTAATTATTTACAATGCTCATTTGTGAAGTAAAGTTTAAAAAATCAATATTTGATACTTTAGATTTTTTAAAATTAATAGCAAAAATATCTAATCTCTTATGATTTTGCATATTTCAGAAATAAGACATAAATGCATCAATTTCTTTAATCCAATCATAAAGACTAAGTATTTAACATAATTGTTGGCTATTATTTATTGTAATAAGATTATTGGGTACTTACATATTATTGCAACATTTTTTTAAATGAGACACATGATTGACAATTCAGCATTTATGACACATGCGAAATTGGGTTTGCCAATTTGGCAAGTTATCTTGAACGATGGTGATTGTTGTGATAACAGGCAAGTACAGGTTATTGTTATCAAGCTTAGCATTGTACCTGATTTATCTCGTACATCATTGGTCTTCAAACTATGTTCCACAAAACCCTGCGGCTCCACAAGGCATATCCAAGGGTTCGATGAGTTCTTAAATTTAATCCAAGACAGAGCAAGCTCATCTCAGGCATTTAAATTGAAAATTTTATTGGTACTTGTATATTATTGCAACAATCATCAACTCTATTAATAACTCAACAATTTGGCAACCATGATTTCCTATGTGTTGAACACGCTGAATTGGCAACCATGGATGTTTCATATCATGTCGCCAATAGATTGTGATAATATGCTAGTACCATTTTATTCATGCGTAACAGCTTTTTTGTATACTTTTTCAACTTTTATTTTAATGTATCAAAAACTATTTTCCTTATATTGTGAATATTCTATTGCTTAAGATCCCAGGTTTCGTAAAATAATTTTTACACTTAAGTGCAATATTTGGTACTTACGTATTGTCACAACTGTATTGGCAACGTTATATGAAACGAAGCACATGGTTGCCAATTCAGCATGTATGACACATGCAAAATTAGAGTTGCCAACTTGGTGAGTTTTCTTGCACATTGGCATTGCTGTGATAATATGCAATATTTTGCAAAACTGAACAGTTTTCAGTTCTTGCGTATTATCACAACAATGCCTACATTCAAGATAACTCATAAAGTTGTCAACCCCAATTTCTTATGTGTTGTATGTGCTGAATTGGCAATCATATGCTTTGTTTCATATAGTCTGCAATAGCTTGCGATAATAGGCAAGTATCCAGTTTTCTAATGTAAAATGAAACTCATTTTATTTATGAAAAACCACCTGCAAGAGAATTAAGCATGAGTAGATAAAAGACCCATTTGAATACTATGAAAGATCAGTAAATCTGCCAGTGAAGAAGAGGAAACTAAAGATTCAACATTAAAATCTAAATTTAAGCAAGTACTGCTCTTAAATTTTAAGTTTCACAGAAATTCTCACACAGCTATACATATTTTTAAAGCCATTCAGAACAATACATTTAAGTGAAACATTTTTCTTGATGGAAGTGGCAATGTATATATACACAAATTAAATACAGAGTATAAAATGGGGACTACTGATTACTTCAACAGAGCTAGATTTTGGCAGTTTATGTGAGAGAAAAAATGCAAGCACATCCTAACTACTAACACAAGTAGCTGATACTCTTGGAACACAAATTAATATTACTAATTCATGCATTTTATTAACATTATATATTAAACCTTTTTAATGACAAATACAATATTTTTGCTTTGATTGTTTTTACAAACTACCTACAGAATATGCTCTACTTTAAATGTTATTTTAAGATATATTCTAAGAGTATGTGTGGAATGAGGGTCTCCCAAATACTTTGTTCTAAGGGTTCAGTGAGTCAAAATGTTTGAAGACCACTGTCATATATCATCAAAACAAAGAACTTGTAACAAATCATTGGAATCAATATTTACTTTAGATTCAAATGAATACCTTAAACAATTATTTCATGTTAAATAGGAAATACATTCTAGGTTTATGTAAGGGGATGAGATGCAAGGACTAAAAAATAGTTGTTTTATAGAAATGTTTTAATAGATAAATGAAGAATAAAAAGGAATGATAAATATCTTATTACAGAAGGTCATTTACACTTTATGGAAATGATTTTAATAATTAATTTTTATCTATAAATGCTGTATTTTTTGTGGCAATTTGCTCTTATCTGACAGCTGTGATTCTTGACAATAGTTCTAGCTCTAATTTTCCATGAAAGTAAATTTTTTCTCAACACTGTCATGCTAAATTTCTTCCATTCCTTTGAACAATTTTCAGTATTTTTTTTATACCATTTTCCCAAGACTAGTTTTAATAAACCGAAGGCGCTGAATCGGTAATCATGTGCTTTATTTCATATAATGTCGGCAATCGGTTGCAATAGTATGCATGTACCAAAAAAAACATTAGCAGGTGGTTATTCAAGAATTGCCAAAGTTTTATCTCAAAATGCAAATGAGAAAATAATTTACAAAAGTGTTACCATAAAGTATGAATGACCTTCTGTGTATTCCAGTTATATAATTTGTAGCACACATGGATAAACATATAAACCCTAAGCTCATGGATTTTATTTTTAATAAAAAATATATGGCTGGGCATCATATGTGTGAAAACTTTGCTTAGAATGAATTATCTTAAATATCAATTCTTCAGTCTATTTTTAAAAAAAGATTTTTAAGATTTGATTTAACTTTAAATTTTCTTTAGAGATTTAAATTTTTTTTAGCTTTACTTTAGAGATATTCAACTTTTATAAGAAATGCCTGACTGTAAGAATGCTTTTAAACTATTTTAATCACTTTTTATATTTCATAGTAAAAGTTTAAAGCAACAAATAATATAATGGAAAATGAACATGTGTAATATAATCCCATTTGATTCATGTACCAAGATCCAAATTACTTCAAGATTCACCTACTATATGTATAGAGGGAACACATCCAATAAATAAATATAAATATTTTTCTCTGCTAATGATAAAGATATTTTATAATTTAAAAGCAAGTTTAGTCTGTGTTATAACTCTAAGGCCACTACTGGAAAAAAGTACATGATTATTTTTAAATAAAAGGCTATTATTTTGTAGTGGCACTTATCCGAGGACAGAACCTGCAACTCTCGGGTTTGTAGCCGCCTAACGTAACCACTAGGCAAAAGTGGTCACCTCTGTCCGGAGGCTGTTACTGGCTTATGAAAGTACTGCTACAATGTAATAAAATATTTTTTATTAAAAAAGGTTAATATATGAATAGAAAAAGTTCTGTATGTGTAACTTGCTTTACAGACAATGTGTGGTAAGGGATCCCATTGGAGTGTACTGTAGAATACGTCCTCTTGAATGTGATAATGATCCTGTGTGTCTTAAAGCGGAAAATAAGAACACTGTTATTTTATTTCCTCCTGAAATTCCTTTGAATGCAAGAACTATTAAAGAGGTATGATTTTTAAACCTTGTTTTATTTTTAAATATTTTTTTCAGTACTTTCATATTATTGCAACTGTATTGGTGACATTATATGAAACATTGCTAATTCATCACGCACAACACATGCAAAATGGGGGTTGTCAACTTGGCGTGTTATCTTGAACGTTGCATTGTTGCGATGATACACAAGTACCTTTTTTTTCTTTATAAATTTTATTTGTACTTTTTCATTTTGTGGGCACAAATCTCACCAAGCAGTCTTAATTGGTGATACAATGACTGTTCTAGTCAAAATTCAAATTTTTATATTTAGGAAAAAGATGTTACTTATAAGAAAAATCATCTACTTATTTTTAAAATATACTGGTAAAAATTTACTAGCAGGAATATTCTATTTGGCATTGGTTGTATCATTTTGGTGACTTTATCCTCTGCACCAGTGAAATGGAAAAAGAACCATTTTATTTTTAATTAAATTAGTTTTAATTTAGCATTGAATCTCCTTATATGAACTTTAAAACTTGGAACATATATCAGATGTAATTACAAGTATAAATGTTCAACTACTTTTTTAAACTATTGTTCCTTCATTTTTGACTTTCACAATATTTTTTAAAGGAAATTGTTTATGTAGGTTGCTATTGTTTTGCAAACATACATGAATATTTATTACTTAAGCAACAAAACATAATGTGAAAATCTATTGCATCTGCTTTTTCTAGTTTGTTCTTTCAATTTCTTTTAAAAGTTACTCTCTAATGTAAAATGAAATTGTTAGAATTGTTGCCTATCCGAGGAAATTAACCGAGTTCGAGCCTAATCCTGCTGAAGATCTGCCATGTAGAGGGGGCCACTGCATATTTAATCTATCTAGGTTCAAAGTTCTTTCATTGGTGTGGAAGTTAGGAGAGGGGGTGCCACCTCAGGTGTCATCCTTGTCACTTGACCATGGTTCAAATTTATAAGGTCCATCACAATAGCCCTCAGGCAGCTTTATAGTGCAACGTTAATAAACAACTCTTGCTCGCTCTACGAAATTATGCACATAGCATTCATCTACAAATATCATGCTTTGTGCTATGTATTTAATGCATGCAAATCAGATTTTCCAAAAATTGTAAATTCATTGGGATTAAAGGCATTTTTATTGTTGCAAGTAAAGGAATTATGAAAGATTTGAAAGTTGAATTAGGAAAGTAAAAAAAAAATGAAAAATAAAGGTTAGAAAAAGTTTAGAAAATGAAAAATAAATGCTATTCGTGTTTTTTCATTTATCTCTAATATTTTTTTTAGATTCATTATTCTTTTAAAGAAGTATTTAATGCTGGAGCCTCTCAAAAGGAACTATTTGATCGAATCTGTCTTCCTCTTGTTGAAGATGTTTTAAATGGTGGTAATGGTATGTTCATTTTTTAATATTAAAAGGGGATGGGGGAATATATATGCATTAGAACTTTTTTTTTAATTCTATATATCTTATTAGGTTTGGTATTTACTTATGGAATCACTTCATCTGGAAAAACATATACAATGACTGGATCCCCACAAGATGGTGGATTGCTTCCTAGGAGCTTGGATGTATTTTTTAATAGCATTAAAGACTGCCAAGCAGCAAAATTTGTAAGAAGTTAATTTTCTCTCATTAATTTTCCTTTCTCTTTAAATGATTGATATGAAAAATATAGAATACAGAAATAAAACTTCTGTTGGATGTCTCCTCTTAACTTTAAAGAATGGGACCCAGATTTAATATATTTTTCCGATTAAAAAAAATTTCAGCATATTTATTATATTTTAGCTTCTATGTCCTATTGAGAGGAGTATATTTTATCACACTACTCAATTTTATTTGAGTTGACCCATTTTTGCTAGTATAAAGTGTGCTTTGTATTTTTTTTCCAATGCTGTAATGCTAAATAAGCTTTCTCTTTACATGTTAAATGAAACACTTAACTATTTATGTAATATTTTGTAATTTTTTTAAAAAAACCTATATTGTAAACAAATGTATGAATTGTGTGTGCAATGTAGCAAATTTTCATGAAAGTTGAGCCATTTTTCTGTCTGAAAATGTGCTTTGCATTTAGTGCAGGTTCTCATACATTTGGCAAAAACAGCCTTGAGTTTAGAAACAGGGGCGTAGCTACCACAGTATCAGCTGTAATCAATGATGCAGCTACCACAGTATCATCTGTATAAATGATACAGTTACCGCCAAGCTACAGGGGTGTAAGCAGAAAAACATACAAAATGTGTAAGCAAAAAATCACAATGTTTAGGGTCTCCAAGAAAAGAACCTTCAAGGAATTTTGACACTGGGCCCACTAAAGACTAGCTATGCCAGTGTTAGAAACCCTTAATTTTATATTGAATTAAATTAATGAAATCTGTTTTACTAAAAGATTGCATCTCATTTCAGTCAATTCATTGTTTTAGCATCTATAGCAAAAACAAAAATTCAGTGCAAGATAATTCTGAGTTTTTTAAATAACTTTAAAATACTATATAAATTTTAATAAAATTAATGCTTACTTGCATACATTTCCCATGAATATTATAATAATTTATTTCCAATTAATATGAGTTATTTCTTTAATTTTGAAATGTTTGATAGTTCATTTGTAGCTTGATCAGTTAAAACTTTTTTTTATTCATTATTACTTTTAAATGTAAAGGGGCTTTTCCTGCATATTGTTCTCAAATAAACAGCCATTAAATCATACTGCATACCTTAATATCAACTAATCAAAGTACAACAAAGTAATAATGGTTGAATTCCTAGACCATCTATGAGTGCCAGGAAAAATTTAGATGCAATTTTTAAGAGTTACTGAGTACTGGAATTTTGAAGAGTCTGCATCCTGTGAATGTCAGAGTTTAATGAGATGTGAATGGCAAAAGATAGGCAAGTATCTTTTCTCCAGTTTGTAAGATATGGCTATGGTAGCCTAGTGGTCCAGGTAACGGACTCGTGGCCAATGTGTTATGATTTCAAGCCTAGCATGTGAGGAAGTGATGCACATTAAATCTGGAGAGGCTCAAACATTCTCTCGTTAGGGTGGTGTTAAAGTTAGGAAAAGAGGTACCAGTTCAGGTGTCATCCTTATCGCTTGACCATGGCTCAAAATTTCAAGGTCCGTTGCCAAAAGCTCTCTAGTAGCTGAGTAATGTGACGTTAATGTTCACTCACTCACCCAAACTGTAAGACTACTACTTTAAAATGAGATTTAATAAAGTTTGAAAGGTAAATGCAATATATTATATTATATTGGTCACTTATAGCCTTACTCTTCCTGTACTGTACAATAATCTCACTAAATTTAATATAAAGTCAAGAAAAATAAATGTTTAAAACATAAGTTCTTTTATATATTTTAAAAGTTTCCCCAGTTTTTTAATTCATTGTTGTTTTCCTGTTATAAAAAAGGGAAAAAATTAAGTAGATTTTTGAAACAATGGATCAATTAAAGGAAATTTAATGAGTTTAAATGGAGTTTTCTTTTAAATTAAAAAAGAGCTATGTTTCAGAAATTATGATGTAAAAAGTAAATCCAAAAAGAAAAGAAAAATGCTGTAAGAGCATTAGTTAAATACATGTATTTATATAAGTCTAACTATATTGCTTAAATTTGTTTTAAAAATGTCTTGAACAAAAATCTTAATCATCACTTTTTTCTACCATTTATAAAAGTGATGTATTAAATCCAAAGGGCTATCACATTCCTTTTTAAAAAGTTATTTATAAAAACCCTATAAAGGAAATATTTGTTTCATTAATATGTACTGTTTGACATTTCATTTTAGGTATTTAAACCAGATAAATTGAATGCATTTGAAAGTCAGAGTATTTCTGATGCAAAACTTGATCAACAAAGAGAGATGCGCATGTTTAACAAAAATATAATGAAAACTCCTCGAAGGTTTTTATTAATCAGCTTTTTTTTTTTTTTTTTTTTCGAAAAAAAATGCAATATGTTTTAAATGTTATATCCAAATTTCTTAATTCTTGTTTACATTCTATTATTATTATTGCATTGATCTGCTTTATTATCCAGATTCAACTCTTAAATTAATTTATTGAGGAGGCGTATAATTTTTAACTGCTTCCAACACTGAAGAAAAAAATTAGTTTTTCTATACCAATCCATTATTTTTCCCCATTTTTACAGCCTCTTGAAACAGGAAGAGTATTTGAAATAGTGTTAAATTCCTTAAAATATTTCATTTGTGTATATATTTCAGAAAGTACATTGTTTAATTATTCTAAGTTTCTTTAATCTTCCCTTAGAAATAATTTTTAAAAAAATTTAAACTCGTATCATTGTGTTAATTTTTTGCAATGTGTACTGATCAAAATTATTTTACTTCATAAGAAAATAAATGAAAAATTATACAATTTTCACTAATTTTATTTTCATTTATTTATCAGCTGTAAAACATTTTAGTACTATGATAATTCTATACTTTTCAATATAAAGTAATATTTTGAAATATTATAAGTGTTTTATAGGATTTACTTAATTCTCATATAACCAAGTGTTGTAGAGTAAATAACAAATGTATAAAAAATTTTAAAATTTACAAACTTTTTTAGTTTTATATATATATTTTCTGAATTATACGATTTCCTAGTCAGATTTCTTTATTAGATTATAATTACTCAATTTGAAAATTATATCTGTAATCTTGCAGAAAAATTTTACACTAATGCAATAAAGGATATTTATATATTGTTTTAATAGCTAGACATCCAAGTTTTACTTGATATGTAATGAATGTAATTATTTTTATCTTTCCTCTAAGCTAATTTCCTTTTAAACTAGTCCTTGGTTTATAAATAAGGCAATATTGAACATATTGCATCTTTAACTAATTATGAATTTTTTTGAAATATTGGCAACTAAATTGTATTGTATTATTTTCATTTAAAACTGAATTCATGATACAGAATTTCATTTTCAAAAATTATTTTTTAGAGAAAAATCAATAGAAAGATTTCCTGATAATAATGTCATTTCTCAACTTCCTCCTGATGTAAATTTTGCTATATTCATTTCCTATGTTGAAATATACAATAACTACATTTATGATCTTCTGGAAGAATTGTCTACTGATGCAAAAAAGAAAACGTATGTAATTTTATTTTTATTATATGCAGAAATCCTACTTTATAGTTATGCATAATGATGCACAATCACTAATTTTATTAATATTTTTTCAAAAATTCTTTGAAACATTTACTTTTGTTTCTGGCTTTAGGAATTTCAATTCCAAAATGTTACGTGAAGATGCAGCACACAATATGTATGTATTTGGAGTGACAGAAAATGAAGTAAAAACTGTGGAGGAAGCTTTGGATCTATTTTATAAGGGTCAAATGCGGCGAAGGGTATCCAATACAGCTCTTAATACAGAATCTAGTCGTAGTCATAGTATTTTTACTATACGAGTTGTTCAAGCTCCACTCGATCCACAAGGAGCTGAAATTTTATTAGTAAGTTCAAATTATATTGCTTGTAAAAAAAATTATTTTACAATATGTAAAAATTGGATAAAAATGTATAGCATACTTAAATAAGGTATTACAAAGATTACTTTTCAGTCCTAGAAATTAAAAGCTGATTGTATTATTGCTTTAATTGAACCTTTTTATGCATATTTAGGAGTGTAAATAGTTTTTCTATGTTTTTAAATTTGGCTTATATGCTTAAAATTTTTGTGAATATACCTTCTTTGAATACAATTCTTAAATGTATTTGGGGTTTTAAACACTCTTGAGTTTTGGAGTGAAATGCTGTGTGAAAGTATTCTAGAAATGAAAGCTTTAGTGAATGGGAAAGTATGCTCAAAAGTTTCAAGGGAATCCATAATTTTTATTGAATGAAAATTTTTCAATTTATAAATATAATTCTTATGTAATTTATTCAATTCCTCTCCCTATATATATTTATATATATATATATATATAACTTGAAATTTTCAACTGTTAATAAAATACTTTTAATTTTTTTTTGAACTTGTAGTGGATGAAACTTGATGTTAATACAGTATTTTTCAAATGTTTTCATTAATTTTTTTTAATTAATGAATAAATAGTAACAAACAAAAATAATAGTCCAACACCATATATAAAAAGGAAAATCACTCATTGTGTCCCTGTAGTACAATGGATAGTGCGTTGGACTTCTAATCCAAAGGTCGTAGAATCAAATCCCACCTAATAGCCTAATTTCTGATAATGTGATTTCTTTTTACTGTACTATTTTATTGGAATATTAAATTTTAATTAATGAATAAATAGCAACAAACAAAAATAAGTCTAACACCATATATAGAAAGGAAAATCATTTTCTATTTTGCCACTTAATATTGTGATTCTGTCATATGTATAAACATATTTATATTAATTGCAATTATTTATTAAAAAGTAACTAAAATAAGTTTTTTCTTTGTAGACCTAAGTAGGAATTGACTTTTATCTCACCTTGTTCACTTCTACTTAAAACAAAAAATTTAACTTTAAATTTTTCTAAAAATATTCATGAAAAATAATAATTAAACTCTTATTGAAAGCATTACAAATTAAGTATATTTGCTACAGTTTTTTTATGTGATGATTTATTCTATGACACATCTTAATATTAACCTTTAATTTCAGAATAAGGAGTTTATAACTATCAGTCAGTTATCACTAGTTGATCTAGCTGGTAGTGAGCGCTGTGTGCGAACTAAAAGTACTGGCCAAAAACTACGTGAAGCAGGTAAATCTTGTTGTTTTTATTAATGAACAATAAATGAAAACTTAAGTTTGCTAAAATAAATTAAAAGGAATAAAACAGATTATGCTCTATTAATACTATCAAATAAACTTTAAAATATGAAAGAACATGGCTCACCTTATTGAATTATATAACAAAAGTATTGAAATGACTATTTGAAAATGAAACTGCAGGAGACATTTTTAAGCTTTTATAAATAATTATTTGATTATAAATAAGTTTTTTAAAATAGGAAGTGTTAATTTTTGGAGGGGAGGTACGAATGACATGAATATTTTTGGAGGACAATTTGAAACTGTATCATTTTCTACTCATAAAGAGTACTGTATCACAAACTATAGTAAAATAAAGTCATTTCATTAGTACTTGCATATTATCTTAACCACATTGGTGACATTATATGAAACAAAGCACATGGTCGCCAATTCAGTGCGTATAAGACATGCAAAATCGGGGTTGCCAACCTTACAAGTTATCTTGAACTTTGGCATTATTGTGATAGTATGCAAGTAACATTTCATCAAATACCTTTTAAAAAATCTTTTAAATGAAAAGTTTTCTGACTTTATAGTGAGCGATATAGTGTCCTCAATTTTCAGAGCATTAAATGGAGTTTTGAGTTATTTTTCAACAAACTCAAACTTTTCTTTTAGGTAATATAAATGCTTCACTCATGACACTAAGAAATTGTATTGAATGTGTGCGAGAATCTCAGACATTGGGAATTAATAAGGTAAGTTGAATTAAAAATTATATTGATACTTTCTGTACTTTTCTCTAAATTTTCCTTGTCATTTTTTTTTTAATTTAAGAAAGTTATGAGTTAATTTATATAAGTATTGTATACAATAGTACATTACTTTAAGTAGGAAATGTCTTTTAATATTTAGAAATATAAAAGCATCCCAAAAAAATGTTAGCAATAAATTCCTTGTACATAAGTATAAGAATTCATTAAATTTAAATCAAACAAGCATAGAAGGGTCAATTCATAACATTTATTTGTATTAGTTCATGAAAATTTTACGATACAAGGCATGTTGTCTCGGAGAACTTTGCTCCTTTGGAAATAAAATTTACAATAATTTTTTACTTTATATGGTAAAACCTCTTTTTGTAGTTCAGAAGATTGTTTATATTTTATGGAAACCTATTTAATAATTCTAAAATATTTCCATAATGTGCAGGTGATCTTTTGCATTAAATTATACAATTTAAAAGACAAATGAGGTAAATTTGCTTTACATAACCTACTTTCGAGGGTCACGTATGTTATAGGTTTAAACTTGCATTTGAATTGTTGTTTTGTGTATGTTAACTATAACTCATTAATTGCAAGAATGTTATTACATCAGTCTACTTTTTTACCATTGTTTAACTTCTCATTCTGATTAAATTTATAAATTAGATATTTATGGTATCATCAACTGATTGATAATCAAAATACTTTACAATTGAGTACTTTGCAAATCTTTTATTTCATTGCTTATACATTTAAGTAATTATTAATTTTCCTTTATTAAATACAAAAATAATGAAGCTTTTTACATTGAATTAAATGCTCTCCTTCCAAGCCGAAATTTCTCCCGCTCTAAAATTTTCACTCAGTTCACAATCACTCCTCCAATGAGTAGCAGCTCCTTGCTTAGCCGGGCATGAATTCTCACAAAGCGACATAAAAACTGTCTCTTCACTGACTCACAGCACTCCCCAACCTCCATTAAAGTTCAAGTTAAAAATAAAATCTTAAGAATTATCACAAATGCACCCTGGTATATTAAAAACAGTGTATTGCACCATGACTTAAATATAGAACCTATTGGGGCTTACATCACTAAGCACTCTAGAAACATTTTTAGATCAACAGAAATTTACCTAAATCCTTTAGAGTGCAAACA
The DNA here is from genome assembly GCA_019973975.1 of Trichonephila clavata. Classification (NCBI taxonomy): domain Eukaryota; kingdom Metazoa; phylum Arthropoda; class Arachnida; order Araneae; family Nephilidae; genus Trichonephila; species Trichonephila clavata. The sequence continues at coordinate 49,124 of BMAO01016337.1, read as the reverse complement.
TTGTTTACAAACCCCAATAGAAATAATGCATATAAGACGAAGTGGGGTCCCTGCCTCTTAAACCCTAGCAGTTGGCTTGTCCACCCCACCCCCTTCCTCCTCCTCTAGCAAAAACAAAAGTTTAATATTTTGCCCTCAAGACTTGTAGCCACACTATTTTAATTCATGCTTCTATTTTCCTTGATTTCAACTTCAGCTCCCGCCCGCTGACCTCGCTCATCTAGGATTTTAGTCGAATGGACCCACTTTTCTATCACCATTCTTGGCCCTGCCTTTGGATGCTTCTGACTGGTTCAGTACCTTTTTCTGCCTCCCCAACCTACCCCTTATAAGTGAATTTTCTTGTTACTGATCATTCAGTCTCATCTGTTAGCTTGAGCAGAAGTACATTAGCTTGCTGTTGCTCACTATTAATCTAATTTCTTATTTGTCTTGCAGCATTAGAAGAGACAGTGGGCAAAGTGCCAGCAGTTCTTCTGGTGACAGAACTATAATTTTGCTTGCACTGTAAACTATTAAAAATAAAAAAAAATCTTAACATCGCATAATTAACAACAAAGACAATAGTCACAACTCTAGCAATTTAAATTCACTACCCATAATTTTTTTCTGCAAAAAAAAAGGCAATCCTTTTAATTTTAATGTTTTTAAATTTTTAACACCTTACTCTACCTAAAGACAATGTGTATCTTAAAATTCAATCCTCTATTAACAATTACAGCAAATGAAGATCTAAACAGGAGTCATGGGTTCCCTATTAGCTGTCAACACTTCATTGAATTGAATGTCTTATTAAAAGAACTATTCGGTTCAATTTTATATAGAATATTCATTTCTGTACCTTTCATTAATTCTGTATTTCACATTATTCAGATTTCTTTTAGAAAATTTTAAGCAAATGCTGTATTTTTTCTTTCAAGAAAAAGATATTAAATAGTTTCATATAAGTTTGGCATAGTTTGAATAATCATCTCTCTTTAATATTGTACAGAATGTTTCATTCAAATTCGAGGGGCTTTTTTTAAAAAATTGCAATTTTTCTTTTTTGTTTGCTGCTTTATCTTATTGTTTAACAAATTGAATAAAAAAACCTGTGTATTGTTTTTCAGGACACAACTTTGTTTAATGTATTCTAAAGTAAATTTTACAAAATTTGGAAAAGTTTCAATTATGCCTTTAACATTTCTGTTAAATAATGTATTTTTAAAATCATTTATTAAATATAGTTAAATAATATACAGAGGTAATAATTTTATCCCCTTTCATAGAAAGTTCCTTATCGAGAAAGCAAGCTTACTCATTTATTCAAATCATTTTTCGGAGGAAAAGGGAAAGTTAGAATGATTGTGTGTGTAAATCCACAAGCAGGATATTTTGATGAGACAGTGGTAAGTGATTTATAAAAGATTGGAATTCTACCCTTTTGTATTTGAATATATGAAAATAGTTTTTCTGCTATATTTCTTAGCTGTATATACTCCTGATGATCCTTTCAAAAAACTATAGAATGTGTGGTGGTTTAAAATATTGCTATGGGTGAAGTGAACTACATTTTTGTATGTTGGGTAAATAACTTATTGAAATAACCCTATAGCCAAAGATGTGAACTATATTACAATTCAATGATAAACTATTTTACCATCCAGTATAGTGGTTAGTGATGCTAACTGATGTGCCTCGTAGGGGATGGATTTGAATTCCAGAAAATACATGAATTTTTGTATAGTGTATGTAAATGTATAGTGCCTGTTTCGGCATGGGGTTACTCTAAATAACCGTCGAACCACAAGTTTTCTCATGAGGTTTAAGGGGAAAAGAGGTGGGAGGCCCCTGATCACCTCCTGGGTGTTCTCCCTCAAAATTGGGGTGGAACCAATTCAAATCATATTCTCATCTGAATAGTTCTCAAAACTACGGATAACAACAGACTTAACAAACTAGCCCTTTGTGGGCCTTGATCTAACGCCGCCAGACATGTAGCGTTAACAACAGCAGCACCACCATTAAGGAAGGATGAAAATTGTGGGTTTGAAACTCTACTTTTATCAAAAACCATGTGTGGGATAACAAGAACTGCTACACGATTAAATTGGACTAGGCAGTTTGAAAAATGATGAATCAATTGGGGTGTCATTATTTCATCTGGATAGTTTAAAATTATGAGAACTGTCACTTTTACAGCTCATTTTTGCACTGTTTGTAAAACATTCAGCATAGCCAAAATTAGATTTATTTTTTTCAAATCATTAAATTAAATTAATTACTTTTAAAAAAATCAGTTTTACATTCTTTTTGTATAGGAGAAATATTTAAATATCATGAAAATGTGATTATGAATCAAATTGATTTCTAATGGAATCAATTGATAGGAAAAGATTCAACTTCATCTTATAGTAATTAAATATTAATCATTTTCTTCTAATCTTCTTTCAACAATGCCAGATAGCATGTATGTTTGAAAAAATCATTTATAATCTTAATTGTATTTACTGCAACATTAAATTATAATTTTAAGATTTTGATAACATTACAATTGGATTTTGTAAATTTCTAAAAAGTCGATGATTACAGAAACATTTATTTTATAGTTTTGCAGATTTTAAAAAATGAAAGCAAGGCTACTTATCTTGGCCAAAAATATTAGATTAATCACTTCAGTATTAATATATTTTGTACTCCAGTTTAGTTTTTTACTCAGCAAATCAATATGTGAAGGGATTCTAGATCTTATTTTATTTATAAGTATGGTCTCATTGTAAAGATGTGACAGTTTTATTTTAAATGTTTTTAGCACGTCATGAAATTTGCTGAAATGACACAAGATGTTGTAATTTCACGTTCAGTGTCAACTCCTCTTCAAGTAGGTCTGACTCCTGGTCGGGCTAAATTATACCGTGAAGCTATCAAAAAGTCAAAGGAAGAAGGAAGTATGTCTTTAGTATACTTTATGCCAGCTTTTGATCTTAAAAATATTTTATTTAAAAGTGAAATTTTTAATGTTTTTATATTTGCATTGAATTGTGTGTGTATTTGTGATGTACGTGCACAACAAACGTAAAAAAATAAGCTAATGCATAGCATTTAAAACAAAGTAGTGTTTGATACATTGTGTAAGCAGAAAAAACTTCAATATTTGAGCTATTATATTAAACAATGTTTCAGTTTACTGATATTAGAGTTCACTATACATTTAATTCATAAATACATTTTATTAACTTAACTCGATGGTGCAACAGCCCATAAGGGCCAAAACCTACTGTGCCCATATCAGTATATGTGACCTTGGGCCCTGAGGTGCATGAACAGATGTTATGGTCAGGAGGTCGATATGATGCAAATCCTCCAGTGTTTAGTTCCCAAGCAAGCTTGGTTCTCATTTATCGACCCATTGAAGAGATGAAAGGCGGAATCAACCTTGCCCAGCCTGGGGTTTGAACCCTGGACCTGTGGTGTGGAAGTGCAATGCACTACCACTCAGTCACTGAACTTCACATTTTATTATATTTAATTAATAGTACAGTATTCAATACTATGCAACAATTGGTGATTTAGTTATGTTTTCATTATTTACTTAGAATTTCATTTTTAGAAAAAGAAAAAATATGCAAATGCGAGATGCAATTGTTTAATTTTTTTAACAATATGACTAAATGAATGAATTTTGTTTGCTTGACATATTTATGTAAAGAGAAAAGTCACTCCCTCATCACAAAATCTCCAGAACTATTAGACTAGACTTGAAATTAGGCGAGCATGCTTCTTTTATTGAATGGAGATTTGCTAATAACAGGATTTGTGGACATCTGCTTCAAAGAGATGGTTAGCCATCAAGACATTAGCTACAAGAATGTTTTTCAATACAATCGAAGACTTAATAACTTAAGAACAATATAGATGTACAACATCATGAAATATTCAGCTAAGCAGGTGGGTAACAGTTAGTATGTATGTATTACAAGAGAGGTGCAGGTAGAAAGATAGACTAGCAAGCATTAAAAATTAAATAAATTTTCCTCTAGCAAAAAATTAGGAATATTTTTAGTCATACAATCTTATGAAAATGGTAATGAAAAAATTTATCTTATTTGTTACAGATTTTAATTATAAATAAATCATATTTTGTTTCTTTTATGATAAGTTGTTTATTTTTCTTTACAGTTTCAGTGGTAGAGATCCTTGCTCCTACAGTGTATTCATTAGGTTCTTCGTTTCCTAATTTTAATGTAGGTTTTTCTTTCTCTTACTGTTAATATTTGAAACATTTTTTTTAACCTGCTATAAGAACCAAACTGCTTGAATGAAGTGACTATCAAATATAATTGTTTGACCTTGCATCTTTTTTATTTAATGACCATAACTAGATGTGAACTAAGGAAAAGGTTAATTTCAATATTTTTAAATCTATAACTGTTTTACATAATTTATGAAGAATTTGAACAGTAACAAACTTTTTAATGTAAACAAAAACATTAAAATAGTTAAATTACTTAATTCTGTTATACTGTTTCATATATAGGTTCTTGAATTATCAATTTTAAGATGCATTTAAAGTGTAAATATATTGAAATGTGATGTTTCCTGTTACATAATTTCTATTTTCAAGCTTGAGTATAAGATTACGGATATTCATTTTATATTAAAATATTTATTTTTACTTTATTTTAGAATGTTTTTGCTGATGAATCGGATTACTTGAATTTTATGGACTTTCTTTGTAATCGACAAACTCGCAGAAACATTTTAATAAATGATTTACAGAGCAAATGTAAGTTTGGAAGAGTTTACTTCTTTTCACTCTCAAATGATCATTGTAATAAGTTTTAAAACTTTAACCCCTTGTAGTTTTAATTGTTTGAATAAATTGTAAAGTTTGAAATGATTACTTATTTATAAATTATGTGCCTGAAATAATTATTTAAAAATAAGTTTAAGAAATAAGTTTAGACAAGTAGGACTCGTGATTGATTTACACAGTAAAAATAAGTTTACACGAGTAGAACTCGTGATTGATTTACAAAGTCAAAATAAGTTTATATGAGTCAGACTCGTGATTAATGCTTAAGGGGTTAAAAGAAAGTGAAAATAACAAAATCATTACTTTATCGATTTTATGTACAATAAAATAAATCGTGAGAAATGTTTCTATACCTCAGTATAATTTTAAAAAAATAATTAGTGTATAAATTGATTGTTTATTTCATTCAAATACCATAACTTGATTTGAGGAAAGAAATTTTAAAAGCATATTTATGGAAGTATGTTCTTGGAAATTAATCTTATTTTTAAATGTAAATTACGTTGTTTTTTTAATTTATAAATTTTGATAAATTATTAATTTAGTTTTTCTCTACTTCATTATATTGCATTTCAAAACATTACATTTCTTTATCATTTTTCAGAAAGCTTATTACATATTGTCTTAACAATTTACATGGGCTTTAATTATTCACTGAATAACGCGATATGTTCAGTTATATGCATGTTTTAGTTTATGCATATATTGTAGGTTTAAACTGCCACAAAAGTCAAATTTGCTTCTAATTATGAAAAAGTTTATTATATTTTAGACCCAAAGAAGAAACTATATAAAATATTGCTGGTTTAAAAAAAAAACTTAGAAATGACATCTTCTCATAGAAGCATTTGTTTGAAACATATTAACATTACTCTTCCACTAAGGTTGAGAAACTTCAAAAATCTCCTGACTTCATAAATAATTTTAAAAATTCTAATGAATCTATCTGTGAAAAAATAATTGTAGCTGTTAAATGGTTTGATAAGAGCTTATAGCAAATTAATATGTGTAAAATATTAAATTATATGTTAATTTTTTATTTACATATTGAAAGTGTACGGAAATTTGAGTAGAAAAAAATAAACCACATACATATATACCTATAATTTTTTTTTCATTTCTCTTTTAATAGCTGATGAATTTAGAAAAAACCTATTGGCTGTTGACAATGAAAATTCTAAGTTGAAAGAGGTTTGTATTCATTAATATTTGAAATTAATATTAATTTAACATCTGAGAATGAACTAATTGTATTTTCCAATTTCTCCGAAACTTATATTTATTTATCACATATTCTGCACAAGTTATAATATTCAAGCTGATAAAACATTCTGTGCTCTACATCTTATTTTATTTTTAAAAAAATGAGCTACTAATTTAAAAATTTGTGAAACTTTTCCATGCTAAATTAAACATTTGGAAGAAAAATTTACAAAGTTTTGTTTCCAAAAGATTCTCTTCATATGATTTTATTATCTCTTAATATCTTTGAAATGATGAAAAAACTCTTTGTCAAGCTGAAAGTTTCTTCTATTACTATGAACTAAACATATATAAAATGAATTTTTTGCACTGTGACGTAGTCACAAAGGAGAAATCGCTCCTATTCATGATTCATGCCACAGCTGGAGAGCACGTGGCTTTGGCGTCATTGTGCTTTGTCGGACAGCTGGACTGTCGGCGCCTGTGTAACTGGTAAACCCTATGGACTGGGCATCACTGCATTATTTTTCGTCCATAGGCAGTGATTCTCCGACTCAGAAGGCTGGCACCTCGGCAGACGGCGGAGGGTGGCATCAAAAGAGGAAAAGGCTGCAAGATGGCTCGAGTACCAGATGTCAGCCAAGCCCTTGTCGCTGGAGACTTTTGAGAGGGACCGGAGCCTTTGTTATCCCTGCACCAATGGTGGGCTAGGTGAGACCGAGGTGCAGGGTGCAAAATCATGAGGCCTGCCAATGGGGGTTGATGAGGGGCATGGAGTGGACCTGCCCCTGGAGTTTAAAAGGGTCTACCCAGCAACTCCCGAGATGAACGCCGAGATCGACTCCTGAGACAGTATCCGGTGTTGAATAAAGAAGCGCAAGATCGACTCCATGATAGACTCCTGAGACAGTATCTGATGGATGAAGGAAGAAGCGTGATCGACTCTCAAGATGAATGCCGAGATCGATTCCTGAGACAGTATCCGACGGATGAAGGAAGAAGCGCGATCGACTCTCGAGATGAACGCCGAGATCGATTCCTGAGACAGTATCCGATGGACAAATAAAGAAGACGCGAGGAGTGGACACCAATGCAATTGACTTTTCTCTTCCCAGTGATCTTCTAAATGATAAAAATGAAATAAATCAATTTTAACTCACAAAAAAAAGTATTTTTTAATGATTAGCCTGGCATCACAATACACTACCAAGTCCACGACGCCACAGCACTCTATACTTATTTCATTTCAAATAATGTTGATACTGTGTTTTCTGTTTGCCAGATTTCTTAAATTTAAATCATTTATTGCATAAAAGCTGTTATTTATAACTTTTCTTAAATTATTCTTGGATTTTAAGGTTGTTGAAACACTAGCACACACATATGCTGAATTATTAATATTCAACCCCCCCAAAAAAACATTGATTTAGAATACAATCACAATTTTTATTGCAATTTAGTTCATAAAACTTCAAACTAAAAATAAAAAAATAGCATCTTTCATGTGGTTTTTCATTTAAATGTATATTTTGTATATATAAACATGTTTTACATAAATGTTTTCTTGTAAATATTTTTCAACTTGCATATAATTTTTGGTGCACCAAACTTTTTGTAACATGTACAAACTTGGGGCTTTTTATACATTTTTGTGTTACATAAATTACAATTTATAAGAAAAATATACTTTAATTATAATTTTAAATGTTTCACTGAAATAAAATATATAAAAGAATTACAAAATAAACTCATACACTGTAAAATGTTGTACCAAATTTACTTTTTTCTTTAAAGATATTGCTGTGTGCAAAATTATTTTCGAAATAAATTACTATCAATTATTTCTTATCCTGTAAAATTCTTATAAAATTTCAAATATAAAAAACACTATTTTATCAATGCACATTTCATTGATATGTATGGAAAGTAATTCATGATTATGGTGTATGTGTAATTAATTAACTTTATAATTTTGAATGGGATATGCAATTAAAAACCTGTCAATCATATGCTGAAACAAATTACTCATTCTTCCACAACAGAGAAAAAAATTGCTGGGTAACACATAACTTGTCTTAAAAATAAGATTCACTGCTTTAATAAAAACTCATTTAAAGTCTTTATCCAAATTTAAAAGTTTAAATTATTCATTTTTTTTAATTGAGGAATTATTCTACACCATATTAAATCTTAATATTTTTAATATATATTTCATGTGTTATAATGTCACTTAACACATTTATGCTCTTGAAATTAGTTACTTGGGAAGCGTATTTGTATAAAGATATTAATAACTTTCAAGTCTGAAATTTTCAATGTTTTAAAAATAATGCTCTGTACAAAAATCTGAAACAGGCACTACTTTAATTGTAATTAAAATGATTTTATTATATGTATAGTTGTACCTCCATATTATGAATTTTTCTAAATAGCGAACTTTTCCCTGGAACCAAGAACATTTCACGATTTTCTTCATAAAATAACCACCCTATTGCGAAGTGCATTTTCTGTATAACAAACTTTTTTCTCCCTATTTTTCAGTATTTCAAGTTATTCTCTCTCATCACATTTTATGGTGGTCATAAATATTGAACTGGTTTTATTAGGTGCCTAACTCGCCAAGAACAGTAGAAATCAGGTCCAAGAAATGCAACCTTTAACCCCTATTTTGTTTACTAGAAACATCTTCACTATCCCCTTTCACCCTCAATGGAATTGTCTTATGTGTTTGAACTAGTTTTCGTTCATTTGTAAAGTTTATCAGTGATACTGGTAACTTTGTTTCTTGTAGCTTGAAAATGTCAAAACGTAGATGCTTCAACATTGAAAAAAAAAATTTCATTCTTCAAGGAAGTGGATTAGAGCATCAAGAAATATGATATTGCTTTAAAATTTGGTATTCCTCCAAACAGCTTATCAACTATTATAAAAAATCGAGATAAGCTACAAGATTGATTCACTGAATTCTAGTTCAAAACGTTTAAGAACATGTGTCTATGAAGATGTAGATGAAGAATTTTTGAATTGGATGCACACAATGCGAGATAAAAACTTTCCGATCTCTGGACCTTTTGTAATAGAGAAAACTCTTCAATTTGTGAAGGCATTGGGATACGACCAATTTCTAGGTAGCAATAGATGGCTAGAAAAATTTAAGATAAGACATGGAAAAATACATCTGAAAGAATTTTTGGTGCTTTGCAAAGATGTGAGATGTATTATGAAACAAACATTTTTTCAAACAAAATTAACAGGTTTTATGAGTAATTAAATTTAAGGATGCATGTAATAATGTATGCTTAGAAATTCTAGTTATAAAATGTATATTTAAAATTACTTGTATGCTTTAAATTAGAAAATGTCCTTAAAATTTATTAATTTTAACATAAAATTATTTTCTTAGCGTTTTTGTTTATGGGTAAGATATATAAAATAGACATGTATTATAATTTACAAAAAAGGTGGGAATAATTACTTTTTTTAATACATAGTGCTTATAAATTTAAAGTTTGTTTTATGTGGTTTGTAAAGTATATTGAAAGATGAACCTCTATATAACAAACTTTTGGGGGGGGGGGATTTAGTGACTTTGTTGTATAGAGGGGCCAACTGTATATATATATTCAAGATTATGATATTCAATTATTTGGCATCTTAAATAAGAAACGTGGAAATTTGAGAGGTTAACAAAGGATAATAATGAAAACATATTTTTTCACATTTATTATAAATTGTTTTTAAGTTTTCAAATTTTATCTAAATAAAATAAAACTATGATGAATTTCACCTCATTTACAAAAGTAATTGTTGTTTAAATTATGTAATGTTTCATTTTATTTACTGACTCATTTTTCAACTTTTATAAACATAAAAAAAAAAAAGAATAATGATTTGTGGTTTATTAAGTTTGAAATAAAGCTATGATTATACAAGTGAAATCCTAAATAGTTTTTAAATATTGAACAAATATATTTATAATGCTTACAATTTTAAAACCTTCTTTTAAAAATATTATTGAGAACTTTTCAACTTTTTTATAGGAGAAAACTGTATTAAAACAAAATTTTGAAGCTCGAAATATAAAAGTGCAAAGTTTAGAGAATAAATTGATTGCTTTTGAACAAGATAATCAGATGTTGGAAAAACAGCTTTCAGATTGTCAAGAAGAATTGGAAAATGCCAAATCACAGGTTTTTATATTGATTTGATTATTCTAGTTATTTTTACAAATAACTCCGCTCATACGGTATAGTGGTTAGTAATGTCGACTGCTAGGCCATTGGGCCGGGATTCAAATGCAGGAGAAGACATAGATGTTTGCAAATGTATAATGCTCTTGTGGCAGGGGGGTACTCTAAATAGGCATTGAGCCATAAGTCCTCATGTGAGGTTAGTAGAAGAGGAAGAGAGGGGGGGGCTCCTAACCACTCAGGGTGTTCTCCCTCAAAATTGAGGTGGAACCGAGCCAAATCGTACTGTCATCTGCATGATGCTCAAAGCCATTGCTAATGACAGGCTTTCATGTAGCCCTTTGCCATGACGAATTTCACTGACCTTGATCTGATGCTGTTGATCAGGTGGAATAAGTAACAACAAATAACTTTAAAGATAAGCAGAAAAAGCTCATTTAATGCAGCATATAATGAAAAGTTGGTACTTGTGTGTTGTATGAAGTATATTACTTAAGATTTAACAAAATTCCAATTTTAAATTTTATGTATTTTTCCAGACAATCTTTTCTATCTTCCTATAGCTCTCATGAATTGTGTTTTTTCCCCTTTTGATTTGTTTCCCTTTTCTATTTAAATTTTTTTAAATACAAATTAGTTATGTTGTGACCCTTTTATTATATTTCTACACATGAGGATTTAGCAAATTATATAAGTCAATGAATTTACGGAAAAGGAGTAAATCATAATTAACAATTAATTTTCTTTTGAATTATCAGATCATTTTTTCATATTTAATTTTAGAACTGTTGTAGATATAAAGTCTTATTGAATTGCATTTCCAGCATGTAACTGTGTTTAATTAAATTTTTTGAATCATATGATTTTTAGTGAATAGATTATATGCAGAAGGGTGTTCAGTCAATATTTCAAATATAAAACTTAAAGGATTTCATCTAGATTAATATGTTTCAAGTGCAAAAAAAAATGTGAAATTTGTTAATAACCCTTGATTATATTTCAATTATTTTGCAAAATTAATCTTAGTAATTTATTAAACCTCTCTAATTGTTGTTTAATGTTTTCATTAAGTCTCACTTTTGTTATTCCAATTTCAGATTTCAAAGTTTAATTCATTCCATGATTTCTAATTTTAAAAAATTCATAATAATGATCATGTTTTATGTTAAAATATATCAAAGAGAAACTTAGTGCTCACTACAAACATTTGTTAACAAAATAGTTTTAACAAATGTTTGTAGTGAGCATTTGATTGAAAAATTAACTTCAATTTCAAAGCTCTTGCATAGTGTGTGAAAGGTGAAGTACACTTAAATATCATCATTTGCACACAAGTTCAAGTTGCAACTGCACTCACTTTTTAAATTGTCTTCTTTTCAAAGAGTTCTATTTTTTCTAATACAATAACTCTCTCACATAGACTTTTCTTTTCCTAATGTAACACATCTGTCTATTAGAATAGAATTGCAACACCAGGAAAGAGGAATGATACAAACAAATTCACTTGGAAGGAAAATTCTGGGGGTATACAAATGATTGGCATCTAAGCACAAATGATACGCTAGACAGAAAAAGAATTACAAACTCAGTATAAAGGGAAAAAAGGAAACTTATGCAGCAAGTATTTCATTCAGAAATCGTATTTGAACAGTAGTTGTTTCTGAGAAGATCATATTATTTCTCATATAAGGAGAAACGACTACCAGAATATTTTGAGGCTTTAAAGACATCTTTCAACAAAATAAGGCAAGACCTGCATGTTTCCTGATGTGTTTTGACCTGCCTTGGTGCAGAGTGTTCAATTGTTAAACTGGCAGTATGTTTTCTGAATCTCTCACTCATTGAAAGCATCATTTAATGAGCTGAGCTAATGAGATTGTGGCTTACCACTGCTCTCCAGCTTTATAATTTATAAAATGTGCGATAGACTTGAAGCAACATGAAATGACTTGCCAGTTTCTGCTGAACAATTCTAGTCCGGCTTGATGCCTGAGTCTGTTCATCTACTAAAGATGGCAGCTTTGTGTGTATTCATTTTAAACTCTGTATTCTCTCAAATTTCCTATAAATTTAACCAATACATTCTTCCTACTTTGCTGTATATATATACAACTAGCTGATACGCTCGTTCTTTGCACAGGTGAATTGTAAAATTAAACTAGACAGATTGAAGGATAAAGAAGTTTTTTTATGAGTTAATTTTAAGTGAATTGCAAATTAAACAAAAAAAGCTCTTTACATATCTCAGCTGAACAAAAAACCATATTTGTTAAATTTTAAGTCTGAAGGTCTAATAGCTGATAAAAAGAATTGTATATTTATAATGCCTTGTACCTCACTTGTAAGTCAATTTTTTAAAACACCTTCCTAAGCTGATCTCTGCTCAGCAAAAATAACACATTGTTTCAAATTTTGTGTAATGAACACTTAGAATAGTGTAAACTATTTATATCTGGATGTGTAATACGTTAGTATTACTTTCTTTTGTATTTATTTTATGTTAAAATTGTAATATTTGCAAGCAACGCTGTTCCTTACATTATAATGGCAATTCACTGGAAACTTAGTGAAATGTTGGGGACAGAGCCAAGTTGGCATCATTCTTGGTGACCACATTGGCAATTTGGTAATTGATTGAATGTTGCAGAAGTTGTTTTACTGTAGCACCACCTGGTGGGGAGCTACAACAAAGAGGATAGCACAAAAACCTTCTCCACAAAATTACATATTCATGCCAATTTTCATAGAGATCTGTTGAGCAGTGTTGGAGTGAAATGATTTCAAAACAAACATCCATTTTTTATAGAGAGATAAGTAAAGTTTTATTTTTCTTCCTAGTGTCTCAATTTTTAAGGGCTGGCAGTGTATATACCCATATGTAATCATAATGTATTGTGATTGTATTATAATTATACTTTTCATGAATTGCATTCTTATAAAGCTATGTTTATCAATATCAGGACATCATGATCTATAATTAATATCTTTCATGAAAGAAGCAAAAAGTAAAATATCTACAATTTCTAAATAACTACAGTCCTAAAAATTGGTTTAGGTATTCTTGGTGAATGTTAATTTTATTGCAATTCCTTAAGCAATGTTATATATATATATAGTAGAAATATTGTTGGATAAAAGTAGTGCATTCCTTCTCTTAAATACATCATTATGCTTCCATGCATCAAATTCATTCATAGCAATAAAATTTCAAATGAAGTAATATTTGTATTTAATATGTACAAGGTATGATTGTATATTTAAATGGGGTGAATTTTAATTTTAGCTTCAAAATGCAAATAAACTTCTTCATGATCAAAGAAAAGAAGTTGAAAATTATAAAATAAAAATGCAAGAAAAAGTAGCTACTGAGAAGGAACGAATGAGACGAATAATGGTAAATTTCTACTTTAATATTTAGATTTTAACAGATGTATTAGTTACACAAAATAAATTATTAGTTCTTATTTTAATTGCATCAAAATTTAATTTTTAACTTTCAGCTTACATAATTACTTATTTTACAATTCATTTTTAATTTATTTGGGAATTTTACAAAAAAGACTTCATTAGAACTCAATATGAAATGCATTCATTACTACCTTAGAAATGACAAGAAGGTATTATATTGGAAAAGTATTCCAAAATATAGCATATGGAATTGACAGATATAATTTTGCCATTTGGGATTTCACTTGAACTCTTTCGATGATAAAGATGAGCATAGCTATATTAATTTGATTTTTGATTAATTTTAGTTTTTGATCCAATACTATATGCTGATTGTATAAAATAATCTTTGACACTCCATAACTTCTATTAGTTATTTATGCCTAAAATGTTTATATAATACTGTAATTGAGCATGTTTAATTCTTTTTAATGATGTAGTTTTGTAAATATGAAACCTATCATATATGCTTCAGTCTTATAAATGTTTGTCTGTTTTTCTTTAAAATAAGTTATATAAAAATGAACATTGTAACATTTTGATTAATCTATTATACAGATTCTTAAGTCCTCAGTGTTTACAGCATTCAAATTATTGAAACTCTTTACAAGAATTTTTGAAAGCTGGGACACTTTTCAGAACTACAAAATGTAATTAAAGAATACTATTGATAAATTACATAAGACATAGGAAAAAAATGCTAGAAGATTACTGATACTTTTATTAGCAGAAATTGATTCATCAAATAATATAACATTTTAGAATAATGTAATAAATTTTAAAATATATTTTCAGTATCTATTTATACAATACTTGCTGTGTATTAAATATTTTTATTTGTGAAAAAAACAAGCTCTAAATATTTTGTTTAATAAGGTTAAACTTTGTTTCAAATCTAATATGACTTATACATATATAGTGAGCACCTTTTTTAAGAGATGGAGAAAAGCTTTTTCTGCAAAATTAGGACCCATATATACAAGGGGTGTTCAAATGAAAAGGTACGAAAGGACACGGTGGGTACAAATATAGACTTTATTCAAAATATACACCATAGGCCTGAGCACAACGATCCCACTGATGAACAATCCGCAGGATTCCTTGTTCCCAGAATTCCTGTGGCTGTGACGAGACCCAGTCCTTCACAGTGTCCTTGAGTACGTCGTCTGAGTTGAAGCGCTTTCCTTTCAGGTGTTTCTTCAGTGGACCAAACACATAGAAATCGCAGGGTGACATGTCCGGACTGTAGGACGGATGGTCCAACATCTCCCATTGGAACTTGTCCAGTTCCATTTGTGTGACTCTGGAGACGTGTGTACGTGCGTTATCATGGAGCAGAACCACACCCTCCGTGAGCAGCCCCGGTCTTTTGTTCTTGATGGACCTGCGTAGGCGTCGGAGTGTCTCACAGTACACATCGGAGTTAATGCTTTTTCTGTGCTCGAGTAATTCTGTGCTCGCATCATTTGGACGGCGCTTTTTATAAGAGCCTTTGCTCTCTCCTGCGCATGCCGGCACCCGCGCATGATCCGATCCCAGTCAGAGTCTCCAATGGCATCCCGAGATGTCGCGCTACATTCTCCATTGGCGGAATATGCAAATATTTAACTGTTTCATTTTTATGTCGTTTCGTACCTTTTCATTTGATCACCCCTTGTACTTATTTCAAAATATGTTGCTTGTGAAAATGTTTATTCCTTATAAAAAGAATTAATAATCATTATTCAGTTATTTCTAATATTTTTTTCTTTGCACATAAAAATATTTCCAAAATATTTATCAAAATTTTGTCTATTTATTATCAAATGAAATTTGAAGGGATGCTAAAAAAAATTATATCATCAAATACATTAAGTATGTGTCTGACAATGAAAGTTGAAAATTATTTATGTACTATTTTAAGCAAATTTTTTGTTAAACACTTGTCCCGTGATTCTGTGAAACCAAATTACAAAATTTATGCCTTTTCAATGCATTAAAAAAAATACTACTTGTAAAAATAAAAGAGTTATTGGTAAAATGCTATCTGTAATCATTACTTAGTAAATTTCTAAAATGAGCTAATTTATGTAGAAAAATGCTCGCAAAATAATTCTTTTAAAATTTTCTGCAATATAAGATATATATGTTACACTACTTGTCAAAGTTTAAAATAACCATTAAAACTATGCTATTAGTAGGTTTGATACTTAATTTTATATTAATATTTCTTTAATGGAGTTAAAGAAATGTTGGTAGCCTCAACTGATTAATGTAAGCGCATTCTTTTCTTTATGCTTGTTGTAATGCATCTTTTCTATTTAACTATTTAGAGCAGGGGTCGGCAACATGTGGCACGTGGTACGATTTTCAGTAGCACTCTGCACTACTCTACAAATTAATGAATTTTTGAGTGGAGGGAAATTGTTAAATTTGTAATGGTCCTTATTTGAGAAACATTTTCAGAATAATGGACATTTACAGAATTATGAAAAAATCTGAAAGATAACCCTTAAGATAAATTTACAGTTATTCTGTAAACTAAGGAATGCGATTGTTGGAGAGATTTAACTATTTGAAGAAAGCAAATTGCATGTACTCTATTTTCTGCTTTTGGTTCTACATATCAAAGTAAAAAATATTTCCTCTTATGAAAAATATTTTGGGTCCACAAAGAAATTGCTTTACAACTGAATGCTCAAAATCGTGTTAAATTGAAAGTCGCAAATTATACCCCTGATTTTGCGATATCAAAATAGAGCTGTGTGTTTAATATTGTGTAGTTTGATATGTGTGTATTAGTTTTGTGTGAATGCCAACAGATGGCGCTGTGTAAATTGTTGCACTGTTATATAATGTGCCTGTATAATTATTCTCGTCTTGTCTCCCATCATTAAATGTTGTGTTTCAAAACGTCTCTCTATTCACACTAAGTTAAATAATTTTAAATGGTGCCGAAACTTTAGGACTTGGGACATTGATCCTTAGATTTTTAAAAATTGGAAGTGTGAATAAGAAGATTTAAAATTGAAATGGAGAGAGAAAATGAAAATTTGAAAAGGGAGATCGAGAGTCAGAAAAAGAAAAGAACTGTAGTCAGACAGTTGACGACAAAATTATTGTCAAAAATCGAAACTAATTTATCCGCTGATGTAGAAAAGAAAGAAATATTGGAAGACTTGAAAGTTCAACTTGAATTTAAAATGTCGAAATTGAGATCTTTAGATGAAAAGATAGAAAACCATGTTCCTGAATCAGAGTTCGAGAACGACATTACTTCTTCTCAAGAGTTTCCAGAAAAAATTGTGACTGTTCAAGGAAAAATTCAAAGATTATTGAATAGGAAGCTGAATTCTGAAAGACGTAGCAAAGCTGATAATAATGAAATTAAAGAAACTGTTATTGTGAGAAGTTCGGAAAACAGAGTGATGAATCTTCCTCGTCTTCAAATTGAAACATTCTATGGTGATTCCTGTAAATGGCTGGACTTTTGAAACCACAATTCATGGCAATGATGATCTGAGAAAAACGGAAAAATTTGTATACCTGAAATCCTTACTCGGAGGAAATGCTTTATCTTCAATTTCTGGATTCGCAATTAGTGGTCGAAATTATGACTCTTCAATTGAAATTCTAAAAGAACACTTTGGAAGAACTGATATTGTGATTAGTTCTCACATGAATAAGCCTTTAGCTATAGAACCAATTCGAAATATTTCAATAATATATATTATTGAATAATTTATATTATAAATTATAATATATATATATATAATATTTATATTATAATAATATATATTATATATATAATAATATATATATAATAATATATATATTATACATATATTATTATATATATTATTATATATATAATAATATATATATATTTCAAATATTCAATATTCAACCTTAAAGGACTGCGTAAATTACACGATGAATGCGAAATATAAATAAGAAGTTTGAATTCTTTAAATGTAACATCTGGAAGTTATGGAAATTTGTTATGCTCAATAATCTTACAAAAGATCCCAGAAGAACTAAATTTAGAATTTAACCGGTATCGAAAAACAGATACGGAACTCCAAATAGAAGAATTAATGGACTTTTTGAAACGAGAAGAGAATTACCGAGAAGCTGCAAACTTAGTGAATAAAAACAATCAACGTCAAGAATTTCCGAAGCAAGAGCAGAGTAGAAGATATAATTTTAATTATAGAAATAAACCTACTGGTACAGCGTCTGCATTATCAACAATAAATAGTAAGTGTATTTTTTGTCATCAAGATGATCATTTGAAATACAATTGCAATTCTGTAAATAGTATTCAAAAACGTGAATTTCTTCGAAAAACTGGTCGCTGTTATTTATGTTTTGGTCAAAAGCATAAATCTACGGACTGTAAGAGTAAATCTAATTGTGTTAAATGTCGTGGAAAACATCACGAATCTGTCTGCTTCCAACGTGATTTAAATTCCGAAAAAAGAGAGAAAAAAGAACAAAACGAAACCATTTCAGTTAGTCGGAATAATTCTTCTAGAAATGAATCGAATGTCATCTTGCAAACAGTAAATGCTTTAGCTATAGGCCGAGAAAAAAATGCTTCGTAAAATGTTTATTGGATGCTGGGTCCCAAATATCAGCAATTCGTGAAGATTTATCAAGATCATTAAATTTAAGAGTAAAAGGTGAAAGAGAATTGAATATTTATACTTTCGGAGAAAAAAACTGCAAACGAAACAAGTGTAAAATCGTAGAGCTAACTTTGAAAAACATAAATAATCCTGAAAAAAAAATAACCTTCGAATTAATGGAAGTCCCAATAATCACTACAGCTGAAATCAGAGTTCCAGAAAAAAAAATAAAACAACTTGTGCATCAGGGAATCTGTTTTATTGAGTGTAGCGTTGAAAAATGCGAACCAGAAATCTGAATATTAATAGGTGCTGATGTGCTGTGGTCTATTACAAGCAGTGAAATAAAACGAATAAATAAAAGTTGCGTAGCTATTGAGACAGCCTTTGGTTGGTGCTTGTCTGGAACATTTCGCAATGAGAAACCCCTTACATGTGAATTTATGAATGTTACTTCACAGCTGACTGTTGACCTTGATAAGAGTGTTAAATCTTTCTGGGAGCTGAAATCTATTGGAATGAACGAAACGAATGACTCATCAAGTGAAAGTGAAAAAGCTCTCCAGATCTTTGATTCTTTGATTATACTAAAAGAAAAACGTTACAAAATTTCACTTCCTTGGAAAGAAGAAAATATTAAATTGAACGAAAATTTTTATGTTGATGACTTTATTTGCAGTGTGGATTCTGATGAAGAGGCTCGCCAAGTGTATCATGAAGCTAAATTAATTTTGAGTGAAGCATCTATGAATTTAACCAAATGGAAAACCAACTCTAATGCATTAAAAGAGGAGATTGAAACCGTAACCAGCAAAGAGGTGAAACTTTGATTTCCTGATTCTTCTTCAAAAGTATTAGGACTTAAATACAACTCTTCTAAAGATTTATTTACCTTTTCACCAGAAATTATTGTTGAAGCTTCCCATTCTAATGAACCTACTAAAAGAACTGTTCTTCAGATTTCTTCAAAGTTGTTCGATCCTATTGGTTTTTTGTCGCCATATTCTATCCAAGCCAAAATCCTTTTCCAAAAATTGTGGATTGATGGAATGGACTAGGATAAAAATATACCAGAAAATATGAAAACAATGTGGAAAAATTGGTGTCAAAACTTGCAAGACTTAGCAGACTTTGAGGTATCACGTTGGTACTTCAAAAACTGTGATGAAATCCCCCATGATGTGGAACTTCATGTGTTTTGTGACGCATCCCAAGCAGCGTATGGAACTGTGATCTATTTGAGATATGTGAGTGCTAGTGATATTAGAACTTCTTTTGTTATTTCGAAAGGAAGAGTAGCTCCATTGAAAAAACTTACTCTTCCTCGGCTCAAATTATTAGCTGCTGTGATTGCAGCTCGAATACTCAGTGTTGTGCAACCTCATTTTCCTTCTGCAAAGACTTACCTATGTACTGACAGTTTCATTGTCTTTCATTGGATTAAATCTTTAAAACGATGGAAACAATTTGTGAATAATCGAGTTCAAGAAATAAAACAAAAGACTCTTCTCCAGCTAATTGGTATCATTGCCCTGGTAACCAGAACCCTGCAGATAAAATCACCCGTGGATGCAGTGTAAAACAACTATCACAAGATAATTCTTAGAAATTTGGCCCTCCATGGTTAAGTGATTTTAAATCCAGTTGGCCAATGCAGGAAAATTCGTCAATTTGTTGCGACTCAGAAGAAAGCTGTTCTATGTGTTGTGAAAATGATATTGTTCCGGTATTCAATTGTTCTGTAAACAAACCCATTCTAAATATTGAGAATTTTAGTACTCTATGCAGGTTGCTTCAAGTGACATCATTGGTGTTTAGATTTATCTATAATGCTAGAAATAGTAATAGCAGAAGGAATGGCCCAATCACTTCTTCGGAAACTTCAAAAGCTTTGATCTATTTTATTAAGATGTATCAAAAAAATTCTTTCAGTTCTGAAATTAATAATATAAAACTGAATAAGTCTATTAATAAGAATTCTAAATTGTGTAATTTTAATGTTATGATTGATGACGATAATATTTTAAGAATTAAGAGTCGTTTATCTAATTCTTCTTTAGATGTTTATGAGAAACATCCAATTATTTTATCAAATGATTATTTTGCTTCTCTAATTGTATATGATTGTCATGAAAAAGTACTTCACAATGGAGTGAATGAAACTTTAATATAGGTAAGATGTAAATTTTGGATACTAAAGGCTAGACAATTTATTAAATCTATTGTGTATAATTGTAGAGTGTGTAAAAAGTTTCATGCTAAAAGTGGCGGGCAAAATATTGCACCGCTTCCTAATGATCGAATTGAAAAGTCACAACCCTTTGAAATAACTGGGGTGGACTTTGCTGGACCATTATATCTCAAAGATGGTTCAAAGGTTTATATTTCATTATCTACATGTGCTGTTACTTGTAATGTTCATTTAGAGTTATTATCTAGTTTAAGTGCTGAATGTTTTATCCAATCTTTAAGAAGATTTTTTGGTCGTAGGGGTATTAGTAGAATTATATATTCTGATAATGCTAAAACATTTAAAACAGCTAATGAAGAACTTAAAATTTTGTATAAATTATGTTATGATGAAAATGTATTGAATTTTTTAGAAAAATTTCAATTGGAATGGAAATTTGTAGTCGAAGGAGTCCCATGGTGGGGAGGATTTTGGGAACGCTTAGTTAGATCTGTAAAGAATTGTTTAAAAGGTGTGTTAGGTAAAACATCTCTTATGTATGAAGAATTAAATACTGTACTCATTGAAGTTGTAGCTGTAATTAACTCTAGGCCTTTGACTTATGTATATAATGATGTAAATGAACCTAATCCATTAACTCCATCTCATTTTACTGTTGGATCTAGATTAACTACTTTACCATCTCCCAAATTGAATGCAAATTCTATTAATGTTGAACTTACTAAGAAATGGAAATATAGACAGTTATTGTTAGATCATTTCTGGAAATGTTTTTTTAAAGAATATTTATTAGAATTAAGATCAGTAATGTTTACCAAGCAATCAAAAAAATATTCCAAATCTTAAAATTGGTGATGTTGTTCTTATCAGATAATGTTAAGCGTTATAATTGGAAATTAGGTAGAATTAAAAAGTTATTTCCAGGTAGAGATGGAAAAGTAAGATACTGTGAAATTCAGTTGTCAAAAGGTGTTATAAAAAGGCCAGTTGAAAGACTGTATAATTTAGAGGTTAAAAATACTGGTTGATGCATCCTTGGAGGATGCATGGGGGGGGGAGTGTTAAATATTGTGTATTAGTTTTGTGTGAATGCCAACAGATGGCGCTGTGTAAATTGTTGCACTGTTATGTAATGTGCCTGTATAATCATTCTCGTCTTGTCTCCCATCATTAAATGTTGTGTTTCAAAACGTCTCTCTTTGAATGAAGTCTCTATTCACACTAAGTTAAATAATTTTAAACTGTGTAAGCACAAGGTTCGAATTAAAACTTTTATTTAACTATAATGTGAAGGTTAATAATTTATTTTGTTTTATATTTCTTATTTTACACAATATGTTTAAAAATGCATAACATATATTTACAATTTTAATTTTTCTTAAGAAATAGTTATATTTTATGCTGTTTATTTTTTTGTTAAGAAATATCTTTAAATAATGCAAAATTAATACATAAAACTGTAAAGCCATATTGTTGACCCCTATTCTCTAACACTGCATGCATTATCACGGGAATCGAATTGATTAAAAAATGTCCTACTGTGTGGCACGCTGAATCATATTGCTAGATTGGTTTGGCATGCCACAGCTGAAAGGTTGCCGACCCCTGATTTAGAGAGTATTTAATCAGCTAGGTCAAAAAAGATATTCTATTTTATCTTTATAACTCACCAAGTGTGTTATCTAATAAAAATTAAATGCTCAAACCATTAAATTTCAAGTTAACCTTTTATATATTTTTCTTACAAGGCAAAACGTCTAGCTGAGAAACAAGCTGAATTAGAATGTAAAATGTGTATTACTGATGAAAAGTTTAGACAACTGAGAGAAATTTTAAATTCTGATGATTGGGACTTTGTTGGAGATGGCATAAACCAACCTGTATCTGACAGCAACTTAGCATCATTACCAACTGTCCCATCAATCTTAAAGATGCCTAAATCTACTCTTGAAATACCTTCTGAAACAAGGTTTCTGAAAACAAGATCCAGTTCTAGTTAGTATAAAAATTTCTTATTTTGTAAAATGTTTAAAGTGATAATTTAATATTTTATATTCAAGTTTTTGCAGTGTTTTAATTACTGGATTGCAAATATCATTCTAATAATTACATTAAAATGTGATATTCAGAGACTTATTAATCGAGACTTTTTTGTGCATAATTTATTGTACAGGAAACTTTTTAATTCTGCTTTGAATTCATTTTGAGAGCTTTTGATTCTACTTTTTAATAATATACTTGGTGGTCCCAAATTCATGGTACAAACTTTAAGGGTAGGTACAGGACATTGTAACAATTTGTTATTGTATACAAATGTATGAGTGCAAGGGACGCGATAAGGCACATATACAAAAGATAAGAGAAGAAAGGAAAGTCAAAGTATTTACTGAAACTGTTGTTGACAAGTTAATGTTTACAATAACTCTTCATAACTGTTCAGTACATGAACTATGATGTCCAGCTGCAGCTTACATTTCTTTACCACCTATTGGCATTCGATAGCCTGCCAGATTTTAAGCTTGAACTCGCTGAAAATGGAAGAGGCATAAACAAGTTTCATTTAACACTACAAACCGTCTGATGACTCGTACTTATGTGCAACAGCTCTTTTACCAAAACTTTTTTTGAGCTCTTTTACCAAAAGCCACAATGTTTAAGGTGCTTTCTTCCAGGCTTGGACTGCATACAGTTTTTTGTCGACCAGTATCATGTCTGGTGACGTGGAACGAGCGCATTTCACGAAATTGACGATGTAATTGCTAAAATATTCTGTGATCCAGCATTTGTCAATCAAGAAGCTGCACGTGATACATTCATAGCACAGCTCTTCCTTTACCATTTACACAACTGTACATGTAATGTTTGTCTGCATTTTTGGCATGCGTAATGTCTCCCATCGTAAATGTCAACACAATTGTGAGTGACCCTTTCCCTTCTGAGATACATCATGTTGAACAGTGGCTAGATGTCTACTGGCAACGAAACCAACTCCATTTCTCTTTTCTTTTATTTCCCCTGTTTGAGCCTCATTGCATCACTTGCGCCCATACATTCCTATACAATAAATGATTATTACATTGTCCTGTATCTACCCTCAAAGTTTGTACCATGAATTTGGAACCACCCTGTATATTTCCTCCTGACAAAATAGATCAAAAGGTCTGTTTCTAGCAAAATAAGTTTTAAAAATTTGGCTCATAGTGTTTTAGATAATTTACAGCTAAAAATTCATTTTCTAGAAATTTTTACATGATTTCTAGAAGTTAAACATAATTATACATAAACAACTTCAGTAACTGCAAAAATATAAGTTTTTGAAATAAAGTTCTTGCAATTATATAATTTTTTCAAACATTTTTCTTCATTCCTGCATATTTTTGCTATGCTAAATATAAACTGCTTTCAGATTTTATTGTTAGAAATATGGAACCATCAATTCGAGATGCTGCAAAGATTTTTGAAAAAGAAAACATGCCGCCTTTTCCATTTTCAAAGGTAAGTATTTGTGATTTGCAAAATATGTCTGCATTGCGCATATTTCTAAAAGTACATATGTTAGGTGTTGAAAAGCATTTTTATATTCTTGCTCTCTCCTGCAGAATTGAAATGGTCAGTTTAATTTTTCTGTAAATTAATATTATGATAGAAAACATTCTTTAGAGATTTCATAATTTCTATACATTTTTCTTTCTATGACAAGCATTCCTATTTTATTCAGTACTCAAACAATATGTAAAAATTTTGGGTCAGGGATTACATTAAAAAATTGAGAGATTAGCTGATTTTATAATTTTTTAACAAATTTAATGGAAATTTGACTTTTTTAAAAATACATTTTATTCACCACACTAGAACTTGCAAATACTATATCAACTATATTAATAGTCCATTGAAAGAAATGTGAAGCCCTTTCAGAATCCCAGTTTCTATCAATGTTTGAGTAAATATGAAAATATTATAAATTAGTGCAAGTATATTACACTTAAGGATATGCAACTATATGTTGCAGATTTGTTTTACATATTTTAAAATCTTATCAAAGTAGCCATAATTCTTTTTTCATGGAATTTTTTTTTTAAATTGGTATTAGATGCGTAAAATCTGTCATTTGCTCATAAACTAATAATTATGAAAATCGGGTATAAGTTTCATGAAGAAATCAATATCTATTACTTCTAGCTGTGGTGATATAATTTAGAATTGCAGGAAACACAAATATTTAGATAATGTGACAATATAGAATTTTAAGAAATGGACTTTTATTACTGCTTATTTTAAGTTTTAAAGATGTGGTAAATATGAATAATTACAATACACAAACTATAACTATTTCTTCTGTTTGAACTTAGAAATCTTTGCATATATCTGTTAAAATTTGACAGAGATCGTTAAAGAAATTTTGAACTTTATAAATAAAGAAATGCAACTAATTAAATTTTTTTTAATTAATAGGTAAATAGGATTATTGTATTTATTCGAATCTAAGCTGTAACCCAAATTCTCGACAAATTTTTATGAAAAAATAAAAAGTAGTGTAAAATGGTTTATTGATATCCAATATTTATTTTACCAGGATTAATAAATTTTAAATACATACATGAACCTGCAATTGTTCTAACCATCAGTATCTTGTTAAATTTCCCATTCCAAAGAATTTTTCTTACTTTGATAATAAGCCACACCTGATTTTCAGTAGCACCAACATGGGCAAAAAAGTGCTGCAGATATTCAAATAAATATGGTATTAATTTTTGGGGTAAGTAGTTTTTAAAGTTATAAACAAAACAACTTGGAAATAAAATACATCAAAACTTAAAGCTAAATTTTTTCTAGAATTTGGTGGTAATTTTCAATGCAATATTTCATGTTTAATAAATATAATATATATTAGATATAAACTTAGCATTTGAAATATTTTTTTTAATCTTTTAATTTTCATGCAAAATAAGTAGTGTTAAGTAAAACTTATGACAATTTGTTAATCAGTCTAACAAATTAATTTGATTTGGTCTTCATTTTAGCGAACTGCATCTGAAAGTCAGGTTCATCCTTCAAAGATAGCGTATGTATTTTGGAAACTTGTTTTTTACTAAATAGCACTTTTATAAAATTAAAAGCATTGGTGGTTATAAGAATCTTTTTTTTTTTAAATTTAATTTTTATAAATGATACAAAATGTTTTGATATTATATAGAGGCTTCAACTTTTTCATAAGAAGGAAATGTTTTGAATTTTTAATAAAACTATTACTAAATTTTTACATTCAAAAATATTAATAGTGCACTTTTCTAAAATAATTTTTAGTTTGGTTTTTATCATCAAACTCATGAATTAGGAAATTGTATTTTTCAATTCTCTAATTTATTTAATTATATAAAATACAATATTTTAATATTTTTGTAACTTTAAATAAAGTTGTTTTTTAGATACCTTATTTACTCGAATCTAAGCTACACCCCAAATTCTCAAGAAGTCTTTGTGGAAAATGAAAAATAGTTTAAGGCCTAATTGCCCCATCCAACACATTTTTTAATTCTATTCTAAGTCACACCAGATTTTCAGTAGCTTTAAAAGTGCGGCTTAGATTAGAGTAAATATGGTATATTCTCATTTATATCAAAATTAGTTACTTGCATATTAATCAAAACTCTTAATAACATTGAACCAGATACTGACTGTTATTTCTGAGGAAACAATGTTGACATTGAATGCATTATTATGTAGGAAAATTTGCTTTGTTGTAGTAATTTAACATGGAACTTTTAATTTGCAGAATTTGCCAGATGATATTTATCATCATTTTCATGATGAGCATTTTCTTTAAATTTGGTATTTCTGAGGAAAATTAGTCCAAATTCCAGTTTTACTTGGGAAAAGCTGATGTTGATTCTAGGAAGCTGAATAAATAAAATGTTTACATATTTTTTGTCCTTGTTCTACTTTCAGCATTTTATACCCTTGTAAAAAAAAAAAAAAAATGTTACATTGTCACTTCTCATTCGATTCCAATACAATCAAATTTTTTGTTTGAATTTGTACATTTATGCTCAATTTATCCTGTTGACTATTTATAGTTGGGATTTGTAATTGTAAAAAAAACTAATGCATTAATTTTCTAATTATTTTCTGATTGAATTTCTTAAGTTTGGACAATATTTATTTAATAAACAATGTTGCTTAGAAATAATAACTTGGTTTTTATTTTGCTTCATTATTAAGATAAAGGAAAATATACATCTGCTTTTGAGTTGCAAAGCAGTCAGATTTAATCTCAAGTCAGTAGTCACCAACAAATTAATCTTTGAACCACTTATAACCTATAAAAAAATTTTAATCCACAAAAAAATTTGATTCTTTGCATCTTTAAATTTTACTAATAGTTAAAATACAAAATTAATATTTTAAGAAATTCTTGCTTCCTTATCTTTATATAGTACTAAATTTATGCAATGTACCAAAATAAGAGGGGGAAACATTTCTGAAGTAACTTCAGTAATGTTTTGATCATTATCCAAGAGCTCAGGTGTCTCCCTCTGGGGAGAAAACTGGGCATCAAAATTGCTTGCTGTAATTGGTATCGCCTATATGGTGTAGCGCTAAAAAGTGATACCAGCTCCTGGGAAATGTACTAGGTCTGCAAAGATTTAAAATACCAATATACGCAGCCCCATTGAAAAAAAAATTATGAAGGTAATCTTGCTTCACACATACTGGTTTTTATTTGAATCTTTGTTTTGTTTGATAAGCCCTTTTAGGTTAATATATTTTTAACTGTTTTTTGTTTAATGACATAAAATAGTTTGACTTTAATAACTATTGCTTCTTTCATTTGGATGAAATAAAACCTTGATGAGGGAAAAAAACAAAAGAATATTTTTCATTACTCTATTAAATTCAAAAGATGTAGTCAATAATAGTTAACAATATTGAATATGAACTTCTCTTAATTATGAATCAGAGCTTCCATACATTTCCTTCTCATTAGACACAATTGAATAATAGGTAAAAAGAAGAAAAAACTCTATAAAACCTTAAAAATTATTTGAATTTTTTTTTCTGGACCCTAGTTAGGAGTAGGTTTGTGGTTTTGTGTTGCATATCACAAGAAGTTATCCATTGATGGCTGTTAACTTTAGAAATTCAAATGACTCTTGCAAGTAAAATAGCCAGGTTTCACAACAAAACCATTTGAATATTTTCAAAGGATTTGTAAAAATAAACAAGAATAATTGTTTGGTTTTTTTAAAAAAATTGCTGTGTTTAAAGATTTGTCTTTATCAAATAGTTCTTACTAAACTTTGCATGTTAACATATCTATGAAGAAGTTTTTGAAGTGCAAGCTGTGTAGAAACTTTAAAAAAATAATTCTCACATTCATAAGTAACTGAACATAGGCACTGAAATTAATTCAAAACTGAAGATGCAAAAAAAATACGTGAAAACAATATGCCAGATCACATATATTCAATTTTTTAATTAATTGGTGGAAGTAACAAAATGTTTATTTTTATTTAGTGAAGAGTTACCGGAATAACCATTTTTTTCCCCTTGACTTATTAAGTGGAACAACCAGCTGTGCTTGAAATATGTATAAATGATGTCTCAAGCAAAACTGAACTGTCAGAAGTTTTACAGAGGTGAATTGTGTTGGTCAAAATTAGCATTTTGCTTCCACACTGCATTATACATAGTAACTTGTAGATAAAAGTATTTCCAGAACTGGATGAAATATCTAATATTGTAGAAATTATAAATGAAATTAATCTCTAACCATCCATTTCTTGAATAATGGAGGCATTAATTAAGAAATGGTTCCTTATGTACTTGTCTTATAGAGAAGAGAGATGGTTATCAAGGAACAAAATATAACCTGTTTGTTGTGTGTACAGAAATTATAATTGTCTAGCAATAAAATAGTTCAAAGTTTCAACTCCAAAAAGGTGAAGGTCCTTCTGTCCAGTGCATTATGTCCATTTGCACCTAAATGCAACCATTGTGATACTGATCTTATTCTGTGATGCTATGATAATGGTGGTAATGTGTTCAGTGTTCTTTCCAAACTATGCTAGGATGAGAATCATTATGCAAGTTACTTTATAATTCATCAGAAAACATTACATCGTGCCATTATCTGTACAGTTCCAGTTTCTCAACTTCATCAAGAGAGGGATCTTTTGTACAAAAATAACTGGTCATCTGGTATACAGGTTAATTTTCCTGAGTCTTTCAGTAACTGTTTGTGTGGAAATAATTTTTCCAGTTCTAATAACACATGTTACCTTGTTATACCGAACAATTACAGACTAAAATTGGTCTTTGTCTCGGTATCATTACTCGTTTGTGTTACTCATTGTCGCTTGTGACACTGGACACTTCTGTCTGTTATCTGCTCTCTAATATTCCAATGATTCTACCTTTAAAAAAATCGATTTTTTTATCTTTCAGATGTAATTAGTGTTTTTGTGACAGCTGAAATTTGTTTGAACTCGTTGATTAGACATGTATATTACTAGCAGTATTCCCAATAACCCCTCCCATTGTCTTGTTATGCCACTGCCAAAAATAAATTTCATGTACACAATTGATTAACAACAATAGATTATATATCTGAAATACCAGGATGGATCTCAATGTACATCTCGTGTAAAATTTAAAATTACAAGCACAAACATTTCTTTGTATTAATGGGTTGTTGTAGCTCTATGTTATTATACACAAAAGGCTGGGTTGCTAAAATAATTAAGAGATAAGTTAAGGCATGTGTTGATTTTTTTGACATTATTATACAGCTCATTTTGTCTCTTTCTTCTACAGGAAAACTGGTTGAAGAAATTTAAAGGAATATTTTTGTTTAAAAGTGAGACTTTTTACTGGTGTGTAATATACTCTATTTATTTTAAAATGCGATTCTTTGTAAAGTTTTACCAGAGTTTTTAGTAATTTTTATGTACTTTGTTTATTTTCAACTTAAATTTTGTATTTTAAATGAAGATTCTTTGCTGTTTCAAATTGTTGTAAAAATAAAACATTATGCAAAAATTTAGCATATTTTTTATATAAATAGGACTTATTTTCCATTTAAAAATTAAAATTGAATATTTAATCACTTAAAACATTTAGTTATGGATATACGGCAGTGCCTTTTTAAGATCATTTCGGGTCCTGGGCGTAGATCTACTTGCTCCCTTGTCACTTTCGTATCGAAATTTATAACCAGAAAATCTGGTGAAGTTCAGCTTATCCAAGTCCCTGGGCGTCCACTCTAAGCGCCCAGTGGTACTGATGAGAGAATAAGAATGTTACAAAAAAAATGTTTTTTTTTTAAGTTTTGCATTTGACATTTTTTAAAGCAACAATTACTGTAAAACTTTTTAGTTTAAATTAAATCTTTGATTTTCTTGAATCGTATAAAATTCTATATGAATATTTTAAAAGAAAATGTAACACTACCAATTATTGAATGAAAGGAATAAGTTATAGTTTAATATTGATAGCTTTGTATTAAGGAAAGATTGTAGTTAAACTTTCTTAATGTGTAAGAAGTCTTAAATATATAAAAATGCAATGATTGATCATTTAAATATAGTCTACTACAAAATTGTTTTATAGGAAAATTTTTCAGTGGAAATGCTTCTTGCAAATGAAACCTGATACTGCTACACCCAGATTTAATAAGATTATCATAGCTAAGAAAACTCATTTCATCATTTTCTTATTAGTATTGCTAAATATTTTTACATTGATTTTGGCATCTCTGAATATGAGTAAAACTGTTTTGTCTAAGCCAAGAATTCATAAATGAATTTCTAAAAAATAAAAAAAGGGAAATAATCTAATCAACTAATGCAGGGCTGGTGCCCTTTATAATTCATTTTGAAGAAATAAGTTTAAATGATTATCTTGACGTTAATCTTTAGAGTTAAGCCATTTATTATAAACATGAAACACCATTCTTGCTGCAAAAATACTCTTAATGAACTCAAGGATACTTATACCCTATAAGCTGCAGCCATCTCATTAGCTTTATCCCAAAGACAAAAGGGGTTTGCAGGGTTATCATTAATCACAGAATACACCAAATAATTATGTGTGTCCATATTGACCTAGTAATCCTGGTAAGGGACTTGTGGCTGGCGGGACACGAGTTTGAGCCCCAAGGACACTGTTGAAGAGCTGATGCATGTAAATCTGTCAAGGTTGAGTCCAGTAGTTAGCAAGGTATGGAAGTTCAAAGGTGTTGTCTTTGTCACTTGACTGTAGTTCAAAATTAGAAACTAATTTGAGATCGGAATGCTACACGCCCAGCGCTGTTTGGTGCTATTGAGAAATTGTGCCAAGCAACACTTGATGTCGAATAATATGAAATCCAAGATAGCGGCCTAGCTGTAACAAATAAAATCAGGAAAATAAATTAAAGGAACTGTTTTGAAATGTATTTCATATAAAGAATATAATGAATAGATTGAAACTAACCAATATCAATCGATATAATTTAATAATTATATATATTAAGTCATCAATAATGAATGCCAATTAATAATTCCTGATAATTTGCAATATTCCGAAAACTGCGAGTTCCTTTAATGAATTTCATTGAACAAGGAACATTTAAATATGCATTTACAAGTAAAATTAAAGTGGAAATGTGAAATTTGCAGCAATAACTAAAAGCACAGCTCTCGTATTCTTTAAAAAAATGTATTTAGTATTCGCAGAAATATATCAAGGTAACCAATTTGTAAAGTTATCGCCCATCTTGGCGAACATAACTTGGTGCGTAGCACTCCGATATCAAATTAGCGCACAAAATTATAATATCCATCGCCGATTGATATTTTGCTTTCTTGTGCAACGTTAATAAACACTTACTCCTCCCGTTGGTGTGGTGTGGTAGTTAGGAGAAAAGGGTGCCAGCTTAGGTGTCGTTCTCGTCATTTGACCATGGTTCAAAATTACGAGGTTCGTCGCCAAAAGCCCTCGTGTAGCTGAACAGTGCGACGTTAATATTCACTCAAAAAAAACACTTTCTTAAATAATTAGTCTTCTGGATAAATGATTCATTTTTCATTACTTAGATTGATAAATATCCATACTGTCAAATACGAATAAATGAAAATCAACAATGCTGATTTAATCTCGTTTTGGGCTCTGGGCGTAGATCTACAGGCACTGGAGGATCGAAATTTATAGCCAGAAAATCTGGTTATATCCACAGCTTATCCGGGCCCCTGAGCGCTCACACCAAGCGCCCAGTGGCTAAACCGGCTCTGAAAATCCGTATGATTATACATTTGTTGAAACATTTATATATATATATTGAGGCTATGCTAGCTAAACCAAATTATGATCGAAAAGTTATTGGCCGGTAGTAATTAACAAATTAATTTATGAAAAATTTAAGCATTGTGCAGAATATTTTTTTATTTTTGCAAATTCTGTAGTATATAGTACTATATGAGCATTAAATTTCTTATGTGAATATCAGTGTAATTGCATAAGATATCAATTAAAATTCCAGGGCTTCGAAGCGTAATTTTTTTCTTTCCGGTTCAGCTTTAAAAAATATCAGTTCAGTTCCGCCAAAAATAACGGTTATCTGTTCAGTTCAAAATGAATAATTTTATTTTATGTATATTCTTATTTGTACTAAAAATATAATGCTATCATAAACAAAAATGTATTTATGTGGTTGACGTTAATTGGAAACTTTTGTCGGACTCCAATTTTACAAATCCCTATTTAATGAATTTTGCAATTTAACGAATTTGTTTCCCGATTAAAATGGAGGCAAATCCCCCTATTTAACGTATAATAAACCCCGAATTGTTTCAACAACCGAATTTTTTTTAATTTATACTCCTTAAGATTCGATTTTCAAACAAAGCCCCCGGTATAAAAATATTATGAAAAATGAAATTTTTAAAAAAAGTGTTACGCGCACTTCTGCGCATGCGTTAAATCTCTGAAAAAAGAAGGAAGAGTTTCTACTTTTTCTTCGTTTTTAAAAATGCGATCGTTCTTTTCTTACCGAAATCAAACAAAATAATTATCGAATCGGAAAGATCATTTTTATCGCCACGACATGGTGTAATTTTTTTTACAAAATAACGATATTTTAAAAAATCGTTAAAAAAAAGTTTTCGGCATTTTATTTTTTAAATGACTGATTCAAAAAGAAAAATGTATGAAATTATGTAGTAAAAAATATCATTTTAATAACACGAAAATAAATTCATACGCAACGATTTAGAAAAAAATTTTCATAAAAACGCATCTGTTTTAACTCTATTTTAAAAAAATTGTAAAAAATAGAAAATATCATTATTTTGCAAAGAAAATTATACCGTGTCGTGGCGGAAAAAATGATCTTTCCGATTCTGAAATTATTTTTTGTCTGATTTAAAAAACAAAAATCGGATGGCTGTTTAAAAAACGTCGAGAGTACCGAAAAATTTCACCCTCTGTTCATTCACGACGCTAGACGGGAAAAACAACACGCAGGGTTAAGACAATTAGGCGTTTTAAGGTTTTTAATTAATATCTTTTTAACTAAGTACAATATCGGAATGAAAAATAGTTTGCGTCCTATTCTCAGACCTATTGAATATACGCACAAAATTTCATAAGATTTGGTCTAGTCGTTTCGGAGGAGTTTGGTTACAAACACTGTGACACGAGAATTTTATATATTAGATAAATGGATGTCTGTATATATGACCTCGCTTCACTCCAACTCTGTTCAACCGATCACGATGAAAATTAGCATGTATATGTATTTTTTTGTGGCGAAGGTTTTTGCTCAAAAAATCTTTGTTATAATTCCCCACTAGGTGGCGCTGCAGCATATCAACTTCTGCACAGTTCAATCAATCGCCAAGTTGCTAACATGGCCGCCAAATGTGATGCCAACTTGGCACTATCGCCAACATTTCGCTATGTTTCCATCGAATTGCCATTATAATGTAAGGAACGGCGTTGCTTGCGAATGTTACATTTTTAACAGAAAATAAATACAACAGAAAGTAATATTAACGAATTACACATCCAGTTATAAATTATTTGCACTATTTTAAGCGTTCATTAGCCAATATTTGTAACAATGTGTTACTTTTGCTGAGCAGAGATCAGCTAAGGTGTTTTCAAAAATTGACCCACAAGATAGTTACGGGGCGTTATAAATATTAAAAAAATCCTTTTTATCAGTTATTAGATCCACAGACTTAAAATTTAACAAGTATGGTTTTTGTTTTTTTGTTGTTCAGTTGAGATATGCAAAAAACTTTTTTTGTTTAATTTGCAATTTACGTAAAATTAACTCATTAAAAACTACTTTATCCTTCAATCTGTATTGTTTAATTTTTCAATTCACCCATGCGAAGAAAGGGTATACCACACATACACTCAAGAGCCAAAACATTCTGACCACCTGTCAATAACGAGTTGGCCCACCTTTGGCACGCAACACAGCATCAACTTGCCTTGGCATGGATAACACAAGTCCTTGGTAGATGGCCGGAGACAGATTGTACCAGATGTTTAAGCAACGGTCACGCAAATCTGAGATATTGCGAATTGGTGGTCTTTGAACTCTGAGCTGCCGTCCCATAACATCTCAAATGTGTTCTATCGGATTGAGGTCCGGTGAGTTAGGCGGCCAGGACATTAACTGGAATTCAGCATCATGTTCCTGGAACCACTCCCACACAATTTTAGCCTTGTGACACGGTGCGTTGTCCTGTTGGAACGTTCCATTTCCAGTTGGAAAACAGAGGCCATGTAAGGGTGCAACGATGTTCAGATACCCTGTAGCATTCATGGTCTGCTCTACCACAACCACGGGACCCAAAGACGCCCAAGAGAACTTTCCCCAAAGCATAATACCGCCACCACCGACCTGTGTATGACCTGTACATTGAGGGAGCAACTGTTCGCCTGGAAGACGGCGTATCCTGACACGGCTATCGGCATGATGAATGACAAACCGTGATTCATCTGACCAGGCAACTCTCTCCCACTGATCCATGAAACAGTCGCGATGTTCCCGGGCCCGGCGCAGTTGGCAATGACACTTGGTCAGCAAAGGCACACGAGTGGGACGTTTGCTGCGTATCCCCATATCCAACGGTGTCCGCTGAACAGTTTGCTCCGATACTATTCTACTTGGCCCTGCATTGTATTGGGCTGTCAGCTGAGCCACTGTCTGGCTCCGGTTTTGCTTCACCATGCTAGACAGTCTCCGATGACCTTTTTCTTTGATAGCGTGTGGACATCCAACATCATGTCGTCTGCTGCTGGTTTCACCGTCATTCATCCACTTTGCATAAGTACTAACAACTGTAGATCGCGAACAACCCACGAGTCGTGCAGTTTCGGAAATACTTGTTCCGAGCCATTACAATCAGCCCTCTATCAAAGTCGATTAGATCTGCAGCCTTTCCCATCACACACAGAAGTAAGTGAAAGAATGATTCTTCAGACTCTCCAGCAACAGTTAAGTACCACTTCCACTTGATCACGTGCCTTCCACGTCATCCAGGCGACTTCATTGCAAAATGTAGGGGTGGTCATAATGTTTTGGCTCTTGAGTGTAGTCGTTATATATATTATATAAAATAATGAGAGAGAGAGAATGTGAACTTTAGCACACACATATACAGAAGGTGGTTCTAAACTACTGAAGAAACAATATCATGTTCTTCCACTCATACTTGGCGGCTATTTCAATACTGGTTTCGATAAAGGTGAACGATTGAGATTAATACAATTTTTAAAATTAGAGCTTAATTTGGATTTTGTTTCAGGCAAAGTACTGGGAATGACTAGGTATGGTACAACCATGATGCGATTTTTTCACGATTCGTAAATTTACCGACGTTCACGTATCATACTTTAGTTATCGCAAGCCTCTTGTCAAAGTGATTAACAATGGCAATAGTATTAATTCTCAAAGTGATATTAATAGTGAATTAAATCAACCTTCTTTACAATGTGCTTGCAAGCACATGTGTACTGGGAGTAACGTATATTTATGTAACATAATTGATGTATATTTTATATGTATATTATTTTACCGAATCAAAACGAAAAATGTGAATAGAATAAAAAAATACATGCATGGTTTCAGTATTATATGAGAGGCGTTTATTTTCCCTGTTTGCCTACTGTATAATCAAAGACAACCGTACTTAAGGAGTAAACTCCAGTCGCGCGCGCCAACATACACTTTTTTTTTTCATCAGACCTTTGGTTGCCTAGCTACGCCACTATTCAGCACATTCATTGTTTTTGTTTCCAAGAAAATTATAATTTCG
Source organism: Trichonephila clavata (assembly GCA_019973975.1). Taxonomy (NCBI): domain Eukaryota; kingdom Metazoa; phylum Arthropoda; class Arachnida; order Araneae; family Nephilidae; genus Trichonephila; species Trichonephila clavata. The sequence continues at coordinate 13,377 of BMAO01016337.1, read as the reverse complement.
TCCAGCATTTTGAAGGATAGTTTTAACACTTTTTGATTTAAAAGTCATTGAAGTTCCGTATAATATGATTGATCGTTGTATTCAATTTCTTTATCTTCTAGAAATGAAGCAAATTGACGATGGTTACGTCTTAAATTCTCGAAAATAATTTACAATTTTGGTGACTATTTTTAAAACTTTGGAGCACAGTACTTGCTGAGAAAAATAGAAGGAAACACTGTTAAAAATTATTCTTACAACGCTGTTTACATGTTTCTTTTAATCTTGCAACAACTTCTTATGTAATACAGGTCATTGCAGGTGCACCATCATGCAAGACAAACCAACCTTTCTAGTGGTAACTTCTTCAAAACATCTATAAGTACATTCAAATTTCCAGCTCCAGTGGTTATATTATGAATATGAATGATTTCCGAAAAATTTGTTGTTATTTCTAAATTAACATCGCATCTGTGAATAAAACTGACTAGCACAGCAAATTTTGAATATCGGTATTTTCATCAATATTGCAATAAAGTAGGCTTGAAGTGTTGATAGTATTGAACTACGCTAATTTCCAATGGCGTAATAGTGAACATTAGGGGCCCCCTAGAACCCTGAGCCCCCCGCGATTCGGGGACGTACGTTACGCCACTGATATTTCTTATAAATATTCTCGGCTATTCGACTTACACTTACATCAGCGTCTCTCAAACTGTGGAGCATGGTCCCCTAGGGGGTGTGATAACCATACGTGGGGGGCGCGAGCATATTCAAAAGTCGAAAATAAAAGATTTAAAATAATTATCAATTTTCTGAAAGAAAGCAAAACAAAATACATTCTGGCATAATAAATATAAAATACACTCGCTTCCAAAAGCTAAGCACGAAGATGTAAAATGCAAAAAAATCAACAAATACTGCTTTGATTGACACAAAATTTGGCAGTAAAGTAGCATATATATTTATACATAAAACAAAATCAATAATTATGTACAGAAATGAAAACAATATTAAATTTTTGTAAGTTATCAGAAAATGTCATACTGGAGACTTAAACAGAATTATGTATAAAGTGAAAATAAACAGCATAAAATGAAAAAAAGGACATTAATAGGGCATGTGATCCCCCCCCCTCATCTGTATGCAAAGTTTACACCTTCTGACCATGCTTTCAATTATGTGGTCAACCACCGCAGAATTAAGCAATCGCCATTCTTCTTGTAGAGCAGTTTCCAGCTCAATAAAAGTGGCTGGAGGTGGAAACGTGAAGATACAGCACGGCCGAGGGCATCCCAAAGATTTTCAATGGGATTAAGGTCGGGTGAATATGCTGGCCACGCCATACGTGCAATCCCTTCACTCTCCAGATAGTCATCGACGATGTCAGCTCTATGGGGACGTGCGTTATCATCCATTAAAACGAAAGTAGGGCCAACTGCTGCAGCGTACAATCTCACAGTGGGTTCTAGTACTTCATTTTGATACCGGACAGCCGTCACAGAACCCCGTTTAAAGATGTGCAGGTCGGTGCGGTATCCTAATGAAATCCCTGCCCACAATCCCCCATAATGCTTCCGCCTCGGAATGCGTGATGTTTTGGGGTTGATTGCGTGTTCCTTGTCTTACGCCATATCCTTATACGCTTGTCATCTAGCTCCAGAGCAAATTTTGACTCATCAGTAAACATGACATTGCCCCAGTCAGACACAATCCAATTGCCATATTACCGGCACCACTTTAATCGTGTCCCTCTTGATTGGACGGATAGAGGAACACAAACTCGAGGTACCCGGGCATATAGTCCATTCATATTTAATCTTCGGCTTACAGTAGCTGCAGATATAGCCTTACCAATGGACGCTGCAACCATAGATGTCACACGTGTGGAGGTCGCTCTGCGATTCCGCTTGGTTACAGTAGCAATATATCGATCTTTCGCGGGGGTTGTAACCCTTGTCCGAAGGCGGTCGTCCAACTGTCTGTGTGGTTTGGAATTGTTTCCATCAACGTGAAATTACAAAATTAGGAACGCCGAAGAAAAGAGCAACATCTGTGATCGACTGTCCTGCTTCAATGCGCTCCACAGCACGCCAGCGGTCAGAATCTTCCATTCGTTTTCTGGAAGTCTTAGAAACACGCATGTCTTGAAAAAAAATTGTATGAAAGTTGTAAACACCTTCTATCAGCACTTACAAATTAATTTCTGTAACCCTTCATAAAGCTGGCTTCTTATAAGGCTGCCCTTTTTGAATATTTCTTGACATGAAAGCACGATCGGCTGTTATCTAACATATTTGCAAACTTCCATCTACCTCTGCAGCGAATTGCATCCTCTTCAATTCTTATTGGCTTTCAGAAATTAGCATTTTCCTCCCCGTACTTAACTTTTGGAAGTGAGTGTACATTTTCACACTGATTTAAGGTAATTATAAATGTATCAGTAAGGAAAGAGTATTTAATGATTAATTTATCAATATTAAATTAAAAACTAGTTCAGTAATTACTAGGGACTTCCATGGGCTTGTCATATTCAAAACAAAACAAAATGTACAAAATTTAATTCTTATCTTGATAGCTTGTGAAGTTTATAATTAAAGTCGCATTGTAGCTTTAGTATGTCGAATTACATTATTATTGAATTCAATACATATCTGTTGTATGAGAGGGCGCGATGGAAATTATGGAGGACAATTAGGTAGAGAATATTAAAAGTTTGAGAAGCACTGCAGTGAGTATGCTGGCCAATCCATACGGGTGATATCCTCCGATTGAAGACATTCGTCTACAATGTTTGCACGGTGAGGACGGGCGTTGTCATCCATAAACAGAAATTCAGCACCCATGGCACCCCGAAACAAACGTACATGTTGTTCCAGAATGACATCCCGATAGATGTGGTCTGTCATCGTTACACTCTGAACATGCAGGTCAGTTCTGGAACCAAGAATAATTCCTCCCCAAACGAGCCATCCTGCACCACCGTAACGGTGTCGTTCAATGGTATTCTCTTGGTGGTAACGGGTACCTGGCGCTCTCCATATGAAAGTCCGGCGAGAATCAGACTGCAAACTAAACCTGGACTCGTCGGAAAACATCACACAAGACCACTGTTGCGGTGTCCACAATGCATGCTCTCTACTCCAGGTTAATCGCAGGCGACAGTGAGTTGCGATAAGGGGAACACATCTGACAGGCCTACGAGCATATAGACCAACAATGTGCCCTAAGCGTCTGTACACGGTCTGCCTTGAAACTGTCGTATCGGTAGCTGAAGAGAGCTGACGAGATAGGTCTGATGCTGTGGTCCGTCTGTATCTTTTGGCAGTAAAGTACCGGTCCTCATTCGGCGTTGTAACTCGGGGGCAACCTGTGCTGTAACATCTACTCACATTACCATCATCTTGGAATCGTTGCCAAAGCCTGGAGATGACACTCTGGGCGATTCCAAGTTCTTCGGATACTTCCAGATGGGTTCGTCCACATTCCAGTCGTCCGATAATTTTACCACGTAAAAAATCATCCAAATGTGCTTCCTTTTTGCCATAACTATGCGGTTATTGCACTGAAAGGCTTTTAAAGCGCTTGTGAATAATTTTACTTCTTTGCCACCATTCCTTATATACCCCTCTCTTACATTCTCGTCATTGTGTCGTACTATCCTCGCCATCTGGTGGTTTCCTTTAATTTGCATATTCTTCTTCAAGATGTGTGTGATAATTCTACAGGTGAAATTTTTATTTTAGAGTTCAATTTCTGTGTGACTCAGAATTGTCCTTAATTTATGGACATGAGTGTAGTTTCTCATTGTATACATGGAGAAATTTTCAAAATGCACATACATAACTCACTACTACTCATCGTAATCCAAAGCGCTCCTCATCGTGTGATGAATCAGTTCAAAATTACTTTCGTCACTTGAAGATACAATTTCAATTGATTTATTTTTTGGCACCATAAAGTAAGAGATAAATTTTTACGACGAAGGGTTGATCAGTTGCTTGTGAATGTCTCGATAACCAAATATGCATGATCGAAGCACTTTTTGAAATTTCATACTCCTTTCGGGATTGGTATCTATTTTGAAAATGCTTTTCCAGTTCCTGTTGTAGCAGTATCCTTGCATATATTTTATCCGCTCTCAAAGAATGCGATTATTCTTGTCCGACTTCATAATCTATCAAATTTTTGATAATGCCACTGTCATTGAAAGTTTCGTCTTCAATCAAGCGCGATCTGTTGGCGCGTTGAGAGAAAGCAACTGAACGTGCATTGCCGGGAGACTGTTTATAATAACCTGAGCGTCTTGAAGTGTATATAGGTACATTGCAATGGCGTAATATACACCCTCGCAAGGGGGGAAGGCATTGGACTCTAGGTGGCCCAAGTGTACCTAACGCCAAGTACATATCTACGCAATTTATAAAATATTAACAAAGGGCAAGAATCATAACATTACAGTCATTCAAAATCCTAATGATGAGAGGTTAAAGCTCGAAAGAGCTAGGCACACTGGTCATTCCCCCCCCCCCCCAACGACTGTAAAATATTAAAGGCAAAACCTGACTTTGCAAGAAGGCCCTAATATTCTCCATCGCTACTGATAATTGATAGAAAACATTTTAGTGGCGCCAAAGCCGTTGAAATTTATATACTGCGTACAAAAAAATCTCATAAAAAAGGACCGCACCAAAACAGGTTCTACTGTACTTCCGCTGTTTTAAATTTTTATTCACTAATGAATTAATTCCCTTTCACAGTAAAGGATTTCGATCTGCTTGCGTGATCATGTATAACTTTTACAGCAGCTGTATAGTCTTCACCAAATTTAATAAGTATATTTTATAGTTCTTGAAGAATTGATCTCATTTCGGATAATTTGTTTTCATGAAGTTTTGCAAAGTATTGGTTCATTATTTGTGTAATAGTGTTTTTTAGGTTATATCCCTTAGCAACTGAAACAAAGTTTTTCGATATCAGGAATACTTTATTTTTGTTCTGGGCACAAAAAATATTGCAATTCGTCTTTTCTAGAAAATTACGATGTTCCTCTTGAATTGACCTTTCTATATTAATTATTGAAATTTGATTTTATTTCTATTAAATAACTTTTTAATTTAATTTAGGAATTAAAAAAAATCTTTTTTTCATTCGCAAATGGTTAAGTATGCACTGATCTTTATCTTAACCGTCTTGCCTATTTTTTAAGCTTTAAAAAACATCTTTGGCTGATTGGACACTCCAAACAGAGAAGGAGGAAGAGAAATAAAAGAAGTACACACGAATAATCTGGGTACCATCTATAGTTAAGATTATGCATCAGGCATTTGAGAATTTAATTAAAATTAATTTATGACTGTAAAATGAAATGAAAATGTTTAATGAAATATAAAAAAAAAACGCTTTTAATCTAAAGGCCATTTTTACTATCGAAAAGAATTTCTTTTAAAACAAGAATAGCTATAACACGCCAATGTATTGTAGATTTATTTATACAGCCGACTCTCGATAATTCGAATTTGGAGGGACCAATGAAAAACTTCGAATTATCAAGAGGGTAGAAAAAAATCCCAAAATACACGAAGATAATTTTTTTTCTAACACATTTAAATTTGTAACTATGTAATAAAACAACAGTTGTACATATGTATAAAATTATTTTAAAGTATTTTTAAAAAGTATAGTATCTTACAGAAGTTAAAAGTCCTGTATTAAAAGAATACATTCATACACAATCCTAGGCGCATCTCTTCTTCACAATAACGGACAATTTTTTCTGAACACATGTGTAGCAAGCCCACGTATTAAATGAAAGATATGGACTGCTGGTAGTAGGTGTGGTTGGTCTATTGTCCACTTAAAGGAATGAAAACAGTAGTGTCTTTTTGCCTGAAAAACTGGAAAACACTAAGAAGAGGTAGCAGACAGATAGTCATCAAAGGAGCTATGTTACAGGGAAGACACGCAGAGACAACGCAACGCAAAACTTGTTAGCTCCATCTTGTTTGTTAAAGGACTGTACATGATAGTGAGTGTTCGAATTGTCGAGAGTTTTATAACATAACTTCGAAATATAGCGTATTGTATTCTGGCCAGCCATAGATTTTACTTCGAAATATTGAATATACCAAAACGTATTGTTTTAGTTCGAAATATCAAGAGTTTTTCTAGGGACTGAGCATATACTTCGAATTATCGAGAGGTTTGTATTATCGAAGGTTTGAATTATCGAGAATCAACTCTATATATACAGGGCAGGGCGCGAGAGCTTCCTGTTTTGAACAGGCTGTAGTGATATTCGTAGGAAGGAGAGAGACGTGGGAAGGGGTTCGATGGAAAGGCTGGAGTGAAATATTTGTGTTCCCACCCGTCTCAGTCTCAAACACGTTGTAATCGAGGCAGCAGTGCGTTTTTGCCAAAGCGGCATATTTCTCTAACTGTCGGTCGGTGATTACAATGCAACGTGCTGTTCGTCGCCACTCCAATATTCTTCCACGAGGTCATGTTCTTGATCTAAAATGAATTTGAATCCTTCAGAGCATGGGGAATGTGTCCAAATAAAGGAAAAAACCTCCGAGAGCCGTTAAAACACCTGAAAATGTAGAGAGAGAGTTGTGTGTCAATTCGGATCGATATGTGACAGTGATCCAGCAATTCTTACCCGCTCTCCAAGAAAGGAATTTTGACAATGTCTGGTTAAAACAAGATGGGGTCACAGACCACACCTCCAGGGTTTCCATGGGTATATTAAGAGCAGCCTTTCCGTGAATGACTAATCTCTCTGAGAGGGGACGTAAACTGGTCTGCGTGCTCACCTGATTTATCTCCTCCTGATTACTTCATGTGGGTTTATCTCAAGTCTCTAGTTTACAAAGTTCGCTCAAAGACCCTTTAAGATCTACGGAAAGGTGACTCAAAGTTTTTGAAATCGACTGCTTTAGTGAATCGATCATTGAAGGCGACATTTAATAGACATTGTATTTAAAACTGTGTCAATTCAAAGTTTCAATGTTGTGTGGTAGGCATAAAGTAGCAATAAAGTTAAATGAAACATGTAGTGTATTTCATTGCATTTTCAAAACATGAAGTTCCCATGCCCTATTCCAAAGATTCAACTCAAAAATATTTCAAAATAAAAAATCTTTAAAAAAGGCTGAGATTTAAAAAAATTTAAGAAAAATCGGCGGGTTGCAACTTACGAATGAGCGGGCCGCGTATTTAACACCCTTGACCAGTGGCGGATGAAGCGGGTGTCAGACCTGGCGGCCGCCAGTGGCCCCCAGCGTTGATAGGGGTCCCAAGATTGATGAGTGCAAGGGCCAGCGACAAACCAACCACGCAACCTTAGAACAAAAAATGAAAAGAAAACAAAGTTACAGTGACACCCCCGTTAGAAATTTATCGGCATGCAAGAGAAATCCTAATGTAGAAAAACTTTTGAAAATATTTTAACAATACCGATATCGAATGCATCAGGTGAATGATCTGTTTTAGTTTTAAAACGTGTTAAAAATAATTTAAGAAGTACTGTGGGAGAAAGGACAAATTGAACAACATGACCATATTACACTCATGTCCATTAAATTAAGGATAATAAAGTTCAGGCAAAGAAAGAGACAGAAGCAATGGCGGATTCAGCGGGTGTCGGACCTGGCGGCCGCCAAGGGCTCCCAAGCTTGATGAGTGTTAAGCCCAGTGACAAATTAACCACGCCACCTTCGAACAAGAAATGAAAACAAAACAAAGATACAATGAAAACCCCGCTAGAAATTTATCGAGATGTACAAGAAATCCTAATGTAGAAAAACTTTTGAAAATATTTTTAACAATACGATATCGAATGCATCAGGTGAATGATCTTTTTTGATTTTAAAATGTGTTAAAATAATTTAAGAAGTACTATGGGAGAAAAGAGCAAGTGAACAACATGGCCATATTATATACAGAATAAAATGTTTGGACAAAATAGATATGGTGAAAATAATTGATGAGTTTTCCAAAGAGAAATCAAAATGTATAGCAAAACTGTAAGCTCTTAAGTAAGGTTTTTAATTTTTTTTTCTTCAGTTAAGATTTTTCTTTAGCACAAATGAGTTTTTTTTTTTTTTTTTTTGCAATACATTTTATTTTGAGAATTTAAAGTAATTGACTCTTTTCACTAATTTAGTTTCTCGACTCTTAAGCCCATGGGCCTCAAATTATTTATCGCCAGGGGCCTCCAACTACCTTAACCCGCCTCTGGACAGAAGCAATACCAATTTGACTTGTTTGTAAAGTCTATTTATTAAACAAAAGGTAAAAAGTAAAAAAGATGCTATACGTTTCACATAATTAATAAAAATTGCGATTTTTACTCCCTGGAGCAATTTCAAAAAAAGAACATATTTACAAAAAACAGTATAACATGGTTAGTATGATGGTTAATACGGAGTATGTCTCCCGGACGATGCAATACAGGTCTTACAATGCCTACGCATGCTGAGTATCAAATTATCAATCTGATCTTGGTGAATATTGCACCACTCATCAAGCAATGCCCTCCGAAGTTCCGGTAGACAGGTGGGAGGGAGTTGACGGGCTGCAATTCGTCGGTCAAGCATATCCCACGCATGCTCTATTGGATTCAAGTCCGGTGAGTATGCTGGCCTATCCATACGGATGATATCCTCCGATTGAAGGCATTCGTCTACAATGTTTGCACGTTGAGGACGGGCGTTGTCATCCATAAACAGAAATCCAGCACCCATGGCGCCCCGAAACAAACGTACATGTTGTTCCAGAATGACATCCCGATAGATGTGGCCTGTCATCGTTACACTCTGAACATGCAGGTCAGTTCTGGAACGAAGAATAATTCCTCCCCAAACGAGCCATCCTGCACCACCGTAACGGTGTCGCTCAATGGTGTTCTCTTGGTGGTAACGGGTACCTGGCGTTCTCCATATGAAGCGAGAATCAGACTGCAAACTAAACCTGGACTCGTCGGAAAACATCACACAAGACCACTGTTGTGGTGACCACAATGCATGCTCTCTACTCCAAGTTAATCGCAGGCGACAGTGAGTTGCGGTAAGGGGAACACATCTGACAGGCCTACGAGCATATAGACCAACAATGTGCCCTAAGCGTCTGTACACGGTCTGCCTTGAAACTGTCGTACCGGTAGCTGAAGAGAGCTGACGAGATAGGGCTGATGCTGTGCTCCGTCTGTTTCTTTTGGTAGTAACTGCCAAATACCGGTCCTCGTTCGGCGTTGTAACTCGGGGGCGACCTGTGCTGTAACATCTACTCACATTACCATCATCTTAGAATCGTTGCCAAAGCCTGGAGATGACACTCTGGGTGATTCCAAGTTCCTCGGATACTTCCAGCTGGGTACGTCCACATTCCAGTCGTCCGATAATTCTACCACGTAAAAAATTATCCAAATGCTTCCTTTGTGCCATAACTATGAGGTTATTGCACTGAAAGGCTTTTAAAGCGCTTGTGAACAATTTTACTTCTTTGCCACCATTCCTTATATACCCCTCTCTTATAATCTCGTCATTGTGACGTACTATCCTCGCCATCTGGTGGTTTCCTGTAATATGCATAACCTTCTTCAAGATATGTGTGATAATTCTACAGGTGAAATTTTTATTTTAGAGTTCAATTTCTGTTTGATTCTGAATTATCCTTAATTTATGGACATGAGTGTATATACAGAATAAAATGTTTTAGACAAAATAGATATGGTAAAAATAATTGAAGAATTTGCCAAAGAGAAATCAAACTGTATAGCAAAACTGTAAGCTCTTAAGGCTCCCGGTGACACGCCACCACGAAAACCCGAGTGTAATGTTAATCCGATGGAGTTTCTTATAATTCAATTTACGTCTAAGGTATTGCTTTTAACTGCATGAAACAAAATGCATCCTAAAGATAAAAAAAATTTAATGTTTCTCTTGATTTCGATTTTTAAAAAAAAATTTCTAAATATTTTTAAATATTTATTAAAAGCTTGAAAATTTACATTTAGTGCGTTGAAACGATCATAAAAATATTTTCAATTATCGGATAAAAAAAGTTTTTCAGCGGAAATCCATTATTTTTTATGCTCTTTCAAACGCATATACTTTAAAATTTTTAAACTAATTTATATTTGCGAGTAATTAAATAAGTCAGCATTGCATATTTGGAATGAGGGGAAAGTAAACTTGTAACTCCGCCTTCTTGCGGAAGGATACATGAAATTTTCCCTGCGTTCCCTTGGTGAAAGGGGGTAATTTATGACTCTTCGCTGGATTGTGTAACAGAGATGTCTCCCCCCCCCCCTCAAAATGGGTCTTGTTTTCTAAGAATCTATAGGCATTCAAGATACTATTTACAATTTCATCATTCTTAGGAAAGTTTGTCTGTGCTTGAAAATAACTACAAATACGTTTTGTACAAAATGCTATTCTCTGTTTTTTATTCCACCTTTCTTAAAATTATTTATATATACTAATAAGTTATATTTTATTAATAATTAAAATGAACAATTAATATTTATTAAATGCATTTGAATCGTCAGGATAAAGTGAATCAGATTTCGCATTCTTTTCTTACATATCTCCAAAATTGAAATTCCTGTGTTTTTTTCCAAGTTAAAGTTATTTGAATATCAGCTGTTTTAAAACTTATTTTGCACAGTTTATTTCAGTTATTAAATAAAATGGATCATCGTCGCAGCTTCAAAAAAAGATTATTTCTTTCGGCTAAACGAAAAAAGAATATAGGACAGAATTTCAGGAATTGGAAAAAAAAGTGTGCATTTCTTTTTTCTAAATTCTTGTTCCGCTGTTCATTTCAAATATTGTGAAAGTTTCCACATACTAAATGGATTTATTGATCATCGTATTTTAAATAAGATTCAAATATTCCGAAGATGAAATACCATTGATTTAAAATAAATCAGAAAGTTTTCTATAATTTTAAGAATATTTTTAGTAACATTAATAGTTTCTTCTTAAAACATATAAATTTCAATTAATTTATTTACTATTGCTACTGATGTTTTTATTCCGTTTTTATTTCCTTCACTAAAAATTCAACTTAGAAATAACATTGCAGAAATTTTTTTTTTTTAAATTTCCGTCTGGAAAGCAGTATCTACATTTTGCATTTTCATTTATACATGTGTTTCATATATTATTCAAGATAACTCATCACTGCTTTTTTTTTTCAAAATCAATTCTAAGTTAATGCGCTATGAAGAATGCACTGCAAGTACAAATACAGGCAAATAGTTCCACAATTTTAAAGTTCAAGCCCAGCACCACTAAAGACCCACCGTGTAGGGGCGCGATGCACGTTAAATCTGTCGAGAGCTCAAACGTCCTTCCTTTGGTGTGGTGTGGTGTGGTAGTTAGGAGAGGAGGTGCTATCTCAGGTGTCATCCCCGTCACTTGACCATGGTTCAAAATTACGAGGTCCGTTACCAAAAGCTCTCGTGTAGCTGAACAGTGTGACGTTAATATTCACTCACTCACTGCACAATTTGAATGTTTGACATCTGAGGAATTAATTATATAGAGATTTTCCCCAAAAATCCCGGGAAATTCTGATTGGAATGGGGTTGTACGAAAACACTTTCTAGTTCTAGGGGTTCTACGAAAACACTTTCTAGTTCTAGGGGTTCCACAAAAACACTTTCAAGTTCAAAGGGTTCCTTGAGTTGAAAAAGTTTGAAGACCACTGCTCTAGAGCCATATATGTTATTTGCGACAGACTTCGTAATCCTAAGCCAAGGGTGGCCAATCCGCGGCCTTGAATAATTTTGCGGCCCTCGAGATTCATTACAAAATATGATTATTTTGTACAATATTTTTGTTTTTAATGTAGTGTTTTGTAACAAATATACTTCATAACTGTTTCTATTTTATTACCTTTCTTTTATTTTAATACATTCTTAGAAGTGTGCGGTATTGCAGCGCAGCATCACACTCGATTCCTGTAACTCCATCGCGCTGCCTATTGCTAGAATTAGACATATTTGATCCTTGCATTATTATTATAAATTATCTATGCTTGTATAGATGAAAAATAATGAAATCAATAATAATTCATTCCGTTTTAAATTTTCATTCCAATAAATGTTTGTGATGGGTCTAAATATAATATAAAGATATATAATTTTTGTTTGCAGCCCGCAGGATTATAATGTTTTTCCGAAGTGGCCCGCAAGGTCATTTGAGTTGGCCATCCCTCTTCTAAGCCAAGATCGGATAGCGAGAATGACACTTGAGTTTACAGTTTCTTTGTATTCTTCGTGACCTTTTTTGAACTTGGGAATCTCGCGTCTTTAGTCATTATGGTATATAATCCTCCACGGTTTTAAAAGCTGATTTAAATTATTTTTATTTTTTTAAAAAAATATATTGCTGGTTTCTGTTTGTGATATTAAAAATATAACATTAGTGTGATAAATAAGAAAAATATTTAGTATGATCAGTGAAAAAAGTTAATTGAAATTAAAATCTGGAATACAATAACTTTAAAACGATTTTGTGATTTACCGAGACGAGTAAATCCAAAGCAGAATGTATGCGAGATTTTCGACAAAAGAAACGTGAGAAAAAACATTAAAAACTGAAGGAGTACAGCCGAAAAGAATTGCACAAAATTCAACTCCACGCAGCAGGTTTTTTTTTTTTTTTTTTTTTTTTTTTTTGCAACGAACACAAATCTCTCAGAAACAAACGGCCGAACCAATTACTGCTTTACCAAATCTGTTTGTCAGTCAGGTAACTTTACGATTGTCCGCTCATAGCTTTTTTGAATGATGAGCTCAAGCTCGAAATGAACACAAACCGAAATATATCGACAGCTAACACTGGTACTGTTATTGACGTTGTTTTTCAAAGGTTATTAAATACTTTAAAATCTCAAGTATATGTGTCAGATTCTAGTCATCATAAGTCTATTGTGTGTGTGTCTTCCCCAAATTGAACAAGAATATTTATTTTTGCTAAAAAATTACATGACTCTTTGTGTTAATTAAATAAAATTTTCATTAAAGATAAAATTATTTGATAGAAAATTATTTCCAATCATACCCGATTAATTTTTTCCAGGATTTATCTTACTATTGCGTATTTACCAGGATAACATGTCATGTTACACATCATATGCTACTACTGTAAGACTCGTTCCTTTTTTTTTGTAACTGTACTTATATTAGAAATTCCAACACTGAAACTGTTCTTCCAAAAAATTGTGTGGGTCCCAAAACCAATACTCAATATACTTTATCAGTGGCGTAGCTAGGTATCCAAAGGTCTTGGTGCAAAAAAAGAGAGAATATTGGTGGAGTTTTATTAATTAAAAAAATATATTAGAGTATTATATATATATATATATATATATATATATATATAT